>ML663009.1:16225886-16761046 GCA_007570785.1 Antilocapra americana
TGGCAAAGTAATGTCTCTGCTTTTTAATATGCTGTCTAGGTTGGTCATAACTTTCCTTCCAAGGAATAAGCCTCTTTTAATTTCATGGCTGCAGTCAGCATCTGCAGTGATTTTGGAGCCCCCCAAAATAAAGTCAGCCACTGTTTCCAGTTTCCCCATCTATTTGTCATGAAGTGATGGGACCGGATGCCATGATCTTACTTTTCTGAATGTTGAGCTTTAAGCCAACTTTTTCATGCTCCTTTCACTTTCATCAAGAGGCTCTTTAGTTCTTCTTCACTTTCTGCCATAAGAACGGTGTCATCTGCATATCTGAGGTTATTGATATTTCTCCCTGCAATCTTGATTCCAGGTTGTGCTTCATCTAACCCAGCATTTCTCATGATGTACTCTGCATATAAGTTAAATAAGCAAGGTGACAATATACAGCTTTGACGGATTCTTTTTCCTATTTGGAACCAGTCTGTTGTTTCATGTCCAGTTCTAACTGTTGCTTCCTGACCTGCATACAGGTTTCTCAAGAGGCAGGTCAGGTGGTCTGGTATTTCCATCTCTTTCAGAATTTTCCAGTTCATTGTTTCACACAGTCAAAAGCTTTGGCATAGTCAATAAAGCAGAAATAGATGTTTTTCTGGAACTCTCTTGCTTTTTAGATGATCCAGCAAACGTTGGCAATTTGATCTCTGGTTCCTCTGCCTTTTTTAAAACCAGCTTGAACATTTTTATAGAAGCATATACAAAGGTGTATATATCAAATTTTATTTCTTTCCTTTATGTTAATGGTAACATGAAATTAAAAGATGCTTACTCCTTGGAAGCAAAGTTATGACCAACTTAGACAGCATATTAAAAAGCAGAGACATTACTTTGCCAACAAAGGTCGTCCAGGCAAAGCTATGGTTTTTCCAGTAGTCAAGTATGGATGTGAGAGCTGGACTACAAAGAAAGCTGAATACCGAAGAATTGATGCTTTTGACCTGTGGTTTTGGAGAAAGCTCTTGAGAGTCCCTTGACCTGCAAGGAGATCCAACCAATCTATCCTACAGGAGATCAGTCCTGAGTGTTCATTGGAAAGACTGATGCTGAACTGAAACTCCAATACTTTGGCCACCTGATGTGAAGAACTGACTCATTGGAAAAGACCCTGATGCTGGGAAAGAATGAAGGCAGGAGGAGAAGGGGACGACAGAGAATGAGGTGGTTGGATGGCATCACTGACTCAATGGACATAAGTTGGGGTAAACTCCGGGAGTTGATGATGGACAGAGAGGCCTGGCGTGCTGCAGTCCATGCAGTCACAAAGAGTCGGACACAACTGAGCAACTGAACTGAACACACTATACACACTATCCTACTTGCTTTCTTCATTTAATATCTTATATATTAACAACAGCCATAACTTCAATTTAATAGTTACATAGTGATGTTTAATAAATTTACCATAATTTAACACATTAATGAACATGTCTATCCATTTTACAACAACCCAAATAAATACTGCAAGGAATATTTTTGTCTCCACAAGCAAATATAAAAAAGTTTTCTTTAAAATAATACTAAAACTGGAAGTGGAATTGTTAGGTCACAGATTATGGACACTGTGACCTTAATAGACTTTGCCAAATTGCGCTCCCAAAGCTTTTAGAGTTCTGCCCACAATGTAATTCCTATTTTTCTGTATTCTATCAATACCTCATATAATAAGACATTTTAATTTTCAACAATCTGATATGTGAAATGGTATCTTGTATTAAATTAAAACTCTTTGATTACTGAGAGGCTGAACATTTCTTTCAGACGTTTAAAAGGGTTGTATTTCTTTTCCAAAGAAAAACCTATCCATGTTCTTTGTCTACCACTGTGTTGTCAGTTTTTCTACTTATATAAAAAGGTTCCTCATATATTAAGGATATAGATTATAGTCCCCAGTCTGTTGTTTGCATTTGATTATGTAGAAAGTTTGACTTATACAAATTTCTAAATTTTATGCAGTTATACAGTATTTTTATACAACTAAAAACAGAAAAAGAAAACTTTCCATATCAGGAACATTGCTAAATCATTAACTAAATCAGGACATTTAATAAACCATTAACTTGAACTTTACAAGATAATCAGGCAAAAGAGAATTAAAGGAGCATACCCAAGTGATGAGTCTCTGTGAAGAATATCAAGAAGTCTCCCTTTCACATCATTCTCTAACGTTTCTAAGTTGTGTTCTTGTACAATGCTGCTGTCCACTTGAGGAGTGGTATAAATGATATCAAACGTAGGAGAAGGAAAATCAACCTTAAAAATTAATAGAAATTCATAAAATTACAGCTGAAAAGTCCACATATTTGCTACATTTACTTATTTTTGTCTTAGCCATAAGGGTGAAATTATAAAATATTAAATTAATGCTTCTGTCCTTTTATTAAGAGTGATTACCATTATTAGTACTTCTCAATAGCACATATATTCTTTGGATTGGTATAAGTGCATGTTTTACTATTCCTCAGAAATAAGAAATGGCTTATTAACATTTAAATTAAATATAGATCCTAAGATCAAAACAAGATCAATTAGGCTTGTTTAGTAACAACTGAGACCATGGTGTATATATATATATTCCTTATAAAGAAATTCAAACTTAAACCTCTCCATGTGTCAGGAAGTATCATTACCTGTAACACTATTCTTTCCATCACATATCCTTTTTTGGGGACTGTTCCAGGAATAAGATTTGTATGTGATGAAGTCCAAAGATACAGAAGCTTAGTTCCACATGTTAAAAACCTTCATGAATGTAAACAGAAGAATACTGTGGTTTTCATTTTAAAAATTAATTCAGAACTCACAATACATGGTAATGAATTTGAAATGTTAATAATCAAATATTTATTAAGCATCCTCTATATAGAAAGAACATATTAGAAGGAGTCACTCTCTATAGTGTATTTTCACTTTAGGTAAATGTACTGAAGTATGGAAGTTAGAAAAAAAGAAGGGAAGATGAAATGGTGCTTAGGACAGAAGATGGGTAAAATCTCAGAGTTACCTATCCTCAAAACAACTTCTATAAATAGAACAGTGTTTGAACATCATCTACAGAGAAACATATCTCAAGGTGGTGGTTTGGATTTCATAACTGCTCCTTGAATTCTACCGTAAGAATAAAAAATACATGTCAAAGAAACTAGCATCTACTTTGTGTCAAAGTACTGACTGTTCGAGATGAGAAGTTTAACCTGTTTGTGACCTTTTTCTATAAAGGGTCAGACAGCATATATTTGGGGTCTTCTGGGCTAAACAACCTCTGTCAGACTCAACGCTGCTATTACAGGGCCAGAGAAGTCATGAATACTACATTTTAAAATTGTGTGCTGTGTTCTAACAAAACAAAAAACAGGCAGTGAGCTGGAGTATGCTGACTCTTGCCCTAAACTACCAATTTATAATCTACTGAAATTAAAAACATTTACCAATAAAAACAGCGATATATCTTACCACAGAGGAAATTTCTGAAAAATAACATGATATATAAAAGTAGGAAACTAGAAACTTCATCAAATTTTGTTCATTTTATTCAAATAGTAAATATCCTTCCCAAAATTAGACTCCAGTTAATGTTTTCTCTAGCAGGTTAACAGCTTTTAAATTTCTGGCACAGGAATTCCCTGGTGGCTAGGAGACTTTGCTTCCACTGCAGGGGAAGGTTCGAGGCCTGGTGGGGGAACCAAGACCCTGCAGGTCTTGGTTTTTTGGGATGGCTAAAAAAAGATCTTCACACGTTATATTCTATCTATTCTAGAGCCACCCTCACCCTCAACTAGGTTATCTAAAGGCAAATTCTGATCATATCATTTTATTTGTGAATACTTTTGTGAGTCTCTAAATGATAAATACTGTTATTTAAACATAATTACAACAAAATAATTAAAAATAACTACTTTTAAGTTATCAGCTAGGGACTTCCCTGGTGGTCTAATGTTTAAGAATCCGCCTGCCCATGCAGGGAGCACAGGGGTTCGATCCCTATTCTGGGCAGATTATATATGCCATGGGGCATCTAAGCCCAGGCTCAGCAACTATTGAAGCCCACACACCTAGAGCCTGTACCATTGCTATGAGAAGCCTGTGTACCACAAGAGTAGCTCATGCTCACCACAACTGTGCAGAGCAATGGAGACCCACCACAGCCAAATAATAATACATTTTAAAAGGTATCAGCTATACAGTCAGCATTCAAATTTCTCCGATTGGCTCTAAAAAAAGTTTTTAATAGCTGGTTTGAATTAGGATACAAGCAGGTCCAACATGTGTGTTGGGTAATATGTCTTTTTTAAGTATCTTTTAAGTCAAAGGTCAAACTCCAGGCTGTCACCTGCTTTTGCAAGTAAATTTTCATTAGAACAAAGCCACATTCATTCATTTATATGCTGCCTATCACTGCTTTTGTCGTTGCGAAAGAGACTACATGACCTACAAAGTCTCAACTACTTCTGTCTAGTTCTCCTTATAGAAAGTTTGCCAACTCTTGTTTTAACCTACACATTGTTCTTTTTTATTCCCTATTACTTGTTGAATAATCCAAGTCTTTTGTTGTAAAAATCTTCTGCATCCTGGATTTTACTGATTACATTTCTCTGGTATCATTTTAGCATGTCCCTTTATCGCCTATGTTTTCTGTAATATTTAGATCTAAAGGACTGAACTGATTCAAGGTTAGTGATGTGGCAAGAATACGTAATGTTTTACAGCTGGTATTGTATACTACTAGTTACTGATGCATCAAATAAAGCATGCATTGTTTGGTGTATCTCTCCTTCTGTGAAGTTAAGATAATTTGTTCAAGTGCTATCAGTCTAAACCATTTACTATGAAAAAATTAATCACAGTGGTTTTTAAACAGGTATTAATAAATCATTACTTAAATCAATGTCAACCAAGAATGCTTTTGACTCCACTAGATATTTGGCAATGTCTGGAGACTTTTTCGTTGGCAACTAGGGAGTACTATTGGCTTTAGTGGGCAGAAGCCAAAGCTGAAGCTGCCAAACATCCTACGATGCACAGGACAGTCTTCCACAGCAAAGAATCACCTAGCTCAAAATATCAACAGTGCCAAGACTGAGATTTCCTGGCCTAAATCTATTATTTCATTAGGGATTGCAACTTCAGATAGGCAGAAGACACCACCCTTATGGCAGAAAGCGAAGAAAAACTGAAGAGCCTCTTGATGAAGGGGAAAGGGGAGAGTGAAAAAGCTGGCTTAAAACTCAACATTCAAAAACTAAGATCATGGCATTCACTCCTATCCCTTCATGGCAAGAAGATGGAGAAACAATGCAAACAGTGACAAACTTTATTTTCTTGGGCTCCAGAATCACTGCAGATGGTGATTGAAGCCATGCAATTAAAAGACACTTGCTCCTTGGAAGAAAACCTATAACAAATCTAAACAGTGCACTAAAAAGCAGAGATATTACTTTTTCGGCAAAGGTCCATCTAGTCAAAGCTATGTTTTTTCCAGTAGTCATGTATGGATGTGAGAGTTGGACCATAAAGGCTGAGCACCAAAGAATTGATCCCTTTGAACTGTGGTGCTGGAGAAGACTCCTGAGAGTCCCTTGGACTGCAAGGAAATCAACCGTGAATATTCACTGGAAGGACCAATTCTGAAGCTGAAGCTCCAATACTTTTGGACCACCTGATGCAAAGAGCCAACTCATTTGAAAAGACCCTGATGCTGGCAAAGACTGAAGGCAAGAGGAGAAGGGGATGACAGAGCATGAGATGGTTAGATGGCATCACCGACTCAATGGACATATGAGTTTGGGCAAGCTCCAAGAGATGGTGAAGGACAGGGAAGCCTGGCATGCTGCAGTCCACAGGGCCGAAGAGAGTCAGACACAACTGAGCAACTGAATAACAACAGAAGTTGCAAAATTCTGATATTCTGTCATTCTTTCTGCTGAAAATCTATTAGCTGAAATTTTTCTACAAAGAACTTTCTCACATCAATTATTTGGTACTCCTGAGATTCAACTATAAGGAACAGCAGGTTAAACGCTTGACTCTATTTATTTAAAGATGAGTTAAGAACTCATTTGTTGCTGGGGTTGACTGAAATGCCTATAAATCATTTGGCTCTTATGATAATAACTTCATCGAGCTGTATGCAGGTTGTAGCTTAAACATAATTAATTTTAAAAGAATTTCAAGATCAGGATTTCTGACCATTATATTACAGCACATTAGCACAACTAAATCATTAACACTGCTTCTCTCCATGTATTTATATATAAAGTCATCTTACCTCTTAATTTCTAAGCATTTTTTAAATGTTAAATCCTAACATTATCTAGATTGACTACACAGCTTGGCAAACTCTCATCTTTGCCAGTTCATTCTTTTAATGGCATCAGTTCATTCTTTTGAACAGCTGAGCACTGGCTACATGCAAACTATTTAATTGTCTAACAAAAGTCAACCGCCCTTCCCTTTACTCTTTTGAATCTTGAAAAAATGTTAATTCAATAAAAACACTTATTAATAAGCAAATAAAATGGCAAAAGCTGACAGTACTCCTTGAATGAAGCACTCTTTTGTTGCTTTCAAGAGCACAAAGGTTTTCAAAACTAACTCATTTATAAAAATTGATAGACACAATTATGTTTAATTTTTTCACATTAACTATTACTTGACACTAATTTACGGAAGACAATTGAGAACACAATCCCCCTCCTTTATGTGGCCAATATTCTGTTTTAGAGTAGTTATGGACATATTTAACAAGGAGTTCTAAATATGTATCATTAATAGCAATCTCTTTAATTGCTCTTCTCTAGTGTTTGTCAGTTCAGAATTATGTCAGGTGTCAAATAAAATTGGAGCCCAGCAAAAGGTATATAATTAAAAAATCTTATATGGCCTTCTCAAATATAGGGGGAGAGACAAAAGAAAAAATATATATGAAAAAATGCTATATTTAAGTACATGGGAAAAGAATATTTCAAAAACAAAACTTATAAAGTCAGTGTTTCAAACACCACATGATTTTAAAAATGATTACTGAAAAATCAAACTATGTCATTTAAGAGGAAAAGAGAAGCAGAACTAGATTATCAGAATTTTTTCATTCTTATTTTTTAATCATTTTATTGTAGGTTAAAGTGAAAGTAACTCAGTCATGTCCAACTCTGTGTGAGCCCATGGACTATACACAGTCCATGGAATTCTCTAGGCCAGAATACTGGAGTGGGTAGCCTTTCCCTCTCCAGAGGATCTTCCCAATGCAGGGACAGAACCCAGGTCTCCCTCCCACACTGCAGGCAGATTCTTTGCCAACTGAGCCACAAAGGAAGCCCAAGAAAACTGGAGTGGGTAGCCTATCTCTTCTCCAATGGGTCTTCCATCTGCTCTTATAAGTTAAATAGATCAATTATTAAATCATTTCCCAAAATGGTTTCAAAAGATGGATTTTAAATCAAAAAAGTATCATCATATCAAATAAATCTGAGAATGGCAATATAGGTTAATGTTGAGAATGCGGACCCTGGGGCCATATTCCCTAGATTCAAACTCAATTCTACCATTTATTAACTAAGAGCCCATGGGCAAACCCCTTTGATTTCCCCCTCTGTAAAAAGGGATAATAATACCTTCCTTCATAGGGTTGTTGTGAGGTATATAAGGCTATGTATACAGCATTTATACTAACAGCTTGCATACAGTAAATGCTATGTGTTTGTTATTACAGCAATATTATTATTAAACACAGTAGCTTGATTGCAGAACTTAGATACTCCAATATGATAATGTCCATTATTACTCTCCAAAATGTTATCATGTTCTATATCAAGCATCCCAAACTTATTCAATGATTTTTCTTTTCATTTAAGAAGACTCTTCATGGTCTCAAGGAACATATTATTACTTAAAACATAATCAAAACAGTCAGCTGAAAAGCCAGGTAGATTATACTATCCCAAAGGCTAACAAAGTTCAAAAGGAATTTCTTTTACCCTAAGGATCAGCAAGTTTTGCAAACATGTGGGACTTTTGAAGATTAAAGGCCAAGGGCCCATAACAGTAAGGGGAGATCAATCAGGTAAAGAGAAGGGAATAATATGCAGCTGTACACTCAAACAGGAGGAGGACAGGGAAGGGATGAGAAGATGGAAAATGGATTTTTATTGTTTTAATCAAAGAAACATCTAAGACCATGAGTATTATGTCAATAATACAATGCTTTTCATAAATGACAATTAAAGAATGAATTGAAAAAAAAATAAAGAATGAATTGGCTGCTGCTTTTCTTCTGGAACACTGAGCAGCAAACAATCCTTTGAAAACCCATATAGATATGTTCAAATGATAGCAGAACCCCATTCCATTTTCTAGCCAATACTGATACTGCAGGGGTGTTCACAGTAACTCACCGTTACAACTCAATAATACTTACCGTTTAAAGTCAAAAAGAGGTAAAGAAACTTTGCCCAAAGCTTCTGGCCCTTTTCTCTGCTTATTAGAATCAGGGGAACTTCCACTGCTCTGATTTAAAATTCCAAAAAGAGTAAGGTGAAGAAGTGATTCTAACGGCAATTGCGATATCTGGATGGGAAAAATGATTCTATGGGGGGGAAATGTATTAATAGAAAAAACAAATTAGATTGAATATGAAGTTTAACCCTTTAACAAAACTGACAATTTTAGGTATTTTACTTGACTTTTCAAATCTTTAATTCTGAGTAAACTTTATGTAAGTAAGTAGCAAGCTTGGCTAACAAATACTAAAAAATCTTAAATAGATTTCATTAAAATTTCAAACATATAACATTTCTCTCTTTAAAAATCTGTTAATCCTTTTACTTAAGACTTGCAATGTCAATTTTTAGGCAAGATAATCATCATCTTTATTTCTTTTAGGAAAAGCTAGATGAATGTTCATGAGTGTTTCTGACTCTAGATGTTTGTGTGCACATACAAGCACAGACAGACATATATGTTTACCGGTGCATTTTTTTTAAATAAGATCTGAAAGGACACATGAGGTCAAGAGTTGTTACTCTGAGGAATCATGAGATGGTTAAGTGCTAGAAATAAAATGACATTTTTCACCCTATATGCATTTTTATATTATTTGACTGTTTTCACAAACATGTGCTACTTTTGTAATTAAAAAAAGAAAAATAGGAAACTATTTAATAAATGCAGAATAAAGTTTTGCAATTGCCTATTTGCCCAAATAATGAAAGCATTCTCTTAAAGATAATATTTTAAAAATATTAACAGTTCAAAACATCATCTTGTACATGGATTGAAGATAATTTTTAAAATCTGTTAACCAAGAAATAGGCTTCCTATATACCTTGTTACAGAATAAATACTAAACTAAAGCAATATTATAAAACAGAATTACACGTGACTTTAACTTGACAAAGGCTAGGAAGAATTGATGGCGTGGTTATGTAATTTAACAATATGAAGATTTGAGAGTATTTCAGATTTTAAATGAGACCTTCAGTCCATGCTATAAAATTGTATCTAGAATAATCTTTAAGGTATCAGTAAGAATTTAATTAATTTTAATGGAAATTGTAATTAAAAATGAAAGCTGGATGCATAATTGGAAAAAGGTAAATAACAGGGCATACTGAAAGAATAAAAAGCCAAAAGTCTCACTTACAGTTCATCCCATTTAATAAGATAGAAGAAATTCTTATAAGTGCCAACCTTCTTTGACTGAATAGGTTTAAAAAGATCCTTTCCATTGTAAGTCAGGGAACATACCAAGTAGTATTTTTCATAACTGAGAAAATAAAAGGGTTTAATTTTTATTTGATAATACAAATGAGTTAACCAACCAAATACACACACACACACACACACACACACACATTATTGGCCATTCTTCCCTAAGTGACTATTATCTGAAATAATTTGGTTACTATATCAATGAATTTTTGGAAAAACATCTAAAATTTAACTATTGCAAATGTTACAAAAATAGAGGCCGGGGAATACAGAAGGGAACATATACTCCTAGCTGTCAGTCCAAAGGAGCTATATTGATACCAACAGGAGAATTTACTTCAATTTGGTGTGCAGTTAGTTACCTGCATTAAATTTTAGTTAAATGACACTGAATAACTCTTCATTTCTGGGTATATTCATTCTAGGAAGTAACAGTATAAACATTTTTGTTCCCTGGGTGCCATCTTCCTTTGGTGACCACTGAAGCAGAGTCAGTTTACTATATTAATGGTGCACAGGCCTGAGCTGCACTGAGCCAATCTTCCTGATCTATTAGGAGGCTTCCATCCATGGGGACAGATGCTGCTGTAATCTCTCCCTAACTGCAATAATTACAGAGCTGAGGAATATACAGTCGGGTAATCTTGTAGGGAGTTTCGGGTTCAATAAAACTGTATTCTACTAGTATTCTAACTTACTGCTAGGCTTACCCATTAAACATTTTGTTCATTCATTTTGTTCATATAATCTGTTTATCATTCAAAATATATTTCAAATCTAATCTCACTGGTTCATGTAGTTATTTGCTTTTTCCAACCTCTTTTTTAAAATCAGCATTGTGTTGGGAGTTCCCTGGTGGCCTAGTAGTTTCAAATTCAGGCTTTCATTACCACTGCCCGGGTTCAATCCCTGGTCAGGGAACTGAGATCCCAAAAACTGTACAGCACAGGTGGAAAAAAAAAATTCCATTTTATTTATCACTGCATTGTCTTCTGCTGAGTATTTGTTCTCATTAGTGTCCCTAAATTTGTGTGTATACATGTTTTTGTATGGAGAATGTGGATAATATTATCCTTGTAACTACTTAAAAGAATGAAATACCTTAGGACAGCAACAGTACCCATTAAAATGCAAGTTCCAAGAGGGAAAAGATTTTTTTGCTGCCTTATTAACTGCTGAGTCCTTAGTACTAAGAACACTGCCCACAGCTGTTATTCAGTAAATATTTATTGAATGAATTAATAGACTACTTTCAAGTCATTATACTATATAGTATCTAATGTTCAGTTTATGTTCTAAAGCAGAATTTATATTTGATATCTCATAACTAGCCTGGTAGTAGTAGCAGTAGTAGTCATGTATGGATGTGACAATTGGACCATTAAGGCTGAGCGCTGAAGAATTGATGCCTTTGAATTGTGGTGCTAGAGAAGACTCTTGAGGGTCCCTTGGACAGCAAGAAGATCAAACCAGTCAATCCTAAAGGAAATTAACCCTGAATATTCATTGGAAGGACTGATATTGAAGGTGAAGCTCCAATACTTTGGCCACCTGATGCAAAGAGCTGACACAATGGAAAAAACCCTGATGCTGGGAAAGATTGAAGGCAAAAGGAGGACAGGGCAGCAGAGGATGAGATGGTTAAATAGTGTCACTGACTCAATGGACATGAATCTGAGAAAACTCCAGGAGATACTGAAGGATAAGGAAGCCTAACATGCTGCAGTCCATGCAGCCGAAAAAAGTCAGACATGACTTAGCAACTGAACAACAGCAACAACTTGGCTTTATTTTACAGCATTAAACTATTATAAACCTATTTCATTAAATATATTCAATATGGATTTTTCAGTTTATACTAGTCATTTCCTGATAAGCTGAAGGTGGCAAACTTTTTGGTACTGACAAAAAAAATCAAAAAAGAAAAACCCGTATTAAAAATTCAACAAAAGAAATATGCCCTTGTAGACTTCAAAGTCTAACAAGAGTAACCTGTAAAAACTACTAAAGAGGAAAAATAAATGTGCTAAAAAAGTCTAGTCCCACTACCCTGGTTCTAAAGGCAAGGGAGAAACAGCAGTCATAAATTAACTAATTTATTAACATTTGCTCTTGTTAGTTTAAACATATTTTCCTGCTTTTTCTGCATGTAGTGGGAGTTATATTAACATTTACTAACAGCATCAACATCTCTGTAATCTTTAGGAAAAACACAAAGGTATTTGGTAGATCAAGTATCTATTTAAAGTCCAAGGTAACAACAGATGCTGATGTTTTACAAGATTATATTAGCCTCCAGGTAAAGTTGTTCTTCTAAACAGCTACTTACTTTGATACCCAGTTACTTGAAATACCATGTGCAGCAAAAATTGTAAACTGGAGCTGTTCTGTTGTAGTCCATGCTTCCTTAATGTTCCTGTTACTTTGGGCACAATCTACAGAACCTCTACCAGAATTTGCATGGAGTCTGAGAAGATCATAAATTGCTGCAGTTAACTGGTCCATGCTCACTTGAACAGGATTATCAGGATTCAGTGAGCCTAGATTTAAAGAAATTGTTAATATAATTCTCTGAAAAAGCAACAATTACTCCTAAAATTTAAGGAACTTAAATACATACCCCTACTTGAACTCCTGTTAGTGTCTCCTCCTCTAGACAGTGACGTCACCTGCTTACACACATACAAATTAGTTGGAAAATCACCCACGATGGAATATAAAATGTTTACTTTTAATTTCAATACACTTATTAAACTCTATATCAAAGAAACAGGAGAAACTTCCCAAGTGTCTGAAGAATTAATAAAACAATAAAGAAGAATGCAAAAAGAAAGTGAATATCCCAAACCAAACAAAAAGATATTTTTAATATCAAGAAAATCATGCAATAATTGAAAAGGACTGCAAAATAAACTCAGAAAAATCTGCCTCATCAAACCATTTTTTGGTAATTAATATCTGAAACTCAAATGTGATAAATATATTAATACAGTATTTTGTTTTCCATTACTTGCTCTACGATTAGCATAAGTATATGCTTAAAGAAACTAGAAATCTACTTATTACCATTTAGTGTCTCAAAAAAGCTCTTATAATTATTTGAACTGAGTTTGTCTCCTACTCTCTGCTCCTTTATCCAGCAAATGAATATAATAAATAGAAGTCTCAAACAGCATTAGGACCATGGCATTTTATAGCCTCCAAATGATTTCAGGTGTTTTTTAATTTCTAAAAAACAAGCACATAATAAGGACAAACAAAACATTAAGAGATTCAAATTTCTGAATACCGTACGGATAGGGTCTTTGAGACAATAAATGGATTGAGCTATCTCCTAGACATTTGTTGAAGAACATACCATCAACATAACTTTGCCTTTCTTTAAATTTATCATGTCTTGTGATCCTTCTTTCATCCTTCCAATCAGAGCTATAAACATCCCTCTGAACAGTTACTTAAATCCCCATGGAAGATACCACAGGGGGAACTTCTACTAAATGCAACAGTATGATATCAAGTAAGGGCTCCTAATCTGGTTGCTTCTGAGGCAATTTAAGTCACTATTACTGAGACTTCCGGGTCTTTCCAATAGGAAAGAGGTTTACTCCAAAGCAGAACTTCCCCATTGATAACCATGGACATTTTAATCCATAGGGAGAAATGTTAGCTATTACTCAGCTATTACTCCAGCTCCTTCAAGGGCAGTACTACCTTAAAATCTTCAACCAACTCATTTTTGCCAGAGTTCCTCCTCTACACACAAAAAGTTCAGCTGGATATCCATTTATTCAATGTCAACTCTCACAAAGTTCTCCAAAGCAGTCCATCTCCTTTTGGAAATTCCCTCACCTTACCAAATAAGTGACCAAATCAGCTCAAAAGTAAAAGCTAAAGTTAAAATGCTAAGATTTTGTCTAGCAGAAGCAAAGATCTCTGTTTAAATGACAGATGCTCATTTATGTACATATTTGCATGTGATAAAATGCTAACTACTTAAAAATACTCACTTCAGCACTTCTACTCCTTGGAAGATTTACTGCTCTCTTCAGCTTCTTTACTGATTCTGTAATGGCAAGAGTCTCCACACCATCTAAAGCACCACAGATTTTTCTTACAGCTTTAATTACTTGATCTATTGCTCTGTGTTGATTCTTTAAAAATAAAAAGTAAAATAAACATAAGTATGTGGAATTTTAAGGATCAATTTCAGGGATGAGTGAAAAAGCAAACATTTGAGATGTGCCTAAGAACAGATATCCTTTGTTCTTTTACGATGAAAAAGAAACAAAATAGCTTTTCAATTACATAATTTACTTTGTTTTCACCCCCTGCCCCCCACCAGGGATCCCACACCCCTGCAGTGGAAGCACAGAGTCTTAACCACTGAACTGTCAGGGAGGTGCCAATTACATACTTTACTTTGAAGGAGGAAAAAGCAGGCCTGGTTAATTTTCACTTTGCCTGATAAAATTATTCATACGCAAATCTCTTAATTTCTTATTAGAATCAGAAGCGAAAGCAATAAATTACTAACAAATTCTGAAACCATTAAAAAACTTGAGTCATCTTTTTAATTTTTATTTGGGAATAATTTCCACACTAAAAACATTTCTCGCTCTCCTGCAAAATTTTGCTATCAAAAACCAGAGACCAAAAAAAAAACCACACACACACACAGACCGATTAATTTGTGACCAATCTCTAATGAGGTTGGTCACAAATTAATAGCACTGGGTAACAGTTACTAAAAGTGAGTCAACTTTTCAGCAACATTTATATCTATACAACATTCATTTTCTAAGTTTTATCCAATGAAAACACTTGTGAGCACAATCCTTCCTTACTATTCAACCACAGTCCATTTTACTGTGAATCAAAGTACTATTATACATGTACAAATACATTATAAAATAATTTACCCGATGAGGCTGATTTAAAAATCCTTCTCCACTACCCCATCATTGTTTTAAAGCAAACCTCATTAAGAAACATTTTTATATAATGAATTAATTCATAAAATATTTATGCCAAACTTAAATGCCAAGTACTGCTAGAAAGGACTGAAACTCAGTACTGTACAATCCCTTAAAAATTTAAAATTTTCCACCTTTGAGGTTTGGCTACACCAAATGTTCTCTCTGTGTGCATGCTTAATTTAAACCACCTTATTTTCTCACACACCTAATTACCTTGCAGTCCTCAGATCCTGAAGGCTTCCATTTTTGCTTACTCGTGTTTCTGATTTCTTTTATTCTTCCACTTTCATGCAAAAACCTCTGAGGCTCATGTCATTCTCCTATACTATTCTCCATCATTTTTATGTGGCAGTTATCAATTTATTGTGTGCCAATTTCAAATCCACTCTTTGCTCTACATAATTCTAGAACTAGACCTTATAAACAATCCTCCTTTCCAGCTAACACAATGTTAGGTGTTGTGACTAGAGGGCAGTGAAAAGACACTCAAAGGCAAGAGCAGCAGGAAGGTATTTTCATCAGGGTTCCAGTCCTCCCTTTTAAAATTCAGTATGGAAGCCCAGTGGTCCTCAAAGATCAGCTCCAGCTGCACCCTCAGGCCATGCTCTTCCCATCTGACAGCACTATCAAGTTTGTTTGCCATAGGCAACACAGCCATACCTACTTCAAAGAGGCTGAATCTCAGCCTGGGGTTTGGGGAGAGGCTCTATCATAAATTCTCAAAGTGCCTTCACTATCCACTATTTCTAAACCTGTACTTGATGACTGCTTCTTTGCATCTGGCACCTGTTACTTCTGGACCTCTTAGAGCAAGGCTGGCACTGTTTTAAGACCTGAGAGCAAATGTTTTAGGTTTTGTAGGCCAAATAGTCTGTCACAATTTAACTCTGCATGAAAATAGACATAGCTAATTTCTAAACTGAGGCCCTGGTGGCTCAGACAGTAATGCATCTGCCTACAACATGGGAGACCCGGGTTCAATCCCTGGGTCGGGAAGATCTCCTAGAGAAGGAAATGGCAACCCACTCCAGTATTCTTGCCTGGAAAATCCCATGGACGGAGGAGCCTGGTAGGCTACAGTCCATGGGGTCGCAAACAACTGAGTGACTTCACTTTCACTTTCTAATATATAAATTAATGAACATGGCTGTGTTCCAATAAAACTTTATTTACAAAACTGAGTTACTGGCCAGATTTGGCATTAACATGCAAACTCCTGCTTTAGCCCTCTTTTATCCCTTATAGTAATTAACTACCTTTTACTAATAAACAAGTCTTGAAGTTTCCCTGTTCAAAAATCTACTATAGTTTCTGTTGCCTGACTTGACCCCTGACTGATTTGCCTTGCTACTGGTGTGTGGTTATTTCCTGCCTTAATTTTGCTTTGGACATTTATCTTTCTATCCTATACCCTAAAAGAAGCCTCAGTTAACTGTCCATGTGGCAAATTCACAACATTTTCAACCCCCAAACTGCATGCCCTATCAGAATCTTAATAACAATATCATATTCTGATCACAATCTCCTTTGCTTCCAGCCCACACACTCTCATTCTGACCAAATCTATTCTCTGAGCTCAGAGACTTCTCTACTTCTTCTATCAGGCAGCATGTACATCTACAGAATAGCTCACAATCCTAAAGATCCAATCATCTCAGGTTTCAGCAGGCATCTGCATGCCACTTAACATTCCTTTTACAAGCCCTTGGTCAGCTCTATTTCCTATTTCCCTTAGAGTATGAAGCCAAACCATTATTCCTTACCTCAGAACATCTAGCTTCATTTTAGTGAAGCAAATTAACATCTTACCCCTAGAAAACTAAAACCAGGAAGGAATCAAAACTTTTGCAACTTCCTGATCTCTCCTGCCTAAAGAGAAATTAAGACATACATCTACACAGACTTACACATGAATGTTTATAGCAGCATTATTCATAATAATCAAAATCTGCAAATAGGGACTTCCCTGGTAGTAAATTGGATAAGAATCTGCCTGCCAATGCAGGGAACACGAGTTCAGTCCCTGGTCCAGGAAGATTCCACATGCCACAGAGCAACTAAGCCAGTGTGCCACAGCTGCTGAAGCCCATGTGCCTAGATCCTGTACCCCAAACAAGAGAGAAGCCCAAGTACCAGAACTAGAGAGTAGCCCCCACTCACCACAACTAGAGAAAGCCCAAGCAAAGTAACCCCAAAATTAAATGAACAGTTTTAAAAAATAAAACACAAAAAGTACAGTCAAAAATGTCAGCTACTGGGTGACTAGATAAATAAAACATAGTATAACCAAACAACAGAAGGATCCAGCAATAAAACAAAACAAAACAAAACAATGGATACACACTACATGAACAAAGCTTGACACGAACAAAGCTTAAGACAGTATGGTAAGTATAAAACAGTTAGCTAGTGTGAAGCTGCTGTATAATACAGGGAGTTCGGCTAGGTGCTCCGTGATGACCTAGATGGGTAGGACAGAAGGGGGAAGGGGGCTCATGAGGGAGACGATATATGTATACTTTCAGCTGATTCACATTGTTGTACAGCAGAAACTAACACATCATTATAAAGCAATTATCCTCCAATTTAAAAAAAAAACACTATGATACGTAAAAGAAATCAGGTATAAGGTATTACAAAGGGTATGATTCCATTTACAGGAAATCTCCATTAACGGCAAATCTACTGAGATAGGAACCAGATTAGCAGCTGTCTGGAACTAAGGATGGGAATGGGAGAATGAGTGGAAAGTAGCACATGGAAACTTATGTTCTAAAACACCACTGTAGTGACAATTATACAACTCTATTCATATGCTAAAATGATCACTGAATTGTACAATTAAATGGATAAATTTTATGATCCATAAATTGTATCTCATTAAAGCTATACAAAATATGGGGAACAGATATGATAGAGAGTCGCTGTTTTCAACTAGATGGTCAGTGAAGAGCTCTGTGATAAGACATTAGAGCACAGACCCTAAGGAAATGAAAGAGTAAGTTACCCAAGTATCTGGAGAAAGCATTAAAATAAGAAGGAACAAGTACAAGGGTCCCAGTTGGAAAGCATACCTGCAGGTCAACTAGAACAAAGGAAGAAAAGGGATAGAAGGCACTTTCCTGGTGGTCCAGTGGTTAAGACATCACGCTCCAGGGATGCAGGGATGCAGGGGGTCTAGGTTCATATCCTGCAAGGGAACTAGATCCTGCCTGCCTCAATTAAAAAACATGCAATATGTTGCAACTAAGATCTGGTGCAGCCAAAGAAATAAAATATATATTTTAAAAAACACTAGGGTATCCAAGGTGAGGCAGGTTTGATCCTTGGGTTGGGAAGATCCCCTGGAGGAGGAAATGGCAACCCCAACTCCAATTTGAAAAAGAAAAAAAAAAAACAAACACAAACACACATTTAAAGACAGGGGTAGGAAGCCATCAGAGAGGTCAGAATGTGTAGGGCTTTGAAGTTATAATTAAGGATTCAAATTTCACTGAGATGGTAAACAGGATATTAAACAGATAGTGGCCTGATTTAATATTCTTAAGGGTTTATAAATTTGATTAATCTTTTCAAACAACCATTTTTTGGCTTTGATTTTCTCTCATTTTACATTTGCTTTCTGTGCTTATATTCATTTTTAAAAATAATTTTTTTATTGTGGAACAATTTTAGATTTATAAGAATAGTAGAGAGAGTTCTCATTCAACATTAAAGGAAACTGGTTAAGTAACTTCTTATATAAACATGTTAAATTTGTCAAAAATAAGACATTAACACTCACTACATTACTATTACCTAAACTGCAGACTTTACTCAGATTTTACCAGTTTTTCCAAATGTATTTTTCCTCTTCCATGATACAATCCAGGATACCACACTGCATTTAGTGATTTGTTTTTAAAATATAATTTTGATTGCCTATTGAAGACAGGCTATAGAAGGACAGGTAGAAGCTGGAAGACCAGTAGGCAACTGCTCTTAACTCTTGTAGTTGACTAGGAGTGTAGCTCTGGTAGTGGAGAGTTGTCACATTCTGAATGTATTTCTGAGGTAGAGTTGACAGAAATGGAACTGCATGTGAGATGTGAAATATCATTTTTCTTGAGAAATAAAAAAATGACTCCAAAGTTTTGGCCTGAGCAAATGGAAGGACAGAGTTGCCATTTTATTAAGAAGGGGAAGACTGACGAATAGATATGAAGGGTAGCATAAAAACACAGTTTTATACATCTTAAATTTGAGATGTTAGACATTTATACAAAAAGTCAAGTATCAGACATCTGAATCTCAAGTGATGATCAACATAGGTAGGGTATTTAGGTGTTAGTTGCTCAGTTGTGTCTGACTCTTTCCGACCCCATGGACTGTAGCCCGCCAGGTTCCTCTGTCCATGGGATTCTCCAGTCAAGAATACTGGAGAGGGTAGTCAGTCCTTCCTCCAAGGGATCTTCTCAACCCAGGGATCAAACCCAGGTCTCCGGCATTCTAGGTAGATTCTTCCCTAGTGGTCTGGGCCACTAGGGAGGCCCCTAGGGTATTTAGAGATGAGATTAAAAAAGATCACCTATAGTGAGAATACAGAGAGAAGAAAAGAGGTCCTAGAACTGAGTGCCCCAGGCATTCTAATGTTTAGAGGTCAGGAAGATAAGGAGATCCCAAAGCCACAAGTATGTGTGAAAGCAGAGCAGACATTGGAAGTAGGAGAACCAAAAATGTGATAGCCCAGAAGCCCTATGAGTATTTCAAGAAGGAAGAAACAATCAATTCTATCGAATACTATAGCAAAGTAGAGAAAAAGAAAGTCTAAGAACTTATTACTGGAACCGTGACTGTTGAAGTGTTTGATGATCTTAAGTGCAGTTTCAGAGAACTGCTGAGAATGAAAGCTTGACTGGAGTGCGTACACAAGGAAATGAGAAGAGAGGAAGTGTAAGAAGAAAAAACAGATTAACTTTCAAGAGGTTTGTGAAGTTGGGTGGCTGCTACAGAGGAATGTGGACTTCTTGTTTTCTTCTAAGATGGAAGATACAACCATGACTCTGTCCTTAAACTTTTTTTGCTCTACCTGCAATGGTTTTCTTGGTGATCTCATCCAGTTTTAGGGCTACAAAATATTTATATTCTGATGATTCCCCAGTTTATTATCACCAGTCTGGTTGCTATACTTCTTTATTTTATTTATTTATGTATTTATTTTTCTTTACATTATCGTTTTGGTTTTGCCATACATTGACATGAATCCACCATGGGTATACATGTGTTCCCCTTCAGAACCCACCTCCTGCAACATCCCTTCTTAGAGGCCTCTTCCTTGAACTCTCAAGTTGACTGGAGAAGTGCCCTTGTTTGATCTCTCAAAAAAAACCTCAATGCATACCCCTATTCTACATTTGCTATATTGGAATTCTATTTAAAATGTCTCTGTTTAAGTTCCTGGTAGGTGGGGATCAGGTCATTAATTTTCATAACCCCAGGATCTAGCAAGCATGCAATAAATGCTTTTTGAATTGAACTGAAGGTTCCTCTTAGTAATAAAGCTGAAGTAACCCAAGCACTAAATTTCTATTGATATGTTGGATCAGAAAACAAGTTCTCAAATAGCAACATCAAGAATATAGTTTAAATAGTCCTTCTAAAATGTTTAATCCAATTTCAACACTAGTATTTAAGAGAATACAGAGACAAGAATCTTTAAGCCATCAGGCCAAAATATGAATTAGGACTTACTTCAATTTGAAAAGCCAGCTCCACTTGCTTGTGATACAAATCTAAAAGTTCTTCAGGATGTCTAAAATGAAAAACAGTTATTGTGGCTGAAAGATACTATATACAAGAATGATTGTTTTATTCACCAAAATAAATGCATTCACATCCAAAAGTAAAGTCTGAAAATCTGAAATTAATGTTTTAGATGCCACACCTCGTCATGACTTCTTTATAAGGTTTTTCTATTTGATGCAGGTGTTTGTTTAAATCCACAGGTGTTTCATCATCTTCCGCCTAAATAAACACATACAGACAAACATTTATCAAATAATGAAAACCACTGGATAGTCTTTCTATTGCCAAGTTAAACAGGGTTAAGCATATGATAAACTCTTGAAAAGAAAGTGATTTTTCAGAACTGAGGCTTTAAATATCTGTAATTAACTCAGAAAAGTGACTGTCTTCTAAAAAGCCTGTTTTCCAAATGCAAAAAACATAAATACTTTGAAGTCTAGTTTCTGATATGCAAATATTTTTCAAAGGAAAACCACTTCTGTTCTATAGAGAGACAATGGAGAGCTAAAAACACTTTTAAAGATGGCTGACAGCCAAATGAAGGTGAGGTGGGAACCAGATGAGAAGAGATCATCGGAATTTCTGTATTATATTTTCTAATGATAAGCAAATTTCCTTCTACTTCACCCTCAATAAGTGAGGTTCTGGTCTTTTCAACCAATACCCTTGAAAATATGCAAAATACTCAAGAACATCGCTCCTTAGGAAACTGAAAAGAGAAGTTACTAACGATATGATAAAATGTACTGAATTTTGTGAAACAGTTTTTACCCAAGTGAAATAAACTCTACCTAACCTAGGAGCAAAATTGAGGAAAATAAAGAAAAGAGAAAGCAGAAATGACAGATATTTTTCTTCCCCAAATTCTACCAAATGAAGAAAGATTGTCTCTCTTTACATATTAAAATTCACCAAGAAACAGAATGGCCTAAATGCTTATATTCTATTTTGCTTTAACCTCAAAATAAAGTACTATACTTTTAGAACAGAGAATTAATTAGTTTTTATGTGGTGAAAAACAATATATTTTCCTCAGTTTGGTGCAAATGTCAGTATGTATCTTTTTCTCCCCCAAAACCATACTTAGCATTCAAAATCTTCCTTCCTCAGTTCTCCTTGACTGATGCTGCTGTTTTCATTGTGTAACTTGTGAAAACTATTACAAGTCAAACTCTTATAATTCTTCCACTTTGATCTTCATATATGCCTCCAGCTCTGAGTATTATGCTACCTAAACCTCCATGATTGAAAATTTCCCCCCATCTGCTATAAAGACTTCCATAGGAAGTAGATAAGAGACTTCCTCACTCGCAGTCAAACCCAAATCTCTTAAAGAAGGTACAAACTGCAAACTGACTGATTAACAAAGTTATTCAGATTCAACCAAATGCAATTCAGTATAGGATACACACTTACTGTTCGGGCCAGATTTTGACACATTGCGCTGAAGGTCAAAAGTTGTAGTTTAATCTCTGTGTCCCATTTTCGACAGTTTTGAATATGTTCATGACTTCCAAGACAATGATTACTGTTAAAATATATTAGTTATTAATCAACATTATTCTCCTCAAATTAGGAATAATAGATGGAGAGTAAATATAAATTGTATATGCATCGGAAATTGAAGAGGATGACAAATATAGATTTTTAAACCAAATATGAGTATTTAAATAGACGAATAATTCTACGTGAGAAGAGTTAAAGCAAAGAAGAAAGAAGATGAAGACAAAGAAGGGAAAAAAAACAGGGAAAGAGGAATTCTGGTAGGTTCAGGAAAAGATTCATATAATAATATTTTCAGGCAATTAAAAGGAAATCACAGCGAAGCATTGTGGCTAAAGAAATACTACATTCCACAAAAGGAAAATGGAGTTCATAATGAAGTATTCCTTCTCTGCAGAAAGAAAAATTTTAAATTCATCTGTCAACCAATTACCCACCATTCTTCCCATCTAAGACTATCAGCTTCTTAAGGGCAAGATCATGTCTTAGATAATGCATATCTCAATATAAGTTAATTGACCCAATAAATCAGTTCACTGGAACCCAGTGTGGTTTTAGATTATAAATTTAACATGAAATTTTTTTCATCTAACCCATTAAAATGAAATTTCCAAAAATGCTGCTCAGTAATTAAATGAAAAAACTTACTTCTGTAGCACTTCCTCTTGACCACAAACTTTCAGAATGTAGCTGCCAACATCTACTTGATTCAAGTCATCATGTACCCAACAAAGGGCTTGCATTATAATGATTTCTACAGTAGAACTCACTGTAAAAGAGTTAGTCATTATTTTCATTTTACTCTAAGTATATACCTGTTCAGACTATTTCTCATAGTCTAAAACAGCACTATATAAGAGAAATATAATGCAGATCACATACATAATTTAAAATTTTATAGTAGTCACACTGAAGAAAGTAAAAAGAAACAGGTGAAGCTAATTTTAATAATGTTTTATTTAAACTAATATACTTAAAATATCATTTCAATACATAGCAACTGGTATTTAAAATTTACTAATAGGATATCTTACATTCTCTTTTCAAACTAAGTCTTTGAAATCCAATGTGTATTTTACACTTATAGAACATCTCAATCTATATTAGCCATATTTCAAGTAATCCCACATGTGGCTAATGGTTATTGCATTAGACAGGGCAGATCTAAGGTAAGAAAACCACTTTTGTTTTACAGACTCCTCCAAAGAGGATAACATTTAGCAGTATCTAGCAAGCAATTATTTAAACCAAATTGTAAGGAAAAAGAGTCACCATTTTAAACAGTTGACAACTGCCTGGTAAATTTTCCAATAAAGAATAAAAATATAGCAAGTAGGATGTATTATTTAATTACCATGCTTGGCAATAGCTGGATACCAAGATTACAAACCATTACAACTAAAGTAACTTATTTCTGTACTTAGAGCTCTTATTTTAGAAGACAATGACTATATTCAAAATTCATGAAAATTAATAGCTTGACAGAAAAGGCTATAAAACTTCCATCTAATACAACAGCTACATTTCTGAACACATTTATATGTATCATAACAGTTATCATTTAAACACACAAAGCACTTCTACCATAATATGGTTACATTTCTTAACAGATATGTACATTATAAATGTGCACATTTATAGAGCCAAATAATAGGCATTTGATATATATTTTTAAATGAATCAAATCTTGATATATCAAGCAAAACTTTGATACAAATTAATAAAACACTTGCTCCAGGCTTATCGATGTTTATTTCAATCAAGAAGTTATGGACCATTATTTCCTTCAATTTTAGTACTAATTCTTACTGAATACTTTAACAACTCCCTAAATCAAAATTTAAGGGATGTTTAAAAAGAATAAGTCTTCTTTTAGAATATAAGGAATAAGAACATAATTAGCCTTTCTAGCTAATGCTTTCAGGTTTTGGCCAAGAGCCACTGATTAACCAAGATACTCAACACTTTTCAAAGAAATATATAGTTATAAAGGTAAACTTTCTCACTAATCCATACCAAAAAACTATCTATATGAATGCCAATTTCTGGAAAAGGATAACTAATAAATATTAAGCATTTTACCACACACACACACACACATTTAAAGAAAAAAAACCTAATGATGAAAGATTCACTTTATTAAAAGAATAACATTAACATATTAAACATTTTCTTCCTAATCAGAGCAAAACAAGATGGTTCAGGAACTATGAACCTACCATCACATGTAAAGGTAACTGGTAGCTGAAATCCTTCAATTTCAATGGAGACCTTCATGCTAGCATTTTCTCCACATATGTTTCTTTGCACTGTGACTGGACTTAACAAATAGCCTCGATTTGTGCAGTGATTGGTATATGGAAAGCTGGTCTTCAATCTAGTCACAAAAAAAAGAAATTAAATTCTCTTTTGAAAGCTGCATTTGAGAGCCCTGAATAAGGCTTTGCATGCTTACAGCCATTCAGTTCTGTAGTTTTGTCCAATTCTAGAGCAGCTCAGGAGAAATGCAATGAATGGACCCCTGTCTGCCTTTTAAATGAAAGGAATCCAAGAAAAGAGATTAAGTACTTCCAGGATAGCTTTGATAATGCTATCAACATTAACCAACCATACACTGGATACACAACATTAAATGAGTTTCTCTGCTAATTTTTTGTTAAGCAGTGTAATTTCACAAAATGATACATTTTTAATGAACCATGATATAGGTGATAGCTCTAAACTGTAATTGCCAGAAGGATAGAAAGTTTGTTGTCTTTTAAAAATCTTTTCTTCTGACGTCCTTTCTCTTACATATTGATTTTAGTTGTATAGCATGATAGAAAAACATAGGCAATGGGTTTTTACTGTGCTATGAAGGCTTTAATTCCCTCAAAGTGAATAAAACTAAAACTTAGGGAATGGCAAAAAATTGTCTGTGAAGTATTCTTGGTATTCACAGTAGCAAAATAGTTTAAATATATGAGCCAGGGTACAGCTCATCTCCAGATAGCCCTTCTATTATCTGAGGACAAAGGAGGATTTGATGCCTCTTTAAACTTGTAGACTTCCTTTAACTGACTTTGTTCTGGAAGTTAGAGGACAAGTTCCAATCCTCACATCTTCTTTTCATAGGGCTGTAAATGGAATGAATGCTGTAAGTTTTATCTATGCACTTCCATGTAGAGATTAAAATAATCAAGTGATTGGAACAGAATAAAATAGTCTGAGTTGACAATAAGAAAGGTTCTGAAGAGGCAACAAGTATAAGTATTCATGCACAGCTTCTAGAGTCAGTCTACTCAACTTAAAATCCTGATTTTACTACTTACTAGCTGTATAATCTTGCGTTACAAATCACCTTGTTGCTTCAGTTTCCTCTTCTATAAACTGAGGATAATACTATTACTAACTTCATGGGTTTGTTGTGAGAATTATGTAAATTTAGTTTTTAAGGACATTCAGAACAGTGTCTAGTACATGGTCAATGCTATAAAAATCTTGTTGAATGAATGAATGAGTGAATGAATAAATCTGGTTTCTGCACTATGATCTTAAGTGCCACAAAGGATCCAATATTTAAAAGAAACATAATTGAAAAAAAAGGCAACATAAAGTAATAAACTTAAATTGATATTAGAAATGCACCTTTAGATGTGGACACATTATTTTCAAATATTTGCTTGTTGTCAAGCAACACGTGCCCCTGCAACATGACAAAAATCTTCACAGGACCCAGCCTAAGATTTTTATTTTTTCTCACATATTTGGTATTCTCATTTCCTACAATATGAAATAATATACTCACAGCAAATCCATAGCTAACTAATATATGAAATGGTAAAAAAAAAAAAAAAACCTTTATATCGGAGGAAGCCTTCAATTTTCAGAAATCATTAATGATGATAAAAGAAAAATCAGAAATTCCTAACAACTCAGAAAACAAGAATTTACTGAACAAAAATTATAATGATAAAAGTTGCACTTAGGGTTTCCCTGGTGGCTCAGAGGTAAAGAATCCACCTGCCAATGCAGAAGACATGGGTTTAATCCCTGATCTGGGAGGATCACACATGCCTCAGAGCAACTAAGCTCATGCGCCACAACTACTGAGCCTGTGCTCTAGAGCCCATGGGCTCCAACTACTGAAGCCTGAAGCCTGAAGCCTGCACGCCCTAGAGCCTGTGCTCAACAACAAGAGAAGCCACTGCCAAGAGAAGTCTACGCACGTACCACAACGAAGAGTAGCCCCAACCTGAAACTACAGAAAGCCCAAGTGCAGCAATGAGGACCCAGAAATAAACAAATAAATCTTAAAAAAAAAAAAAAGGACTGAGGAAAAACTAAGATGGTAACAGACTGCTTCAAGTTGTAGTTTCTTTTGTTTTGTTTGTAACTGAACTTTTTTTTTTCTTTTAAATTATTTTTATTTATTTATTTGGCTGTGTTGGGTCTTAGTTGGGGCATGTGGGGTCTAGTTCCCTGACCAGGGATCAAACCTGGCTCCCCTGCATGGGGAGCTCAGAGTCTTAGCCACTGGACCACCAGGGAAGTCCCGTAACTGAACTTTTAAATATACAAAAGATGATTACTAATTATCAATTAGTAAACTGATAATTGCCGAGTAAATTTTCACTTTATATATAATAGACTAGATAAAGTATTTTATGAACACTCTAAACCGCACACTGTAGTTTGATGTTCTTAAGTAATTACCTACAAAGAACATTTTTTTATACTAATTTTCATTTTCTTTAAAGCATCCATTTCCCTTGTTCAGTCACTAAGTCATGTGCAACTCTTTGCAACCCCATGGAATGTAGCACACCAGGCTTTCCTATTCTTCACTATCTCCTGGAGTTTATTCAAACTCATGTCCATTGACTCTGTGATGTCATCCGACCATCTCCTTCTCTACTGCCCCCTTCTGCTCCTGCCCTCATCTTTCCCAGCATGAGGGTCTTTTCCAATGAAGCAGCTGTTTACATCAGCTTTAATATCAGTCCTTACAACGAATATTCAGGGTCCAATGCTCTATCATCACCAAAGCAATGGCTTTGTTTGCTTAATGTGGCTCTATAGCTCAGGAAGCTAATTATCTCTATGCAAATACCAAAATCCTTTATGGTTTATTTCATACTGTGTGCTATCAAGTTAAGGCTACATATAGACAGAGCCAAATCAGAAAGACAGAAGACATAAAAATGAGGGTTTTAAAAGGTAAATATAAAAGTGAGGGTTTTCAACTGTATTCATATTACTTTATAAAAGAGTTGAGTCGGCATTATTTAGAATAAAATGAACTAAATGCAGAGGTGAAGTCCTTGATTCTTTGGGTTCAAGACACTTTTTAGATTATAAGAACCATAAATGAAGAAAGGAAACTAAAAGCTACTCAGAACAACAAGTGTAAAGTGTAGTACTCAAGTATAAAGTGTAGTATTCATCTTATCCTAAAGGACCAGAAATGAAGCAGCAAAAATTTCCACTAGTATCTAACATTCCTCTCAGTACTTTCTCTGGACACCTAACCAAGACACCTCTGGACATACAGCAAGCTCTGTCAGTTATGATGTGTGAAAGTCAAGAAAACAAGAAATAAAAATTTAAAAAATGCAATGTCCTGAATCAAAGTATTTTACAGAACTTTAAACTGATAGCTACCCTTGAGATCCCTAGTCCAACTCCCTAATTTCACAGAAGCAAAAAAACAAGGCCTAGAACTGGCACTAAATTCTATTATAGTAGGCTTAACTATAAGCAAATACCATAATGATAATTTTACACTAATATCACAGCTGAATTAAAATAATCATTTTAGGAGATTTCAAAAAAATAAGGACTTGACTAAGACTATAAATACTTGTTTTTAAAATCTGCATATTGGAAAAAATAGAAAATGCCATTAATTTCTTCAAGTGATATCTGACTCCAATCTCCAAGGTCAAGAGAGGAACAAAGAAGTTTCTAGAACATGGCTTCAAAACACCTCTGCCTCTTACTTCTGTGAAATATTTGTTACAATCCCACTCTAACTAACAGAAATAACATTCTCTCTAATTCATCTGAGGTTTTAATATTACATAAGCCATTTGTGTGTGTGTGCACACATATGCATGTAAATAAAAATTAGCTTAGTAGCAGAGTTTGTGTAAATAACAATAAGATTCAAATGCAGGAAAAAACCACAGATCACAGAAAGCCCAATTTCTCAACATACAAAACTTAAATAGTCACTCAACACAGTCTAACAGGGCTTGTGTGGAGAGAAAATTTAAAGGAACTGGATGAACATTTATCAGATTAATTTCAAACCATTAAAAGATTATTTCCAAATTCTTAAACACACACACATAATGGTATGTATATGTGGCATAAAGGTATAGGTAATTCCTGATAAATGCAATTTGCATTCTAAGTCACCTAAATGTTTATTTTAAATGTCTACTGAAAAATGTGAGTTTTAAAAATCCAGTTAAGAGTAACCTTTGTAAATGAATGAAACAATGACTCTACTGATATTCTTCTTTTTCCCTTGAGGTATTCTGAAGAGAAAAGAATGCTGGTTAGAAAGTGATACGTAGGAAAGATAGAACTGTAATCAAACATTACCAATAGTCTAGAAAGTCTAGTTTAATATTAATAAGTCCCTTATAATAAAAATGGTGAATACACTCAAAAAATGATCTAGGAACTCTAAACTCTGCTTTGCTGGAGAAAATACTGGATTCAAAATAAATCTCTCAAAAGCAACCTAAATGTCCATTAAAGGAATAGCTAAAGAAGATATGGTATATATATATATATATATATATACACACACACACAATGGAATATCACTCAGCCATTAATAAGAATGAAATAAGGCCATTTGGAGCAACATGGATGGACCTAGAGAGTGTCATACTAAGTGAAGTAAGCTAAAGGAGAAATATATGACATCCCTTATATGTGGAATCTAAAAAGAAACAATACAAATGAACCTATGTACAAAACGGAAATAGATTTACAGACTGAGAACAAGCTTATAGTTGCCAGACGGGAAGGTTGAGAGGAAGGGATAGACTTTGGGATGGACATGTACACAGTGCTATATTTAAAATCAATAACCAACAAGGACCTACTGTACAGCCCATGGAACTCTGCTCAATGTTATGTGGCATCCTGGATGGGAGGGGAGTTTGGGGGAGAATGTATATAGATAAAGTGGAGTCCCTTTGCTGTTCATTTGAAACTATCACAATATTGTTTGTTAATAGGCTATACTCCAATATAAAATAAAAATTTTTTTTTAAAAAAGAATAAATCTCCCAGTAGTGATCTACTTTTCCTTCTTTTGATAACAGATCTCACCCTGTTGGCTGCAATGTTTGTTGTCCACTCTTTCCTTCCATGGGATTTTTCTATCTGGTACTGGCTGAAAGGACTCTTTCCTTTCTGCCAGCAAGACCATTGGAATATCAACTCTAAGCTATCAGTGGCTTCAAAACCCCATCTGTAATAGAAGTAAACAAGCATAGTGAAAGGGCAGGGGGAGAAAAGGGAGAAAGAAAAGTCCAAAGAGAGGAGGGATCAACTACAGTATGTGAATTCCTGGATCTTGCTGTCACTGAGGTCTGCCCCATCCTCCCTCTTTTTACTATATGGGTTTGTGAATCAATACATAACCTTTCTTGATTTATGCCAGTTCAAGATGGGTTTCTTGCACTCATAACAGAAGTCCTGACGAATATAGTGATATAATGGAAAGAAAACACACTGAACCGGAAGTAATGGAGACCTGGCTCTGTTACAGACTAGCTGAGTAATGTAAACTTTAGTAGGTAACGTCTCCAAGTCTCAGTTTCTTCATATATTAAGAACACTGGACACATTTAAGATTAAAAGAACATTTCAGAAAGGCAGTTTTCTGACCTTCAGAAAATATGTTTGCTCTTCTAATCTTGCTTGTTATAGCATTTTTACATCTAAATAGGACAGTATTTTAAATGCTAGAAAGTTCACAGCAAAATTAAGTCTCCTTGTAACCAAAATTTTTTAAAAAAGGCATTTTCTAATTCTAAAGAAACTTCTACATTTAAGCCATATTTTCTCTCCGTAATACAGCATCAGAAGTCTACTGACTGACCTTAATTTTTCCTTCTAAATACTCAGAAACTTAACAAGTTCAAGTATAGTTTGTGTTAACATACCAATTAACTGACTGTCTTGATGTTCTAGCGACAGAGAGAACATATTTAAAAATTTTAGAATTATTAGCACTAAGTTGGCTTTGAAGTTAAATTTTTAAAAATTATTTAATAAGAGTAACTTTTAATTTATAAAGAAAACTGTCTTACTTTGTAATGGATTGACAAAAAGCTGCTACTTCTTCATTCTGTACTTCAACTTCTTGTAGAAGAGAACTTTCAGTTGACAAAGTACTGGTCCCATTTGGGTCTTTCTGTAATTAAAAAAAAAAAAGTGTTTTATTTTAAAATAAAAGAGCCCCAAAATGCTAAATAGCAATATAGCACAAACACATTTTTATGAAGATATGTACAAAAACATGGAAGTTAAATAAATCATATCAGTAACAAAATTTTAAAGTATGGATTTCTATCCCTGTAAAAGCAATGCCAACTAAGTCTTAAAGTTCATTGGTTTTACTTGTTTAAAAGTAGAAACAGGCTATACTTAGTATTGGTCAGTAAGAATGGAATGCTAAACACATTTCCATTCAAAATCTTTCAGAAATGAATACTCCAGAAAGTTAACAGCTAAATGAAATTAAAGGACTACATTCTGTTTTATGAAAAGGAAGAGATCAAGCCCATTTGGGACTGGGACTCCTCTAACAAAGAATGAGTTTTAGGAGTGAGTGGGCATTTTCTATGTTAATAAACTTGCACAAACATTCTGACAGTCTTTCAAAAGTTAAGTTTATGTCTGACTAAAATTTCTGTGATCAAATTTCTGATCAAAAATATTTAAGGACATAAATTCACTACTCTGCCATAGTCAAACAGCAGAGTCCATTTAGAGGTGTTTTGACTTACTACATAAAAATATTTGATTTAGCACAAATTTCAAATGTAAATTTCCCTTAAAATCAGAATGGGAACATTCTCAACTTGAAATTGAGTGAATGAGAACACAGTGTATAAATTTCAAGAGTTGTGGTGGATTTCAATAACCATAGCACACAAGGCTTTGTCAGATAATTAAACTGAAAATTCAGGGCAACAATTCCTTTATTAATTTACTGCTTTTAAAACATGGCAGAGCCTTTTCTGCTATAATGATATATACTTGGGGAAGTGACCAGCCTGGAGTTCTAGAAAAGCTGCTACTACAAATAAAATAAAGGCAGACTACTTAAAATCAGTGTAATCAAAGTCCTAACTAATGAGAAGTCCTTACAAAAATACTAGCACAGTTAAATCTCTACTTAAATTTGCACCTAGAATTAAGATCTTCTATTCTTTGAAGCCTCTTTAAATCCTGGAGTTCCTGCTTCCTAATTTGTTACATACATCCTGAAGAGCAGAATTTCAATGAAGTTAAAAATACAATCCAGGATGTAGACTTCTTCACCAAAGTTCTTAATGCAAAAAGAAATGTCTTTACAGCTTCTCTGTCTACACTCACTGCTTCACCAGAATGCTTAACCCTGTGGAACGTGGAACTGTTCTTGAAGTCATTTTTTACTTCGGCAGTAAAAAACACTTTACTTCTGTGTTTTTCTAGTATTTTCTTGAATTACTAAGGCTTTCCTTTTAACTAGGAGAGAGTTTGTTCTTGACTGCTTTTAAGTATTTATATGCTGGGAAAGATGATTTTAAAACAAATGCTACTTCCCCATTATACTGACATCAATCACATAGGCACCAGTTACAGAAGTTAATTTGTGTTACAAAAAAAGGTATAGCAAAGAGACTGTACTATTCTAAGAATGGATTTTTATACTTCTAGACTTCTAATACTCTATTACCAAGGAACAATATGGTTTAAACACACAAGTTTCATTAGAATTAGAAAATGTCGGGTTTCCCTGGTGGCTAGGTGGTAAAGAATCCGCCTGCCAATGCAGGAGACATGAATTCGATCCCTGGTTCAGGAAGATCCCACATGTCTGAGAGCAACTAAGCCCATGCACCGCAACTAAGAAGCCTGTGCCTGAGAGCCCAGGAGCTGCAATTACTGAAGCCCACGAGCCCTAGAGCCCATGCTCCACCAGAGAAGCCACTACAACTAGAGGGTAGCCCCCACTCCCTGCAACTAGAGAAAAGCCCACACAGCACCAAAGACCCAGCACAGCCAAAAATAAATAAATGTTTGTTGTTTTAAAGACAATTATCTTTTCTTTGTTATACAGAGACTTAATTTTCTTTCTAGCACTCAAAATACTATCCTACTTAGATGTAAGAGATGACATAACAAGCAAGATTAGAGAACAAATATATAAATATTTTCTGCAGGTTAGAAAAATGCATTTCTAAACAAAGCCTTTGGTTTGCCACTCAAAGTATGCCACAATCTAATCCAGTTGTATTTCTCAGAACTTCCCAAATGAATATTATGTCCAAGTGAACCTGAATCATATCCTGTTTCTATAAAGTACAAACTTAACTATCTTGCCTCTGAATCCTTGCTGTTTGTCTTCGAAGCTTCCTCCTAACTTTCCCTTACAGCACAAGTCCAAGATCTATTAATTTTTTAAGGCCCAATGGAATGCCACTTCATCTACATTGTCTTTTATGAGAGTTTAGTATGGAGCATTTCTTCCCTCCTAACATTTCTGAACCAAATACCATATCATTACATCTTGTTTTATATTTTTCCTAATATGAAAGCTCCTTGAATACAAGAATCAAATTTAATTTGAATTTCATATTTTTGTAAAACTTTATATCCAATTCAGAAGGCACTCAACCATTGGTTTAATTTGTTAAATGTTTTGTTCCCTCTAAAAACAAGTTAAAAGTTACTTTCATATAACCAGTGAATTTGCCATAGTGATCATAAAATACTGAAAAATTATAAGGCACTAGGTAGTTCCTTCAATTATTTGCTAAAATAGCAGTAATTTTCATAATTAATATTCTATAAAATAAGTCTTATAATCATTATAATACCTAAATTACAGTGAGATGCCACACACAAAAAAATCTAGCAATTACTGAGCATTTCTCACATGCCAGGTTCTGCTGTAAGAAATTTAGTCATTTATGTACATATGTATGTACTATTTATTTTTCACAAAGTTCTAGTAGATGTGTTACATGACTATTACCCCCATTTTACACATTAAAAGATGAGGCACAGAGAAGTTAAAGAGGCAACAAGGTCACAGGACTAAAACAATGTTAGTATTTCAACCTAGGCAACCTAGCTTAATCACTACACCTCACAACAAAGTCTCCTAAAAAAAAAACTAAAAAAAACCCTTTAAAACACGAGAGAGGGGCTTCCCTGGTGGTCCAGTGGCTAAGACTCTGTTCCCAATGCAGGGGGCCTGGTCCGGGAGCTAGATCCCACATGCTGCAACTAGAGATCCCAAGTGCCACATCTAAGACCCAGCAGAGCCAACTAGAGAAATAAATATTAAAAAAAAAAAAGAGAGAGAGAGAGAGAAAGACAGCATTGAGATCTTTGTACAAGCAATGCTTTACAAAGCAATTTAAAAAAAACACACACCTGTATTTTTGTTGACCTATAACTATCTTTTCTTATCTCTGTTTTTCATGTTCCACCTATTAAGAGATTTTGAATCTCCTTAATGGCATTCCTAGATGCTTTTTTTTAATCAAAAAATATTTTTATAGTGTCTTTCAGGTATTAGTTCCTTCCTTTCAAGCAGGTCATGAGTTTCAACTGACAGTAGCAAAAACAGATTATAATAATCAATTATCTAGTCATACATTAAGGTAATATAGAATCTGGAAAGTTAACTCAGTGTTTTGTCCACAAAGTAAAAAACAGCTGGGCTCCCAATGATTTCATCTGTACATCAACGTCATGATTTTCTTGTTTTTCTCCACTCCTGGAACCAAAAAAAATTTTTTTCAATTTCACACCTACTCCCTCAACTCTTGCTCCCAATCCCTTCCTCAAACTCCAAACAACTTAAGCATCAAATCATCTCTTTCTTCAGTGATTTTGCACAAACTTTTAGGCAGCATTCAAGGTTTCATACTCACTTATATACACACATCTTGTCTCCCCTTCTAACCCAAGTTCTTTAAGGATGAGATCTAAGAATGGTCGTAACATTCTGCCCTCAAATGCTTTTCTATGAATGAAAGAGGCAAATGATAGGAAGAAAAATTGCTAGTGTCATTACCCAATATATGAAACAAAGAAAGATTTGTGGAGGAAGATACTGAGTTCTCTAGTAAATATTTTGGGTTTGGAAATCCACATAGATGTTGGCCATCATGTGGAAATATTCTATTACAAATTTCTATTCCAGAGTTAAAGATATTGAATTGAGAATCATCCAATTTCTGCAATTTTCTACAAGGAAATTTCTCTCTGCTAATTGCTGTCAGCAGTCATCAGGATCACCAAGGCAGCAATATCCCAACCAAAGGATTTTGGGTCCAAGTTCCACCAACAGGAAACAGCTTCTTTAGGAGGCTGAGGGATACATAAACGACTGTACTTACTGGGCATCAAGATGGGACATCTCTGTATACATAAAAGAATGGAGAAAGAGAGATTTATTAGAAGAAATTACCTCATGTGATTATAAAGGCTGCCAAGTGGCCCGGACTAGTAGCTTTCAAACTCTGTATATCAGAGCCTCAAGAATAAAGTACTGACTAAAAGAGAACAAATAAGATACATTAAAGACAGCCAGGGACAAAACTTTGGGGGAATACCTATGTTTAGAAGGTAGACAAGTAAAAGAAGTCAAAGATTATAGGAAGAAAACTAGTAAGTAGATTTAACCAGGGCAATGGAAGAAGTTTCAAGAGAAGAATATGGTACATTGTTGCAAACGAGGCAACAAGGCTGGACAGTAAGTATGGTCACTATATTGAAAATTGGTATTCATACTCCTAGAAACAACTTTCTGCAATATTGCAGGAACGAGACAGGATGGTGAGGAGCTGGAAAAACAGTACAAATTCCTCTTTAAAGAATAATGGTAGAAAAATACTTTGGGGAGACATGAACAAGAAAAGAAGTATAAGAGTTACATTTGGGAAAAGAGAAGGAATCTCTATCTCTTCTCTCCAAACCAGAAGGAAGAGGGAAATAAATCTGAGGTGGACAAGTCCATACTAAGAATAACCTTGATCTCACTATATAGAAAAAGGAAAAAAAAAAAAAAAGTAACTGGAAGTCCTAGCCACAGCAATCAGACAAGAAAAAGAACAGGAATCCAATTCGGAAAGGAAGAAGTAAAACTGTCACTGTTTTCAGATGACATGATATGAAAAATTCCTAAAGATGTCACCAAAAAACTATTAGAACTAATAAATGATTTCAGTAGAATACAAACGAATTTTTCAGGGTATGAAATTAATATATAGAAGTCTGTTGTATTTCTATACACAAAAACTAACAGAACAAGAAATTAAGAAAACAATCCCATTTACAACTGCATCAAAAATAACAAAATACCTAGGAACAAATTTAACTGATACAGGTATAAGATCTGTATTTGGAAAACTGTAAGACACTGATGAAAGAAAGTGAAGACAACACAAATGGAAAGATATACTATGCTCATGGACTAAAGAATCAGTATTGTTAAAATGACCATATTACCCAAAGCAATCTATAGATTCAATACAATCCTTACCAAAATATCAACAATGGGACCTCTCCTGTGGTTAAGACTCCACACCACCACTGCAGGAAGCATGGGCTCAATCCCTGGTCAGGGAACTAAGATCCCATATGCCATGCAGCCAAAAAAACCCACAAACAATGGCATTTTTCACAGACCTAAAGCAAACAATTCTAAAATGTGTATGGAAACACAAAAAACCCTACAATAGTCAAAACAATTTTGAGAAAGAACAACAAAGCTGGAGGCATCATGCTCCTTGCTTTCAAACCATCCAACAAAGCTACAGTAATCAAAACAGTATGGTACCAGCACAAAAACAGACACATCAATTAATGGACCAGAAAAGAAAGCCCAGAAATAAACCCACACTTACACAGTGAATTAATCTATGACAAAGGAGGCAAGAACATACAATAGGGAAAAGAGAGACTCTTCAATAAATTGTGCTCAGAAAACTGGACAGCTACAGGAAAATAACGATCAAAGTGGACTTTCTCATACCATACAGAAAAATAAATTCGAAACAAATTAAAGACTTAAATGTAAGACCTGAAACCATAAAATTCCAGGAAGAAAACAGGCAGTATGCTCTTTGACATTAATCTTAGCAATACATTTTTTTAATATGTCTCCTTAGGCAATGAAAACAAAAACAAAAATAAATAAATGGGACTACTACATCAAACTAAAATTTTCTGTATAGCAAAGGAAACATCGACAAAACAAACAGGTGATCTACTGAATGGGAGAAGATATTTGTAAATGATATATCCAATAAGGGGCTAATACTCAAAATATACAAAGAATTCATACAACTATATCAAAAAACAAACAACTTGATTTTTAAAATGAGCATTTTTTGAAAGAAGATATACAGTGGCCAATAGACACATGAAAAGACGCTCAATGTCACTAATCATCAGGAAATGCAAATCAAAGCCACAATGAGGTATCATCTCATACTTATAAGAATGGCTATTGTCAAAAAATAACAAATAACAAGTGTTGGTCATGATGTGGAGAAAAGGGCACTCTACTGGTCTATTGGTAGGAATGTAAATTGGTAGTCACTATGGAAAACAATATGGAAAGTGAAGTCACTCAGTTGTGTCCAACTCTGCAACTCCATGGACTGGACAGAGCCTGCCAGACTCCTCCATCCATGGGATTTTCCAGGCAAGAATACTGGAGTAGGATGCTGTTTCCTTCTCCAGGGGATCTTCCCAACCCAAAGATCGAACCTGGGTCTCCCGCACTGCAGGCAGACTCTTTAGAGTCTGAGCCACCAGAGAGCTTCCTTGAAAAATTAAAAATAGAATTACCCTATGACTCAGCAATTCCACCTTGCGTATTTTTCTGAAGAAAACCAAAAACAGTAATCTGATAAGATATATCCACCCCTATGTTTATTTCCACATTATTTACAACAACCAAGATATGGAAGCAACTTAAACGTCCACTAACAGATGAATGGATAAAGAAGATACAGGATACACAAACACACAATGGACTGTTCTCAACCATAAAATACATCTTGCCATTTGGGACAATATGGATAGACCTAGAAGGTATTATACTAAGTGAAATAAGTCAGAAAAATACCATATAATTTCACTTATATGTGAAATATAAAAACATACGAACAAATGAATACAATAAAACAGAGACAGATTCACAGATATAAAGAACAGATCGGGTAGAGGGAGTGAAACAGGTAAGGAAATTAAGAGGGACAAAACTTCTAGTTATTAAATGAGTCATGGGGATGAATGTAAAGTATTAGGAATACTGTCGATAATACTGTAATAACTTTATTTAGTGACAGATGGTAACTAGGCTTATCATAATGATCATTTTGTAATGTATAGAAATAAGGAAAGTGATACAGGTTTGAAATAATTCATGAAAACTTACTAGAGCATATTTTATAAAGTAGTTATAAGAATAAGGGAAAGCTTTACATCTAAACAAGTTCCAGATTCATGCCATCTTACCCTAGAAATTAGATGGAATACTAAGTTTTTAATAAACGTTATTTTAAGTGTTAAATATAAACGTATCAGTTGCTATTCAGAAAATTTCCTTAACTGAATATTTTTAAAAGTTTGTAGACATCAGTAATCTATTCAAATAATGTATTACATACAACTATACAATGGAAAACCACATTTTATTCAACTTTACCTCATCTTCAAAATTAGTGTTAGGCACTGTGCTAAGTAGGATATAAATGTTTATAATGTTAATATAATCAATTTTTAAAGTCAATAGCCACAGAACTCTGCAAAACCATTTCTAGGAAAATAATTCGATTCTTTGCTAAAATCTTTGAAATCTACTCAAAGTAGCTAAATTTACAGCTGTTAACTAAAAATGTGATTTAAATTTAAATTGCCAGAAGACAGTTTTAAGTACTATGTCTTTTCCTTTAGGAAGCAAAAATTTGAACTAAAGTATTTAGATTATTATGAACAAAAGACACTAGAAGGAAATAGGAAGTAAGACTGCTGAGTGAGAAGAAAAACAACGGTGGTTCAGAGTTTTTACCACAAAGCATAAAATTCTTACAGGAAATGAATACTTATGTATGTAAAGTAATTATGAAAAATAGGCAGTGCAATCTCATTTTACAGTAAAAAACACGAATCTCAGGGAAAAATTTATTAAGTAGAGATGAATGGTGTGTGAAAATTAAAAGTTCCATGCCAATGTTTGTGCTAAGGACTTCCAAAGTCAGGTTACTATTAGTATTCTGTTTACCCTTTTGGCCTAAATTAAACCAAACTTAATTCTTCACGTACACAAGCAAAATGATGAAATCTTAGAGTTAACAAAATCCTTTTTATAGCATTTGTAACAAATTCACACTAAACCTCTGATTGAAGACCTCCAATAACTATACACTGACCCATGAGTGCAACCATTACCAAATGGCTATTTATAAACTTTGTTATTGATATTTAACTATATAACCTGCCTCCTTGAGTTTTCTTCCCCATTAGTCCTTGTTCTACTTTTTGGGACAATGAATTTCAAAACTATACTAAACTGAATTTCTCAATTCACAGGAAAAAATATAAACAAATAGGATTTATATAATTTTAAGCTCTCATATAGAAAGGTATTCTAACTTTCAGCACCCGCTACCACTTATCTATTAAAATCTAGCACAAAGAGCTAGTTAATTTGCACAATGTAACACAATAAATTGGAAAATTTAATACAAAACTACTTTATCATTTTTACAAGAATACCATGATTTTCAGAAAGCCTATTTCCTGAACTGTTTTGAGAACATATGTCCAAAATATAAAACTTTAAAAGAAAAGAAGTTTCAACTTCCTCTTTTACATGGCAACTTTCTAAATTTTAAATATTATTCCTGAAAGGATCTCAGAAACCATCTAGTTCAACCAAGTTTATATCATAGATGAAGAAACTCGGATTCAGAGTGTGAATTATCTCCAATTAATATGCTCTTCTTCAGGCAAAATATGCCCAATCTTTTCAACAGTTCCTTAAATAGCACAGCTTCTAGATCCTGAACACTGCAACTTTTTCTTTTAAAGACACACTCCCACTGGTCCCTCTTAGAATGTGGTGCTCAAACATAAGTATTAACAGAGTAGAATATAACAGAATGATCAACAAGTATATAACACCTCACCATGTCACAGTTACACTCCTTTAAGAAGCCTAAGCCACCTCAATTCAGACACTGTGTCATTTAGTAAAGCTACTGACCTACACTGAAATAATCTAGCTCCTATCTCTGATTGATTAGCTGACCAAGTCATGGTAGTTTTGCTTACCTGGATTTGACTCATGCCTCTCGCAACCAAGTTGCTACTCCTTGATCCTTTCCCCTATACTTTAAAGAAAATCTAAGAATATGTTTCTGCTAAAACTTGCCTAGAAACCTAGTTAATTCCTAGAGTCTGAGTAACTAGTAATTCTCTGCACTCCCATGTGATCTGAATTCACAGATCTTGCTGGGGGAATCCTATCTTTAGAAAACTACCTATCCTCATCAGTTCCACAAGATGCCTTCTGAAAGCACCCCAAATTGGGAAACATCAAGATGATCCTGTGACAAATATTAAAAATGAGTAGGAAAAGATGTATGCAGAGAGAGAATGAAAGGAACATATATGAGTATCACAGCCCTGTCCCCATCAAACAAAAGGGTGGAGAAAACATCAGTTGAACCAGAAATGACCAGTCTAAACCATAGAGGGCAACAGGGAAAGGAAGCTGTGCTTTGCAGCAAAAGCACTGTCAATCTATGCTACGGGTTTTGAGTCACATAAAAATTGAAAAAGAAAATACTGACATTAATTAGAGATTAGTCATTCTCTGGATCTAAGTTTCTGGATCCCTGAAATGAAGTTGGTTAGATTAGATAACTATGGTTATCATCTCACACATCTCTAAAATGAGTTCATTTAACTAATTACAATACTGTTATTACATGAAAACATTAATAATTACTTAACTTCTTTACATTTCAGTTTCCTCAACAGTGAAATAGGCATGGGTCGCTCTGATCTCAAAGGATTCTAAGGAAGTCTTAACCGTCTCAGTGATTGTAAAAGAAATAAACCCAAGTCATTTATAAATATTGTATTAAATTCAGGATAATCTATGTATTGTGGCTACAATGCATATACCGTAGAGGTGCAAATACATACATATGAAGTGTGATGCAAGAAGGAGGAAGATTATTTGAAAGTGACCTGGATGCTCACTCTGGGTTATCTGGACTATCAGGGGCTCTGTCTTCTACCAATGGGAGGCCTGAGTCTAAACTCAGCTCCACAGAGGACCAGGGGCACCGCTGCCCCTGATAGCAGAGACTGCAACTTTCCACAGGTCATGAGATCTCCAGGTTCTAGGCAGCTACCCTTTTCCTAACAATTCCTGTAAACAGCTGATATCCCTAATCCAGACTACATGGTGTCAAACACATGCCATCATGGTTAAGTCCATAAAAACGAGACCTACAGTTGGAGAGGGATCTCTCTACTGGAATGCTGACCCAGATGTGAATTAAGCAGGAACCTGGCCTAAGCACAATAGGAGGATTAGGGGTTCAGGTCTTTCTTTAAAAAAAAAGAAACTGAGGTAAAAATTCATAGAACATAAAATATTCCATATTAACCAATTAAAAATGTACAATTTGTTGTCTCTTAATACATTCATAATGGAGTGTGAACTATCACTGTTATGGTTAGAACACGGAAATGTTCTAATTTCAGGACATTTTCATCACTTGCCCCCCAAATCCTTGTACCCATTAGGCAATCATTCCTCATTTCCTCTTTCTCTCAATCCCTCAGCAAACACTAATCTGCTTTCTTCCTCTATGGATTTGTGTTTTCTGAACATATCATATAAATTGAATCTACATGTTTTTTTTGTATCTGGCTTCTTTCACTTTCAATGTTTTCAAGGTTCATCTATGCTGTTTCCTTTGTATCCATTGTATAGACACATTTTTGCTTACCCATTCATCAGCTGATGGACATTTGGGTTGTCTCAATTTCTGGCTCTTCTGAATAAAACTGCTATGAACAACCCAATTCTTAAAATGGACAAATGATTTAAACATACATTTCTTAAAAAGATGAAGAAATCACAAATAAGCATATGAAAAGATACTCAACATCACTAGTCATCAGGCAAACCCAAATCAAAATCACAATAACATACCACTTCACACTTCCCATCCATTAGGAAGGTTATAACCCCCAAAATGGAAAATAACAAGTGTTGACAAGGATGTAAAGAAACTAGAATTCTCATATACTGTGGGGGTGGGAAAGAGGATGATGCAGTCACTGTGGAAAATAGTTTGCTGGTTCCTCAAAAAGCTAAACATAAACTAGCCAGCAATTCCACTCCTAGGTATAAGTTCCCTTCCCCACATTTTTTGATTTGGCTTAGTCTTCCCTTCTCCTTACAAATATTTTAGGAAATGACAGATGCTTTGTAAAAACAAAAACCAAGACAAGACAACATAGAATATTAAGAGAAAATAATCTGATATTATACTTATGATTCCTATTTAAAATGTGAAATTAACCTATGACTTTTAAATTGAAAGGCATTAAGAAATTATGTTACTAAATGTGCAAATAGAATTGAAAAGCTGGAGAGAACTTAAGAACATGTATTTCTTAGTGTGAAAATGTATTTGGAAAACACTGCACTGGTTAAGATTTTTCTGGATTCTGATCATGCTATCCAAAAACATCCTCATCCTTTTTTCTTAACCTTCTTAATATCTGCTGTTTTCTCCCAGACATCTAAAATGGCTTTTAAAAATTAACAATTCAACATAAACCCATTCAAATCATGCAAAATTTGCTTCTCCTTCCCTAAATGCTAGTTGATTCTCACTGCCTTAAGAGTAGTTAAATCCTGGTCTAATTAACTGAATGATAGGATTCACATTAAGGTGAGAATGAAACTTAAACATTCCTAGAATCCACAGATGATATAAGAGCAAAATAAAAATCTTCAGTGGTATACTATATATGGAAAGGAAAAGTCTAAACCTTACTGCTCCCTCTTATTCTGCTCCATGCACCCTTATCTAATTCTTCCAGACAGTAAGACTATATTGAACTCAGCAAATATACTATATAGATTATAGTCCTATTCTTCACTTGCATCAATATAAGTGTTTAAAGAGAGTCCTTTAAATGGCTTTTCTCCCATCTGTCTGAGGCCTCCCTTCCTTTCTTCCTTTTTCACCTCCTTTCCTCCCTCCTGTTCTTCTGTTCCTTCATAGTTAAAAACAACAAAACAATATACATTAGGATGTCTACAATGGGAGTTAAAAACCAAAATTCCTCATCTACTCTGAAAAATAAAGGTGCTAAGGCAAAGAAAGTAGGACCACATATAATGAATGTAGAGGGAGAGACAGATAAAAATTATCCTAAACGCCTATAAGCAACAGCCAGATTCTTAGGTTTTCAAAACTCACAATCCTATTAATAGCAATTAATTTTTCAATTGGCCTAAACACATTTAATCCTTTATCACACAATCTAAGATGCACAGTGTACTTAAGAATAAAGAAAACAAAACTCAAAATAAAAAAATATTTCTTTCACCTAATAAATTATGTACACAAACATGAATTCTGTGTTATACTAAGTTTGAGAAGTTTGTAAGAAAAGACTGTACCTGAGATATTTGGCTCTGGACTTTTGTAGGCTGAGTTGTTCGAATATTTAAAGACTGGCTTCTTGTTACTGTTGCTCCAGAAAGAGATTTTCCATTCACTTTTCTGTCAAGGTGACAACTTGCTGGTGATCTCTCCTCAAGAAGAACAGCATCCCAAGGATCGTCTGCTAGCAAATCTGGTACATTTTTCTCTTCTTCATGGTCCTCTACCTCTACATTGTCCACTTTAGGCTTACTTAGAGGATCCAAGTCTAACCAATCAAATTTACTGATATCTTCAGACTTTGGAGATACCTGCAGATTGCTGATTGTAGCTTCTGAATTTGTTATCTCCAAATCAGTCCTTGGTTTTCCATTTTTTAAAAATTCTGATGTGCTAGCTATTTTGTCAAACAGCTTTGCCATGTCAGGACTGATGACTGGGCGATAGATAGGTAAGCTTCCTTGTGGAAGAAAGGCTGTGGCAGGTGTCGAAGGATATGAAAAATATGGAGACTGTCCTGGAAGTCTTAAATATATAGGTTCTGTGGGTGCAAAAGTAGGCATTCTTGGGTTGAAGCCATTTTGGAATGCAGTCTGTTTAGTACTGTAAGTTGACTGATAAATAGAAGGTAAAGTGTAACTGGAAGGTCCAGCTAATCCAGGCGGCCACTGTCCCCTCTGAATAGCAGGTCTAAAATAGAGTTGTGCTGATAACGAAGGGTTCAGAACAGGAGTAACTGGCAATACAGGTGTTTTCCTAGTCTCAAAACTGTCATCCAGCAATAGTTTCTCAAGTTCAGCTTGGGTGAGCTTTTCTACATCAATATCTACTGCTCTTTTTTGGGTATCTGATTCAGGAAACACCATGAGATCATAATCCTGTTTACTGTAAACCTGTGCTTTTTGTCCGGTGCTGCTAAACAACTCAAAGCCTCTCTGATTATCAGTCACCTGTCTGTCCTTTTGCAGTTTCGCTAAAGCCTCTGCTTCCATCTGCAATGCTTCTTCTTTGTCCACATCTTTTGTTCTCGTTGATTCCGGAGGGGAAGATGAGCATTTCTTAAATCCATTGTTGTTGGATATCTGAGCCATGTCCACTTACAAATCCAAACCTCCCCAATCTAGTTTTCTCTTGTAGTTTCCAAAAATAACAAGACCTGTACATAAAAATAAATACAACACTCAATTAGATTTTTAAAACACAAATTTGTTTAGTTTGTAACCTACCACATATGATTTAGGGCTTCCCTCGTGGCTCAGCTGGTAAAGAATCCTTCTGCAAGCCAGGAGACCTGGGTTTGATCCCTGGGTTGGGAAGATCCCTTGGAGAAGGAAACGGATACCTACTCCAGTATTCTGGCCTGGAGAATTCCATAAATTATATAGACCATGGGGACACAAAGAGTCGGACACAACTGAGCGACTTTCACTTTCACATATGATTTAGGATTTCATGCCACTTACACCATGAAATGAAACGGAGAAAATCTGGGTTAAGGAACACTTGTAAAAAACCTCATACACTGTTAAGAGAGGTGTTTAGACATACATGACTTTACCCCATTTCTTGAACATCAGGAAAGCTAACACAGTAAATTAACTCAAGCTTTCACTTCAGTTGTCACACTGAGTATCATTAACCAGTTACACTTCTGGCAGAATTCTTGGCATGAAATTGGCTTAAGTGTTAGTCACAAATTTTTAAGAGTTCAGACAGGGTTTACTACTATGCAAACAGCAAGTCAAAATGATTTCAATCTTTTGCTATTTGTAAAAAGGCTCAAAAGCCAATTAGCAATAAGTGTTGGTTGCTCAGTGGTGCCCGACTCTTTGTGACCCCATGGACTGTAGCCCATCAGGCTCCTCTGTCCATGAGATTTTCCAGAGAAGGATATGGGAGTGGGTTGCCATTTCTTCGCCGGGGATCTTCCCAACCCAGGGATAGAACCCGGGTCTCCTGCACTGCAGGCAGATTCTTTACCGACTAAGCTACAAGGGAAGCCCCAATTAGCAGTAAAAGAATTCAATACTTAGTAAATAACTATTATTTTTATCAAATCATATGAAAAACTAAGGACTTATAATATTCTAAAAATTTTAAAAATGTACACAGTAACATAGATTAGAATAATAAGGCAAGTGTTAAGGTTGTAAGGAGCTCTAATACTCCACTCAAAGGTTAAATTACAGCTGAATTAGCCACATAGTTCTGATCACACTTATATTCTGATTATGTTTAATTAAATCAATAGTTATAATACTAAAATTTCTCCTTTTCAAACTGCTAAACTATTCATAAACTAGAAGATAGTTTATTAAAATTTTTTCATGCATGCATAAGATAGTTTATTAAAATTTTTTCATGCATGCATGCATGAATGCTTAGTCACTCAGTTGTACTCAAGGTGGCTCGGTGGTAAAGAACCCACCTGCCAATGCAGGAGACGCAGGTCAATCCTTGGGTTGAGAAGATCTCCTAGAGTAGGAAATGGCAACCCACTCCAGTATTCTTGCCTGGAAAATTCCAAGGACAGAGAAGCCTGGTGGGTTGCAAAGAGTTGGACACGACTGAGAAGGTACGCACTGTTAATCTAACCTGATTTGAGATACACATAGTTTGAATACCTATAAAGCAAGAGAGTGCCTATTTATGTCCTTATAAATATTTAGTGAATTGAGGTAGAGAACCATCCAAAGTGAATTCAAATAAATGTAACACAAATGCAAATCCTAAGTGTTAAGGTATATTAGATGAATAAATTATTAGCAATAAGGATAAGAAGAAAGGTATTCAAGAAAGATATCTTTTGCAATTCTTCTATACAACTATAGTTGAATTTGAGTCATTTTACTGAAAAGCTATCCCAAATTTTCCCCTTCTCTGGCAGGCTACAAAACTAGGTGTGACATACACTTAACGTCTGTACACTTCATTGTATGTAAATGTTTTTTATCAAAAGAAAAACCTGAATATTGACTTGCTAAATACATGCAGCAGGTACTTAGAGAAAAGAACTAATATCTACAATTTATTTTGAAATGCATCAAAAAATAAGATAAATTGATAAAATAATAATAGATGGATAAATATATAATAAAGCAGGTATAGTAAAATGTTAACAGTAGAATCTAGGTGGTAGATATGTGGATATTCACTTTGAAATTCTTTCAACTTAGCTTCATGACTGAAAATTTTCACAATAAAATGTTGCTGGAGGGATAGGCAGAAATTCCTCCCATTCCAGTATACACACCTGTTTTGCAATACAACTTTATTACTCCTCCCATAAAGAGGTGGGATCTATTTCTCTACTTGATCTGAGCTGGCCCTGTGACTTGCTTTGACCAACAGAATGTGAAAGAAGTGACACTGTGGGGGTTCTAAGTCCATCATAAGTCTTTCAAATCTGAGTCTATCATCTAGGCTGACTGCTTCAGCTTTCTTCCCTGAGTGCAGTCACTGCCATGTAAATGCTCATGAGGATGAGAAACCACAAGGAGAGGTCCAGGTAACAGACAGCATCAACCAACAAATGTGTGAGTGCAGCCACCATCATAGGCCATCCAATACAGCTGAGATGACCACAGTCACATGAGTCACAGGGCCAGCAGAAGAAACTATCCAGCCTGAGTTCAAGTCAAATTGCTAATGCACAAAATCATTTTGGAATGGTCTGTTACATAGCAATAGGTAACTGGTAAACCTTTTCTTCTTACTTTTAGAAAACAAAACTGAAGCCACTTACATATTTAATAACAAATTTCTGTTTTAACCTCCATAGTCACCACTACTACTTTCCTTTACATTTCCTCAGAGAATAAACAATCCCTTTTCCTTTCTAAGGAGGCCCCCTCCACATATATCCTTGATCCTACTGAATTTCCCTTCTTTATCAATTACTGCCTCCTTTGCATTGTTAATTTCTCCTTTACTTACCTCTGCTCCTCTACCAAAACAATGTTCAAATTTTCTCCATACTGAGGGTGAAAATATCTGAACATTCCCTTTAGACTCTTGTAGCTTTCATTTTTTCTCCTTTCACTGCCAAACTTCTCGAATGAGTGACCTAGAAAGTCCTTTCTTTACTCACTCTGCCTTAGAAAAATTCTACTTGCCCTTCAGAGCCCAATTCAAAATATAGTCTCCTGTCTGAAGCTTTACTTTAAGCACCTTCTATCAGAATTTATCTTTCTATTATAGGTCAATTAAAATTTTTATCTTTACTTTTGTATGCTGCTTTTGCCTGCTCAGCATCCTTCCTTCTGGTAGCAGAATTTTTAAGTTCCTTTTTGGAAACTACTTGTCTTTCTTTTGTTTCATCTACTTTGAGTTGAGCTAGACCATCCTCACTTCTCCCCAGCCCCCACAGTACCCCGAATCCAGAAGATTCAAGTGTGGCCAAACCAGACTTAATGCCAGAATTTCTATTTGGAACTATTTGGAAAGGAAGTTTATCACTGAGGTTGCTAAGCTGACAGGATGTAAGCTTGGCACTGTTTTGGCATCTTTGCCACCACTTGAGAAGATACTGCCTGAGAATGAATCCAAGTCAGAAGAAAGTAGAGCTAAGATAAATGAGATAAATTCTACATGTTACATTAAATATCTGGATCCAACCCATGTCCAAGGCCAATCTTTCATTTATGCCCATAAATCTCTCTCCTTGCTTAAGCCAGTTTAAAATTACTTCTTGCCATGATAACCAAAAGTATCTTAACACAGAATCTGTACCTGTATGTCTACCCAAACAGACTAGAATAAGCTTGTAAGGAGGCCTAGTTTGCTTATTTTCCCTCCCCACTACGTTGAAAAGCACTTTGCTTAATAAATATGAAACTTAACGTAATGAACATGTGTTTTAACAGGAAGGAATGCAAGCTACTAAAAAGTCTTAGGGAAGGAATTTCAGATGGCACAAAATATGGATATATGATGAGAGAAATGAGTTGAATTTAACTACCTGTTATCCAACATAACACACTGCCTATTTTTCACAAAGCTAGGTGGATTAGAACAAAACAACATTTTGAAAGATAAAGATACTGAACTTCACTTCATCTTCCACAAACATAATGCCGATTTGTTGTTTAAGTATTCTTATGGCTACCCTATTTGCTAACGATAGGACTTGTTCTCAAAGAGGGAATCTGGATTTTTTTAAAAGTACATTTGATATACAGTTAATTCAATGGATTGCACACTTATTCCAAGTATTTCAAATTAATGTCATCTTTCATTTACTGATAAAGGTATAAAAGTAATACTTTAAAATATATTTTAACAATGAAAATGGTGTTTCTCACATCATCAATTCATTTGCTTGCTCTATCCCTAGTTCCAACCAAGAAAGTAAATACAACTCTAAGTAGTCATTAACAGCTGTCTGTTAGCAGCTAAATATCATATTTTAAAGTTTTTGGTCTTAAAAAAATACCATATTTTAGTTTCCCAGAAGATTATTAAGCATGTATACTCAAATGATAATAAGGAACTTAAAAGGTTGTCCAAGAGTAACCCTGTGCCTCAGCTATTTTTCTAAGGCTGCTGCACTGATATGCTCCATTAATTTTTTAAAATAAAACTTCACTTGATGACAAACATTTAGCAGGAAATAATTTCCAACATGCTCATTCAAAATGAAAAGTTCAATGCTAATGTTCCACTAATTCAAGCTGGGAAAGACAATGTAACTTGTTTTTGAATGATCACTGTATACCATCTGCCAAAAATTTCCCAACATAAAGTAACTCAGTGCAGATCACAAGGCTGTAGCTACTTTAAAATTCTTTAAAAGAGGGCAATTAAACTATTCAGTTAAACTTTTGGAAACCATTTGCAGACCCAAAGGAATTAATTTAAAAGCTGTTGGCTTCTACTGACACTCATTTACAATTTAAATTTAAATCTCAGACAAAAATAAAACAAGTCAGTCCTGCTATCCATCTAAATGCTTTCTGATCTTAAAATTCAAAGTACCTAAGAAAATGGAAAAACAATGATTTGAATTCAACAATGCAAATATTCTCCTTGAAAATGAAAATGAATATCAAAGACAAATAAGTTATGGTACCTCCATGGACGGAATTTATGCCACTATTAAAAATAAAATTATGAAGACTGTAGTTAAATGTTTTTTTTTTTTTTTTAAATTCTAGAAAATATCTATACAGCTCCACTTACACAAAGACCTAGATTATCCTGTGGTAAGAATCCACCTGCCACTGCAGAAGACGCAGGTTCGATTCCTGGGCTGGGAAGATCTTTTGGAGAAGGAAATTGCAACCCACTTCAGTATTCTTACCTAGGAAATTCCATGGACAGGAGAGACTGGCAGGTTACAGTTCATGGGATCACAAAAGAGTTAGACATAACTTAGTGACTAAACAACAACAAATACATAGACCTGTGTTTGGAGATATACAGATACTATATGTCAAACACTGCTTTAAGCAATATATTAACTAATTTAACCTTCACAAATTTTATTAAATAGCTGCTACTACTATCCCTAGTATACAAATGTCATATTAATATAATGTGCCCAAGCTCATGGCAGCTAGGCAAGTGGTGAAATTAGGACTCAAATTCAGATGGCGTTTTTATGTTAACAGTTATATGGAATCAGTTAAGTGTCCAGACATATCTTATCCTTTAAAAATATCAATTTTCTTTCTCAATCCTAGGGATATTTCTGTCTGCATTAATAAATTTTGTTTATTTTAATTCTATCATAAAGTAGTATTGCTTTTTAGCTATAACATACATCACGGAGTCAATGGACATGAATTTGAGCAAGCTCCAGGAATTGGTGATGGACAGGGAAGCCTGGCATGCTACAGTCCATGGGGTTGCAAAGAATCGAACATGACTGAGCAACTGAACTGAACTGGTGCATCAATTTATCAGCTAATTAATTATCACCAGATAACTAGCAAATTTATAATTTCATTGAAGGTATGAATTCCTATCTTATTTACCCTCTACTCTCAAACTTAAGCTACAGTTGCTGAATGAATGCATAATGCATCAATGATTAGAGAACCTAAGACACCATACCTTTTATTGGAAAAACTAAACTCTGAAACAAATAAATAAAACAGACTAAAAGAACTAATTTATTAATAATTCAACTGAAATGGAAAAATCACATGCTGGAGTTCAGAATAAACAAGTGGTGGAAAAAAAATTATCTTGAAAACTAGGAGGGAAAGAGACAGCAATAGGAAAGTAAACATAGGAGAAAGGAGCTCCATCTGTGCTTAAAAACAAACTGTGTAAGAAAAGAATACTCTCCCACTTTCGGTTCAAGATGGCAGAGTAGAAGAACAATCTCCTCCTGTGAGAGCACCAAAATTGCAACCAGCTGTTGAACAACCATTGATAGGAGGACACTAGAACCCACCAAAAAAAGAAAAACCACATCCAAAGACAAAGAAGAAGCCACAGCAAGACAGCATGAGGGGTAAAATCATATCCCATACCCGCTGGTAGGTGACCCACAAACTGAAGAACAATAATACCAATAAGTCCTCCCACTGTTGTGAAAGTTCTGACCTCAAATCAGGCTTCCTAACCGGGGAATCCCCAGGGAATCTGACCTTGAAAGTCAGCAAGGTTTGATTATAGGACTTCCACAGGACTGGGTGAAACAAAGACTCCAGTCTTGGAGGGCCCAAACAAAATCTTGCATGCACCAAGACCCAGAGGAAAGGAGCAGTGACCTCACAGGAGACTGAACCAAAATATCTGCGAGTACTGGAGGGTCTCCTGTGGAGACATTGGTCAGCAGGGGCTCACCACAAGGATGGGGGCACTGACAGCACAAGTCCTGGAAGGCCCCCTTGGCCTAAGCCATCTTGTGCATTGTGATTATTGCTCAGTCATGTCCAACTCTTTGCAACTTCATGGACTATAACCCGCCAGACTTCTCTGTCCATGGGGATTCTCTAGGCAAAAACACTGGAGTGGGTTGTCATGCCGTCCTCCAGGGGATCTTCCCAAGTCAGGGATCGAATCCAGATCTCCCACGTTGCAGAAGGAATCTTTACTTTCTGAGTCACCAGGGAAGCCCTCTTAGAGGTCCCCCATTAACCCTACCATAGAGGCCAGAAGACCCCAGGGTTGGGTCACCTCAGGCCAAACAACTTACAGGGAGGGTGCGCAACCCCCCCATCAACAGATAATTTGATTAAAGCTTTACTAAGCAAGGCCTTGCACACCAGATCAAGACCCAGGTTTTTCCACTGCCAGTCCCTTCCATCAGGAAGCTTACACAGCCTCTTAGCTTCCTCTGTCGAGGGCAGACAGAAGAAAGAAGAACCACAATCTCACAGCTAGAACAAAAACACCGTTACTGAAAGTTAATCAGGATGAAAAAGCAAAAAGTTATGAAGGGACAAGATAAAAACCCAGAAAAACAACTAAATGAAGTGAAGACAGGCAAACTTTCAGAAACAGAATTCAGAGTAATGACAGAGAAGATGACCCAGGGTCTAGGGAAAACAATGGAGAAGACACAAGAAATGTTTACCTAAAACTTACAAGAACTATAACAAACAAATAGAGATGAATAATACACTAGAAGGAATCAATAGCGGAATAACTGAGGGAGAAGAACATATACATGACCTGGAGGACAGAATGGTGGAAATCACTGCCACAGAACAGAATATAGGAAAAAAAAAAGTTTAAAAAAATGAAGATAGCCTAAGATACCTCTGGAACAACATTAAACACACCAACATTTGCATTATAAGGGACTCAGAAGGAGAAGACAGAGAAAAAGAACCTGAAAAAGTATTTGAAGAGATAATAGCTGAAAATTTTCCTAACACAAGAAAGGAAAGTCCACCAAGTTCAGGAAGCACAGAGAGTCCCAGGCAGGGTAAACTCAAGGAGGAACACATCAAGACACACAGTAATCAAACTGACAAAAATTAAAGACAAAGATAAAATATTAAAAGCAACAAGGGAAAAATGACAACATAAAAGGGAACGCCTTTAACGTTCAGCTGATTTCTCAACACAAACTCTGCAAGCCAGAAGAGAATGGCATGATGTACTTCAGGTAATGAAAAGGAAGAACCTACAACCAAGAATACTCTACCCAGTTTAAGACTCTCATTCAGATTTGATTAAAAGCCTTCCAAAGAAGCAAAAGCTAAGCAAATTCAGCACTACCAAACCAGCTTTACAACAAATGCTAAAGGAACTTCTTAAGGCAAGAAACAGAAGGCAAGGAAAAGACCTACAGAAAATAAACCCCGAATAGTTGAGAAAATGGTAACAAGAGATTACATATCAATAATTACCTTAAATGTAAATGGATTACATGCACCAACCAAAGGACACAGACTGGCTAGGTAGATGCACCTCCACTTACCACATCACTCTGCTTGACTCCCGCCCCAAATTGCATGTAATTATTTTATATTGTTAGGTTAATCAAGCCCCCATTATGGCTTGCAATTGTAATTATCTTTTTATTTTCTGTCTGGCTATTGATTATGAAAACTGATAAACATCATTTACTATTGTGAGTATGCAGCTATTACTTAATACCATTGCATAATGATTGGTCAACAGGAAAATAACAGAATTCTATATCACCAAAACTACCATTTAATAGAAAAAAACAGTAATCACTTTTTAAAATCCAGATGTATCAGAATTACCTTGCAATTTTTTGAAAAATACAAATGCCCAGATACTGCCTTTTTTCTCCAAAGCTCCAGATATCTTTCTAATGAACAGCCATATTTTAAAAAGAACTGGGCTATATGATGATCTTTGACTTTTATCTAGTTTGTTTCACTTTTGCTTTTTCATGTTCAGTGCTCCCATTTCATTTAGTTTATGTTTTCCAATTTTTTCATCTTTTTTATGTTCTTTCTCAAGCCTTTATCAAGTGTAGTAAAGCTCTTATATACATACATATAAATAGTATCTATAATATATACCTCAGAAAACTTGCAAATTTTTGCCTAACTAAAAAATTTATGACATTTTGACTCCACTTCACTTCATATAAATAGAATGCTAGATTTCTAATGTAAAAAAATAGATATGCAACAAGCAACAATGATTTACTGCACAGCACAGGGAACTATAGTCACTATCTTGTAATAACCTATAATGAAAAATAATTTTAAAAATAATACATATGCATATATATAACCAAATCACCATGCTGAAACACTCCAAGTGAACTGAACTTCAATAATATATATATTATGAAAAAAAAAAAAGAATTCTCTCTTATCTAACTGATTCATGGAGGGGGGAAAATTTTCAAAAAAAAAAAAAAAATCAAGTACTTTGGTACTAGGCCCTATACAAATCTGTCAAAGACAAAAAAAAAAAAAACCACAACACAATGTTCAGGGGTTGAATGAGGTTGGTTGGAGTACCACAGTTTAACAGAAATAGAATGCAAGTCACATATGGAATTTAAAATTTTTTATTGCTACATTAATTAAAAGATGAAATTAATTTTAATAAACTGATCCATTATATCCAGAATATTATTTCAATAGATAATCAATATGAAAACTATAAATGGGATGTTTTACCAAGGACTATCTTATCATCCTTTGCAACTTTTCTATTTTTAAAGTATATAATTTCCAATTAGTCTTTTACAATTAGAAAACTTAACACTTCATAGAGAAACAGGTTCACAACTGATCACACGGGATAAATTACAAAAAGATTAAATATTTAACTGTTTAAAGAAAAAATAGAATCATGGGGGCCTCCCTGTTGGTCCAGTGGTTAAGAATTTACCTTGCAACACAAGAGACACTGGTTTGATCCCTGATTTGAGAAGATCCCACATATCATGGAGCAAGTAAGCCTATGTGCCACAACTACTGAGCCCACATGCTTCAGTAGTTGAAGCACGAGTGCCTAGAGCCTGGGCTCTTAAACAAGAGAAGCCACTGCAATGAGAATCTCACACACAGCAAGGAAGGGCAGCCTCTGCTTGCTGCAACTAGAGAAAGCCCTCATGCTGCAACAAAGACCCACAACAGCCAAAAAAAAACATAAAAACTAAAATAAATAAATAAATCTTAAAAACTTAAAACATAGAATCATAAACCTGAAGAAACACTGAATTCCTAAATAATATCAACATTAAAAAAGACTGCTGTTAGTACTATGATTCAAAAACCTAGAAATCATGAGAGAATATTCAACTATGTATTTTTAAAAATAACTTTTATTTGGCATTCAAGCACCACTGAATTGATTCATCTTTTCAATAAATATTCACTGAGTGTATGTTATGCACTAGGCACTGTTCTAGGTGCTGAAAAGTTACATAAAAATAACATAACCATTAAGAATATCAATGAAAGAACAAACTGGGGGAAAATATTGGCTACTTATATCAGAGAAAGAACTACTTTCAGTAATACATAACATAAAACCCTTAAAGAAAAACAACCTTATAGGAAAATGGACAAACAGTTTGAACAGGTTGTTCACAAAATAGTAAAGACATACCCTTACTCATGTTGTGGCAACAGCAATTTTATACTAAAGCTAATTTTATACCAAACTGATAGCAAACACACAGAGGGAAAAAAATTCATCATACCAAAACTTGTTAGATTATGTAACAGCAGATAAAGGAAAAATTATAGTTTTAGAAAAGTAGAAAGGTGAAAACTTAATGAATAACTGAACTGAACTGAGATAGCACAGAAAGGCAAGAAAAAGAAACATGACAGGATCAAAGGGGAAGAAACAAAATACCGTTTTCTGATAAACCAAAAAAAAATCTAAAGAACATGCAGATAACTAATTACATGTCAGAGCTTAGCAAGGTTGCTGGAAATGATATTGAAATTAATTATATTTCTATATAACCACAAGGAATGGTTAGAAAATTTTCAAAAAAGCAATATTTATACTAGTAAGTTCACACACATGAAACCCACTAATAATATATGTAATTCAAAGTTGTAGGGAAAATTATAAAAGTTTACTGACAAATATTGACTATTTCAATGTAATGAGTATTCTCCCATGTTTACAGATTTGAAGACAATTTTATAAAGATGCCACTTCTCCTGAAACAGATTTACAGGTTCAATGTGGTCCCAATCAAAATGCAGTCTGTTTTAATATAAAATTTGACAAGACGACTCTAAATTTATACAGTAACCAAAAGGGTCAAAACAGCCAAGACTTTCTTGAAAACAAAACAAAGTGAAAGGACTTGTGCTATCCATTAAAACTTTCTACAAAGCTCATTTTACTTAAGATAGTATGGTATTTATACAGGAGGAGATCAATCTAAATATCATGTTAAGAGCCCAGAAACAGACACACATACATAGATGCCTGAATTTTTTTTTTTTAAAGAGGCATTTCAGAGCACAAGAAAGAACTGTCTTTTTTTTAATAAATGGTGCTAGAACAAATGCAGGAAAAATGAAATGGACTTCTCCTGAACTGCTTAAGCAAAAAATCAACTCAAGGGAAGCCAAATATCAAACTTTGAAAGGAAAAACTATAAAGTTTTTAAAATCAGAGAAAGGAAAAATTTCTTAAGTAAGATATAGAAAGAATAAACCACAAGGAAAAAAGTAATAAATCCGACTACAGTAAAATCCAAGACTTCATCCATCAAGACACCAAGGAGTTCTGTACACCTGAAACTAACACAATATTATAAATCAAACTGTATTAAAAAAAAAAACAGAATGATAAAAACAAGCCACAGAAAGGAAAATATTTTTAACATGCAACCAAAGGATTCAAAGGAGTAGGAAATGGCAACCCACTCCAGTATTCTTGCCTGGAAAATTCCAGGGCCAGAGGAGCCTGGCAGGCTATCTAGTCCATGGGGTGGCAAACAGTAAGACAACAACTGAGTGGCTGGGCACCAAAGGATTCAAATCCTGGATTAAATAACTCCTACAAATTAAAAAGAAAAACAGATGATCTAAAAGAAAAACAGGCAAAGATAAAAACTTAATGAAAAAGAAATCCAATAACAAAAAAATATATGAAAAAAAACATTAAATCTTAGGAGTAAACAAGGAAATGCATATTAAAACCTGAGTTCCAGAAAAACATCTACTTCTGCTTTACTGGCTACACCAAAGTCTTTGTGTGGATCACAATAAACTGTGGAACATTCTGAAAGAGATGGGAATACCAGATCATCTGACCTGTGTCTTGAGAAACCTGTATGCAGGTCAGGAAGCAACAGTTAGAACTGGACATGGAACAACAGACTGGTTCCAAATAGGAAAAGGAGTATGTCAAGGCTGTATACTGTCACCCTGCTTATTTAACTTATATGCAGAGTACATCATGAGAAATGCTGGGCTGGAAGAAGCACAAGTTGGAATCAAGATTGCAGGGAGAAATATCAATAACCTCAGATATGCAGACGACACCACCCTTATGGCAGAAAGTGAAGAGGAACTAAAGAGCCTCTTGATGAAAATGAAAGAGGAGAGTGAAAAAGTCGGCTTAAGGCTCAACATTCAGAAAACTAAGATCACGGCATCTGGTCCCATCACTTCATGGGAAATAGATGGGGAAACAGTGGGAAAAGTGTCAGACTTTATTTTTGAGGGCTCCAAAATCACTGCAGATGGTGATTCCAGCCATGAAATCAAAAGACACCTACTCCTTGGAAGGAAAGTTATGGCCAACCTGGATACCATATTTAAAAGCAGAGACATTACTTTGCTGACAAAGTTCATCTAGTCAAGGGTATGGTTTTTCCAGCAGTCATGTATAGATGTGAGAGTTTGACAGTGAAAAAGGCTGAGTGCCGAAGAATTGATGCTTTTGAACTATGGTGTTGGAGAAGACTCTTGAGAGTCCCCTGGACTGCAAGATCCAACAAGTCCATCCTAAAGGAGATCAGTCCTGGGTGTTCATTGGAAGGTCTGATGCTGAAGCTGAAACTCCAATACTTTGGCCACCTCATGCGAAGAGCTGACTCATTGGAAAAGACCCTGATGCTGGGAAGGATTGGGGGCAGGAGGAGAAGGGGAAGACAGAGGATGAGATGGCTGGATGGCATCACTGACTCGATGGACATGGGTTTGGGTGGACTCCGGGAGTTGGTGATGGACAGGGAGGCCTGGCGTGCTTCGGTTCATGGGGTCGCAAAGAGTCGGACATGGCTGAGCGACTGAACTGAGAGATACCATGACACATATATAACCATGGGGGAGAAGTTTAAATCTTATAATACTAAAGTAATAACGAGAATGTGAAACAACGAAAATCAAGACACTTTGCTAGGATGAATGTAAATTGGTACAGTTGTTTAACAAAACATGGATCATATAGAAAAGTTGAAGATACCCTTACTCTAAGGGCCAGCAATTACAATCCAGAGTATATATTTTAGAGTAACTCACACATATGTGCACAAAATATATGCATAAGAACTTTAAAATAACATGACCAATAATAGCCCCAAACAGGAAAAAAACCACTCTAATTTTCACCAATCCAAACATGGACGAAAGAGAATACGATCATGGTCTGCTTCTACTCACATCACTCTGAACACCAAATATGTGGGGTTTTTTCCCACTCTGAAGAGTTCTCCAACTCTCCAGACACCAACTGGCTGTTCTACAATTTAATTCAGACACCACCTACCCAGAGTTAATGTCAGAATCCACACGTTTACAGGCAGTAGTTCCACAATGATAGCTCTCACTGCAGAAACCGGTTTCAGTACTGGATTCCCAGGTTACTCAATTATTGTTCAACCTGGGTTCAAATCAGGGGTTCCCAGGATCCCACCTCAGGTTTGATAATTTGCTAGTAAAGTTCACAGAACACAGGAAAACAGCCTACTATTACCATTACCAGTTTATTATGGAGTAAACTATTCAGGAACAGCCAATGGAAGAAATGCACAGGGCAAAGTTGGGGGTAGGGAAGTGCTTGAATGTTCCATGTTCTCTAGAGGTACCACCAGCCCAGCACCTCAGTGTGCTCACTAACCTGGAAACTCCCTGAACCCCATCATTTGTAGTTCAGTGCAAGCCACTCAGTCGTGTGCAAATCTTTGCAACCCTATGGACTGCAGCACACCAGGCTTCCCTGTCAATCACCAACTCCCAGAGATTGCTCAAACTCATGTCTATCGAGTCAGTGATGTCATCCAACCATCTCATCCTCTATTATCCCCTTCTCCTGCCTTTAATCTTTCCCAGCATCAGAGTCTTTTCCAATGAGTCGGTTATTTGCATCAAGTGGCCAAAGTACTGGAGCTTCAGCATCAGTATCAGTCCTTCCAATGAATATTCAGGACTGAGTTCCTTTAGGATTGACTGGTTGGATCTTCTTGCAGTCCAAGGGACTCAAGAGTCTTCTCCAACACCACAGTTCAAAAGCATCAGTTCTTTGGTGCTCAGCTTTCTTTATAGTCCAACTCTCACATCCATCTATGACTACTAGAAAAACCATAGCCTTGACTAGACGGACCTTTGTCGGCAAAGTAATGTCTCTGCTTTTAAATATGCTGTCTAGGTTATCATAGCTTTTCCTTGAAGGAGCAAGCATCTTTTAATTTCATGGCTGCAGTCACCATCTGCAGTGACTTTGAAGCCTAAGAAAACAGTCTCTCACTGTTTCCATCATTTCCCCATCTATTTGTCATGAAGTGATGAGACTGGATGCCATATCTTAGTTTTTTGAATGTTGAGTTTTAAGCCAGCTTTTTCACTCTCCTCTTTTCACTTTCATCAAGAGGCTCTTTAGTTCCTCTTCACTTTCTGCCACAAGGGTGGTATCATCTGCCTATATGAGGTTATTGATATTTCTCCCTGCAATCTTGATTCTGGCTTGTGCTTCATCCAGCCCAGCATTCTGCATGATGAACTCTGCATATTAGTTAAATAATCAGGGTGACAATATACAGCCTTGATGTACTCCTTTGCCAATTTGGAACCTGTCTGCTGTTCCATGTCTGGTTCTAACTGTTGCTTTTTGATCTGTATACAGGTTTCTCAGGAGGCAGGTACCATGGTCTGGTATTCCCATATCTTTAAAATTTTTTCACAGTTTGTTGTGATACACACAGTCAAAGGCTTTGACATAGTCAACAAAGTAGAAGATGTTTCTCTGGAACTTTCTTGCTTTTTCTATGATCCAAAGGATGTTGGCAATTTGATCTCTGGTTCCTCTGCCTTTTCTAAATCCAGCTTGAGTATCTGGAAGTTCACGGTTCACGTACTGATGAAGCCTCACTTAGAGAATTTTGAGCATTACTTTGCTAGTATGTGAGATGAGTGCAATTGTGTGGTAGTTTGAGCATTCTTTGGCATTGCCTTTGGGATTGGAATGAAAACACCTTTTCCAGTCCTGTGGCCACTGCTGAGTTTTCCCAAGTTGCTGGCATATTGAGTGCAGTACTTTCACAGCATCATCTTTTAGGATTTGAAACAGCTCAGCTAGAATTTCATCATCTCCACTAGCTTTATTCATAGTGATGCCTCCTAAGGCCCACTTGACTTCGAACTCCAGGTGTCTGGCTCCAGGTGAGTGATCACACCATTGTGGTTATCTGGGTCATAAAGATCTTTTTTGGATAGTTCTGTATATTCTTGCCACCTCTTCTTAATATTTTCTTCTTATGTTAGGTCCCTACTATTTGTCCTTTATTGAGCCCATCTTTGCATGAAATGTTCCCTTGGTATCTCTAATTTTCTTGAAGAGATCTCTAGTCTTTCCCATTCTATTGTTTTCCTCTATTCCTTTGCACTGATCATTTATGAAGGCTTTCTCATTTCTCCTTGCTATTCTTTGGAACTCTGCATTCAGATGGGTATATCTTTCTTTTTCTCCTTTTCCTTTAGCTTCTCTTCTCAGCTATTTGTAAGGCCTCTTTAGTCAACCATTTTGCCTTTGTTGGGGTGGTCTTGATCACTGCCTCTTGTACAATGTCATGAACTTCCGTCCATAGTTCTTCAGGCACTCTGTCTATCAGATCTAATCCCTTGAATCTATTTGTCACCTCCACTGTATAATCATAAGGGATTTGATTTAGGTCAGACCTTAATGGTCTAGTGGTTTTCCCCTACTTTCTTCAATTTAAGTCTGAATTTTGCAATAAAGAATTCATGATCTGAGCCATAGTCAGCTCCTGGTCTTATTTTTGCTGACTATATAGAGCCTTTACAGAAATTTTATCACATAGGCATGGTTGATTAGATCACTGGTCGTTGATTAGTTTGGTTTTCAGCTGTGGAAGTCCCTTCCCCAGAGGTCAGGGGGTGGAACTGGAAGTTCCAACCCAGCAGTCACACCTTGGTCTTCCTGGCAACTAGCCCTCATTCAGAAACTATTCAGGGATCCCAGATAATAGTTATCTTATTAGTATACAAAAGAAAATGGTCTGGAGATTCCAAGAGTTTTAGGAGTTGAGTGACAGGAACTAGGTACAAAGACCAAATGTTTACTTTTCTTTATATTTTATTCATTCAACAGAATTCTGTACAACAATGCAAAACAATGAATTAGAACTATAAAAAAATGGATAAGGGCTTCCATGGTGGCTCAGAATCAGTTGGTAAAGAATCTGCCTGTAAAGCAAGAGACTACCTGCAATGTAGGAGGTCTGAGTTCGATCCCTAGGTAAGGAAGATTCCCTTGAAAAGGAAATGGCAATCCACTCCAGTACCCTAGCCTGGGAAATCCCATTGAGAGAGGAGCCTGGTGGGCTACAGTTCATGGGATCGCAAGAGTCAGACAGGACTTAGAGACTTCACCACCACCTCTGCTAGGCATTGTACAAGATGCAATGGATATAATACGAACAGGCACATGAGAAATACAGTCCCTATCTTCAAGGAGCAATAGAATTAAACCCAAGGCAAGTGTAGCCAATGTCACAAGAGTCTATAAGAAGTATGCGGGAAGGAGCTCTGAGAGAGTGACAGTATAGCTGACCTCAGAACAAACTCTTAAAAAAAAAAAGATAAAACTTAAAAAAATAATGTTAAACAAAGTGAAAGTGAAAGTGTTACTCGCTCAATCATCTCTTTGCAATCCCATGTACTGTAGCCTACCAGGCTCCTCTGTTCATGGGATATCCAGGCAAGAATACTGGAGTGCATTGCCATTCCCTTCTCCAGGGTATCTTCCCAACCCAGGGATTGAACCCAGGTCTCCTGCATTGCAGGCCTGACTGTTTACCATCTGAACCACCAGAGAGGCAAAGGGAGACAGAAAAATACAAAAATTCATCCATATAAAGTTCAAAAACATGAAAAACTACACTGTCTAGTGTTTAAGAATGCTTACCTAACAGTGTAACCTCAAAGAAAAGGAAAAGATTATCAAAAGCTCTAATAGTGGTTACTCATGGAGGGAGGCAAAGATTTATAAGGGAGAAGAACACTGGGACTTCCAGAATACCAGCAGTATTTTAGTCTGTAAAGTCACAACTGGTTACACAAGAGTTTGTTTTACAATTACTATTTGTTAAACAATCATATACGATTTGTAAACTTTTTATGTTATTTCACAATAAAAAAGAATCCACTTCCCACATATTTAAAATACTTTATTTTCTTTTCTCTGTTATACGTGGTATGTGAAAAATAAAGAACATCTGTATTATCAATTGCATGTGGGTTTTTTTTCCTTACCCCTTTGCAGCAAATTATGTGAACACAAGAAGTTCACCTTTTTAGTGATGCCATAAAAAAAAAAAATACAAGTAACAGCTATACCATCCTTTTTCATTTGCCAATCTATAGGCTAAATTAAGGACACTGCCCTAAGTCACTAAGGGATATGGGGAAAGTGTTAAGACATAAAAGAAAACAACAAACTATAAAATATGGTTTAAATTTTCACCATCTGTGAATCACTTCATAGGCACTACACACATAACATGATCACTGTACTTAAAAAATATTAACTGCATTTAAAAACATATAGTAAGATATTCCTATCAGTGAGAGGGATGACTGTATACCTCACCATTGTATGCATGTCCAGTATATTTATTTTGCTTCTTATTTCAATTAAACTACAAAATCTTAATTCAATTACAGCTTGTCAGGAAGGCAGCAATGTTTGGTGGTAGCTCTATGAAATAGCTATGGATATGTGCATAAAATCTTAAGAGGCTCTACTTTCAAGTATTTCTGAATTTAGACATTTCTTCATTGTATTTTTGCTGCCATCCTAGACCAACCATCAACTCTTGCCTGCATTAGTGAAATAGCCTCCCAATCTGTCTCCAGCACCCTTCTATCCTACTCCTTCACACGCAACACAGCACCTAGAGTGATACTGAAAAAGGTCATCTCACCCCTATGCTGAGAACTTGCAGTTGTTCCTATCTCATTCAGAGAAAAGATAAAATCTTTGTAAAAGTCCACTATGCATTCTAAAATCTAGTCCCCCTATTTCTTCTCTCCTAAAAGTCACCTCTCTGCTACTGTCACACTGGTCTCCTTGTTCCTCAAATACATTATGCTTCTCACTCAGAGCTTTTGCTCTTTTCTTTCCCCTGACTGGACTGTTTTTCCCCTGGAGAGCTGAATGGCTCCCTCTTTACCTCCTTCAAGTCTTCCATGGAGAAGGTAACGTATAATTCAAGTCTGCCCTGATAAACTAGTTATAACCACAATGTTCTCTAACTCAACTGCCTATGCAGTTTACTTATTTTCTTCTTAGCACATAGTATCATCCAATATACTGCATATTTTACTTATTTTATTATCTATGTTTCCCGGGCTCCAGGGGATCTTCCTGACCCTGGGATCAAACTCAGGTCTCCCATGTTGTAGGCAGACTCTTCACCCTCTGAGCCACCAGGGAAGCTACGTTTCCCCACCAGACTACAAATTTCATGAAGCTGGGATTTAACTGCTGGATTCACATTTGTATCCCTAAGCACCTAGAACAGTCTTGGAACAAGCAAGAAGCAGTTCTTCACTGGGTAGTGTCTTTGGTATTCTGTAACATACTCAAGGATACACAAAAATATACTCAAAACAAACATTTTAACCTAAGAGACACAACAGATTTTTAATCTACTCTTGTTGCATTTGTTTTCATTTAAAGTACTTAGAAATCATCTCAAATGTGCCAAATAACAAACCATGAATTTCTTTCTCTGAGGGAAGAAGATCATGTGTACATATTTTCAGAACTGTTCTCCAGAGACACATGCTTTTTAGACAGACTGAAACACATTATTATTTTAAATACATGTGGGATATACAGTTCATGTCTGCTTGCTGACTTAAAATACTGGCCTTGGGCTCAACAGAGCAATTTAGAGATGACCTTTAGTTGTTATCTATGTAAAATTAAAGGCCTGAAGTCCTGAAAGTAATTGAGACTGCACAGAGATAATGTACAGGGTGAAGAGAGAAAAAGAGAAATCATGAGGGCCACAAATACTTAAACAGAAAACAAAAAGTCAAAGGAAAATAACAGATAGGTGTAAAGACTGGTAACAGAAAAATAAGGGAACGGGATGTCCTAAAATGGAGAAGCTACACAGACGATACAGGATGAGGACTGAAAAAACTCTAGATTTAAGACCTCTTTTGGGATTATCTTAACAACTTTATTGATATGTAATTAACTTATAAAATTCATCCACTTAAAGCATAGAGTTTTTTTTTTATATATTCAGAGTCATGTGACCATCACCACTACCAAATTTCAGAACATTCTCATCACCCCCCAGTGTAACTCTACGCCATTAGGAGTCACTCCTCATTTCCCACTCTCAGACTCTCAGTGATTTAGACAGGTATGAAAACTGAAAAAGTAAGGAATTACATGTAAAAAGAGCATATTCTTTGACAGTAAAAGGAACTATGTAGATAGGAGGAGGTGTCAGGAATAGCTGTTGAAAATGGGAAGCGATTTCAACATGTAGTAGGTTGAAAAGAATTCAAGGCACAAAGGCACAAGAGATAGAAGATAAATATTAACACTAGCTCAGATACTAGGTATAGATGAATAAGAGAATCAGAAGCATAGATGCATGCGTCTGACTTGGAAAGGAAGAGTTACCTTAGGAGACTGAGGTGACAGAGGTAAGGAATTCCTAGGCAAATACCTAAAAATGGAGGACTGGGAAGAGCCAATGATGGAAAGTAGACTCAGATGGTAAAGAACCTGCCTGCAACGCGGGAGACCTGGGTTCAATCGCTGAGTTGGGAAGATCCCCTGGGGAAGGGATGGCAATCCACCCCAGTATTCTTGCCTGGAGAATCCCATGGACAGAGGAGCCTGGTGGGCTACAGTTCACGGGGCACAAACAGTCAGATGTGATAAGCAACTAACACTTTCACTTTCATCTAAACTTTGGTAGCGTGTTAAATATTTCAAGCTTTACCATTTTAAAATGAATGTGATAAATATGTAATGGAAATTTTCTCAAAAGTGGCAAGAGACTGTCACTCTCACCCCAACAATGAAAAACAAGCCAAAAATGCTTTAAAAAAAATAGTTTTAAGACATCAGAGAGTAGAGAACATTAAAAATCCAAATGAATAAAATTCCAGAAAATGATAAACCCTTCAAGTCAGGCCCATCACTAGTCTCAACCCTAACACAGCAGGGAGAGAAGGAATGCCCTGTATACAGGATTAAAGTGAAATAAGCCAGACTTCTAATAATCACATGGATGCTAGCAGGACAGGTTAGAATTCAGAGTGACAGAGGCAAGACAGAGTGGTCTAAAGCGCTAGATAAAGAATTACAAGAACCCCCAGACATGGAACCAGTCTATACCCACTCATCAACTCTTTCCGATGGGGCTTTACTAAATGCATAGGTAGCACACTGAAAGGTGGGAGCAGGACAGAAAAGCTGAAAGAGGTCCCCTGGTGAGGTGTGTGGGCCTCCCTGAAGTACAAGGCAGCCACTTGCCAAAAAGGACTGAGGAGCTGAGCAGAGTGAAACCCATCAGAGCTCTCCAAGTTCCCAGCTATCGATGGCTCTGGACATGGCAGAGAGCTAAGAAAAAGCCCTCCAAGGCATCCCATACTTCTACATATTCTAAGACGGCTGCCCTCCAGAGGCTGGGATAATGGAAACAAAGCAGAGATCCCATGAAACACAAAAAGCAGGATTAGACAACAAAGAGACTCCCAGCAACCTAAAAAGCTGGCAGCAAGGCTACAAAACCAATCTCTGGAATAAAGTCAATGCTCAGATCTCAAATTCTGCTGAAGAGAAAGTTATGATTCTGCCCCAAACTATTTCAATACAGTGGTGAACCAAATCAAATTAAAAGCTGCAACAAAGCACAGACCCCTCTGACTTATAAATCAGACTATCAATTTAGTGGCCTGACAGAATAAAGGGTATTTTGGAGATAAATATTAAGTAAGTAATAAATAAATTTCAGGATTCAAATTTAGATAAGCTGTCTGGCATATACTCAAAGATTACAAGACAAACAAGAAAATGTGGCCCGTGGAAGAGGCAGTAAAAATAAGCAGACACAGATATGGTCCAAATGTTGAAATTGTCAAATGGGAACTTTTAAAGCAATTTGGATGAAAATGTTAAATTTAGCAGAAAAGGTAGATGATACACATGAAGCAGGGGAGAATTTCAGCGGAGTAATACAATTTTTTTTTTTAAAGGAAGAACCCAAAAAATATATTAGGAAGGAAAAATGTATCAGAAATGAATGAATTAGATGGACTTAACAACAAAGAAGACTGGTAAACTCAAAGACAAATCAGTAGAAAATATTCAAACTAAAAGAGGAAAAAAGAGGAGGAGAGGTAAATAGCATGCCTGAATTCTACCAGACAATTTCAAATGGTCTAACATACATGTAACTGGGGGCTTCCCTGCTAGCTCAGCTAGTAAAGAATCCGGGTGTAATTCGGGAGACCGGGTTTGATCCCTGGGTTGGGAAGATCCCCTGGAGAAGGTAATCTCCAGTATTCTTGGGCTTCCCTGGTAGCTCGGACAGTAAAGAATCCCCCTGCAATGCAAGAGACCTGGGTTCGATCCTTGGGAAGGGAAGATCCCCTGAAGAAGGGAATGGCTACCCAGTTCTCTTCTCCAGTAGTATTCTTGCCTGGAGAATTTCATGGACCGGGAAGCCTGAGAGGCTCAGTCCTCGGGGTCGCAAAGAGTTGGACACAACTGAGCAACTTTCACTTCACATGTAATTGGAGTCCCAGGCAAGGAGACTGAAGAGAAAATGACCAAGAACTTTCTATAAGTGAAGAAGGTCATCAGTCAAACAAATTTAAGTTGAGTGACGCCCAAACAGGATGAAAATATACCAGAGAATTAACCTAATGGGGTTGCAGAGTAATGTAGATTAAACTACCTGAAAGAAATGGCTTCAGTTTTTACTAACATTGGTGGAGTTTAGGTCAAATCAATATAGTTATCTACAGAGCCTGTTCCTAAAGAAACCAGGGAGGTTTCTATAATAATTTCTCTTGTACAATCTGATCATTTTTCTCCAAATTTAGATATGTTAAATGTGTAGAGTCATATTTCTAGGTTTAGGGTATGCCACAATCAAACTTCTTCATTTCAACCTAACTTAATTTTACTCTGTAAATTTTTAGTGAAATGTTTTTTGATAAAAATTAAGAATAAGTTAAACCATCAAGCTCAATTCCCCTTCACCTAAAAATCTTCTCTAAAAAAAGAAAAAACCTAAAATTTCCATCTACCAATATGAACTTTTATAGTTAAACTTAATATACCTCCAAAGAGGGGGAAACCAGTATACTCAATTATTAGGTATAATAAAAAGCTGAAGGTGTGTTTTATGCAGAGATATTCATGTGATCTGATTTACATTGTTCAAAGATCTCTATTTGCTCTGCAGAAAACAGATTTAAGAAAAACAAAAACAGAAATCAGGAAATCAATTAACAAACAACTGAACTGGTATAGGAAAGAATCAGTAATAACCTGAATTAGAATGACAGCACTGGAAATAAGTGGCTTCATTTAAACAAATGAAAATAAGTTTAGACAGTAAATAAAGTGGGGGAAAAGTAGTGTGATAGAGAATGATTTAGATACGGGATAATATTTTTAATAGTGCAATGAGGGAAAAGATGAAACTGGAGCCATAACCTGTACATAAGAAAACAGTGAAGTCATGGGAAATGCTAAGTCTTCCCAAGGTTCTCCACAAGTTTAAAGATGTGTGGCCTTGGCCTGGATCTTGTATTCTTTAACCTCTATACCACACTTACAATTATGCTTTGCCCAAAGATTATAAGCAACTAATAAAGGGCTTAATTCCTCCATTCTGACAAAAAGTAACAGCTACACTGGAGTCTAATAAGCACCAGCAGTCATTATATCACCTTCAGCCCTTAGCATCATTCTATACATAAGAGAGTCACAATCAGAGCATTCACCCAGAACAACTTATATCTGCATATGTGTATCACTGTATGTGTTTGGGAGGGGGACAGAGAGGGAAATACTGTTCAGCAAGAGGTCCTGTACAAAGACATTTTACTGACAAAGCAGTTTTCAATCTAACCCAGAATCCCAACAGTAGTACTGCTTTGTGAAGATAATTAGTGAACTTTGGGCTACTTTATTGTTCATTCATTTAACATGAATCATTAAATACACTCTGACATTACTCCAATTCCAACATGGCAAATAACAGTAAGCTTTTTGTGCTGGTATGGTATATGCTTCCATTTCCAATATGGTTTAAGGTAGGAAAAAATACAACTGAGAACCCCCAAATAAGGAATAACAATGAAAAACTGACATGAGTACTTCTGAAATTTTTCTCCCAAACTATCAATTTCTATGGCTAACAAAAACTTGTTTTCACATGACATCAAATGCATGAAATTACTAGTTTTATAAAACACAAGTGATAATGAAGAAGAAAAAATGAAGTAGCATTGTTTTTAGTAGACCTAAGCTCAAATATCACACCTCCTTCTTATTAACTGTGTATTCCTAAATAATTTACTTAATCTGCCTTTTTCTTAGTTTTCTCATATGTAAAGTACAGATATAGTGTTGTCAGGATAAAATAAAATAATATACATATAATGTTATATACATATATAATATATATAACAGGCATTTAAAAAATACATTACACATCTGTTCAACTATTAGAACAAAGGTAGCTTAGGCACTTCCCTGGTGGTCCAATGGTTAAGATTCGTTGATGTATAATATTACATAAGTTACAGGTATACAATATAGTGATTCACAATTTGTTTTTTTCCTAATTTTTTTGGCCCCAAAATCAGCATGGTCTATGGGATCTTAGTTCCCTGACCAGGGATTGAACCCAAGCCCTCAGCAGTGACAATACAGAGTCCAAACCACTGGACCACTTGAGAAGTCCCACAATTTTTAAAGGTTATCCTCTATTTATAGTTATTATAGAATATTGGCTATACTCCCTGTATTGTGCAATATATCCTTATAGTTTATTTTATACATAATAGTTTGTACCACTCAATCCTCTACCCTCATGTTGCCCTTCATCACTTATTTGTTCTCTATATCCGTGAGTCTGTTTCTTTTTTTGTTGTATTCAATAGTTTGTTGCATTTTTAGATTCTACATTTAAGTGATATATGTGTCTTTCTCTGTCTGATTTATTTCACTTAACATAATATCTGCCAAGTCCATCCATGTTGTTACAAATGGCAAAATGTCCTTCTTTATGGCCAAGTAGTATACTCCATGCACACGCACGTGCAGACATGCAGACATGCACACACACACACACACACACACACACACACACACACACACACACACACACAGTATCTTTATCCATCCATCTGTTGATGGACAGTTGAGGTTGCCTCCATATCCTGGCAATTAAGTAAAATCAAAGAGACAGAAAAGTAGATTAGCAATTACCAGGAGCTAGGAAGAAGGGGACTGGGTAGCTACTGCTTAACCGTACAGGGTATCTGTTTGGGGTGATGATAAACTTTGGAAATAGATAGTGGTGACGGCTGCATAACACCATAAATATAATGTCACTGAAATATACACTTAAAAATGGTTAAATGACAAATTGTGGTATATATAATTTACAATAAAAAGTTATTAGTTATCTTGACAGAAACCTTCACAGAACTTCCACACAAAGAACTTAATTCTAGAGTCTTGTTCTTGACAGTTAGCAAATATAGTTTACATACATAAAAATTAATAGGGGAAACCAGGTCCAGAATTTGTGGGAATTCTCTAATTTTTCTGTAGTCTAAAATTGTTCTAAAAATTTGGCTTTTTGTTGAAAGGGTATATTGAATCTCAAAATATGCTAAGTGAAAGAAGCCAGATTCAGAAGGCTATGGGTATAGGATGATGCCAATTTTATATACCATTCTTAGAATGCAAAACTACAGAAATGAAAAAGAAAAATCAGTTGCTGCCAGAGACTGGAGGGTGAGTGGGAGGGACCAATTTACAGAGGGCATAAGGGCACTTTCTAAAGTGATGCAATTATTTCATATTTTAATTGTGGTAGTGGCAGTTACATACTGTCACTATTTCTTATAATTTATAGCGTTGTACACCTAAAACAGATTCATTTTACTATAAGTAAATTATATATTAATAACTGTCTTAAAAAAAAACCTGAACAGCTACAATCTCATGTCGTTTATTTTAATATAGGCAGAATTCTAGTCTGATAAAGATCATCATGCAATCTAATGAGATGAAACCAGGCTACATTCTCAAGCCAAAGAACGCTTTGCTCAATTCATGTACACACTAAACGAAAAAGAAAAGTCAGAACAGTTAAAAATTACATTGTGAACACATATAAAGTGATTTAATAAATCAATCTAGTTATGGCTACTCATAGCACTGTGGTTTTGATTACAGGTAAATCCTTCAGAGTTTATGGGGGCTGGGGTGGGGGGTATACCTGCTTTGCATAATTTCCAAAACTGCAAATAAAACATTTGAGAAAGTATTCTCCCATTCCCTAATTAGACAGGTATTCATGCTTTGTCGCTCAGTCGTATCCAACTCTTGCGACCCCATAGATGGTAATCTGCCAGGCTCCACTATCCATGGGATTCTCCAGGCCAGAATACTGGAGTGGGTTGCCATTTCCTTCTCCAGGGGATGTTCCCAACTCAGGGATTGAGCCCAGTTCTCCTGCACTGCAGTCAGACTCTATAACAGCTGAGCTACGAGGGGAGCCCAGTGGGATGTATCTCTCCCATCAACACCAAGTTCTTTTCCCACCTCACCAGAAGGTAAGTACCCCTTATCTTTGACTACCTTCTATTGTCTCTTCTCATTTTCCCCATCCTTTTATTTACGACTGTCTTTGCTTTTTCCTCTCATTCCACAGTAGAACTTTAACAATACTTAACATCTTCCTGTTTCTCTTAACATTTTCTGAAATTACGTTGTCAATTTCAGTTTTTTTATAGGAAAATACTTTTAAAATTACCTGTTTCAATTAGAATTTCCCATACTGCAAATTTTTAAACCAATTTTCCTTTATGAACAATGCCTATTCTTGTCTCATAGTAAAATTCTTATCAAATCCCTACTGATTTCACAATAGGAACTCAAATTACTCTGCTGTTCATTAGTCAACCACCTCTTTCAGTACTCTTAGCCATGTCTTTCATACTACTCAAGCCACAAGTTTAGAGCACGAGCTAAGATTTCCTGAATCATCCAAATAATATAAAAATTCTGACCACTGGCCTCTAAATACTTATTACAGATATCTATTTATTTTCATCTCCTACTTCACCTGTCTTGCTTTTATCTTTTTAAATAAGCCATGTAAATCCTTCCTTAAAGCTAAACTTCTCTTATCTAAGTTTTCCCCAAGTTGTTCCCTGAACACTGAAATAGCTCTGTCCTTGACACTTGATCACTTTCTTCCTACAATAATAGTTTAAAATCTAAATTCTTTGCTCAAAATAAAAAAATCTTGCCTAGTTAACGCTCATCTATTTTAAGTGTGTTGTGTGTGCGTGTGCTTAGTTGCTCACTCGTGTCCAACTCTTGCAACCCCATAGACTGGAGCTGGCCAGACTCCTCTGTCCATGGGATTCTCCAGGCAAGAATATTGGAGTGGGTTGCCATTTCCTTCTCCAGGGAATCTTCCCAACCCAGGGATCGAACCCAGTTCTCCTGCATTGCAGTCAGATGCTTTCTCGACTAAACTACGAGAGAAGCCCAATTTTAAGTGTAACTAAACCATAATGGTAACCCACTCCAGTATTCTGGCTTGGGAAATCCCATGGACAAAGGAGCCTGGCAGACTGCAGTCCATAGGGTTGCAAAAGAGTTGGGTATGACTTAGCGACTAAACAACAATATCATCCCTTACATTTTTCTTTCTCATTAATAATTTTTTTTAATAACTAAACTACTTTCTGCTATATGTATTGTAGTTGGTCTCCTCTTGAAGGAACATAAATTCCTCAAGGCAGGAAGTACCCATCAGTACACTCCAAAATCTTGTTAAGGGATATGTATCTAAACACTTGAGCACCATAGAAGAGATGCAATGAAAAGAACTCTAGGCTTAGCATTGTAAGACTGTCATGTTCAAGCAGTATCTCTAATGTATTACCCAAAACAAGTTACAGCTTCACTGGGTCTCATTTTCCTTTTCAAGAAAATGAAAAAAAATACCTGTCCTATTTACTTCACAGAGAATAAGGCTGGTGGAGGGGGAGAATTACAGACTCTATAATCATCAATCAACACAAATGTAAGGATGCTATTTACTTTATCATTGTTAGTCATAGTTATCATGACTAAAATAAGCCTATTTTTTTTTAAACCAAACTCAGTGCCCAACAAACTAAATGAATCAGCATTGCACCTCATTTATTCATCAACAATGTAACTTTTGTATTATAAGACTAACAGAAAGCTATGTGTTTAACAATAGGGATGTTAATTTTATAGTATATTAATTTATTTTCAAGGTGAAAATATAAATACTCTGCTAGATAATTGCCTTCAAATCTATTAAAATCAAGAGTGTTTAAAGACCCCATTCACATTTGTACCCAAATAGCTGAATTAAAAAATTTAAGAAATCCTGGGCTTCCCTGGTGGCTGCTTAGTGGTAAAGAATCTGCCTGCCAATGCAGGAGACAGAGGTTCAATCCCTGGTCCAGGAAGACTCCACAGGCTGCAGAGCAACTATGCCCACGCACTACTGAGCCTGTGCTCTAGACCCCAGAGCTGCAACTACTGAGCCCACATGCTGCAACTACTGAAGCCTACATACCCTAGAGCCCATGCTTAGCATCAAGAGGCCACCGCAATGAGGAGCCCTTGCACCGAAACCAGAGAGTAGCTCCCACTTGCCGCAAATAGAGAAAAGCCTGCACAGCAACAAAGACCCAGAACAGCCAAAAATAAATTTAAAAAAATATTTTTAAATGTTTTTAAGAAATCCAAAAAGCTGTTTAAAATTGTACAAATCTCCATTTTAACTGCCTAAATGTCCATGTCATTGTGTTTTGAATCCATCACTTGTTATAAAGAAGAGACTGCAGAGACCAAGAGAGATATAAAGTATACATAAAAGCACAAAATAAAGATATTTCAAAATGTGACTGCACCAGACACAGGGAAAACAGTTTCTTCTAGCCCCAACAAAAACTTTATGAACAATCTGAAAGATATCCTGGTGCAATATCATTTTCAAGTATAATTCCAATCAAAAGAAGGCATGTGTGAATACTATCAAAATGAGTAGAAAAAAATAAATGATGACATTTATACAATTCTCATAGGAGTTGCTTTTCCTTTTCAAGCAAGAATCCAAGACAGAAAAGCAGAATTTTCATACTCCTGAACTGTATTGTCCAGTATGGTTTATGCTAAACACAAACAGGGCTTCCCAGATGGCTCAATGGCAAAGAATCTGCCTGCCAATGCAGGAGACGCATGGGTTCAATCCCTGAGTAGGGACGATCCCCTGGGGAAGGAAATGGCAACCCACTCCAGTATTCTTGCCTGGGAAATTCCACGGACAGAGGAGTCTTGTGGGCTACAGTCCACGGGATCACAAAAGAGTTGGGGACATGACTTACCAATTAAACAATAAACACAACAGCTACTGAGAGCTTGATAAGTAGTTAGTCCAAAGTAAGATGTGTTCTAAGTGTAAAATGAACACCAGATTTCAAATATTTACCAAGAAAATGTAAACTATCTTACATATATGGCTCTCATTTAATATTTCTACTAAACAGCAGTGATTTAGATGTAGTCCAACTCTCACATGAAAGAAACAAGATACCAGAGGTACTAAACAGCTTGGTAGTATCGCAGCAGGGTCTGGAAGCTGACAACATCTAACTTTCCTCATTAATAAAAAGAATTCATCCTTTAAGACTCAATTTGAGCACCTCCATCCTCATCAGATGCACACATTCTCTCTCCATCTCCCAGCCCAGGTGATCACATCATTCTTAGTATTGTGGATCCACCATCCTTACATGCCATTATAACCATACTGTTATAATTTGTGTTTGTCTCCCCAGATGGACTAGAGAACTTATTGAGGACAAGTACTATCTCATTCATTTTTCTATTCCTAGAACCACTGCTGTACCAGGCACCCCGTAGGCCCTCTGGATACAAGAAGATCTTCCGTAAGATGGACTTTTAGCCTTAGTCAGGTACAACTAACAAACCAAGTAAATGAACTGTACTGAAACATTCACCTTTATAATTTACATGCCTTAAAATTATTTTTGGAGTATGGCAAATACAATAAAATGGGTAGTTTATACTATCAAAGACACACAAGTTACGAAAATTGCTTCGTCCTGTTGCTCTGAAAAATTTGGTCGGATGCTCTGATAAGAACTCTGAACTCTAGGGAAATTCAACATTCTTGGTTAGTGTGTAAGTTCATTTACTAAATGTGCTTACTAAGGGCAAAAACCCTGGGCTAGATTAAAGAACAATTCCTGGACATGGGAACTGATGTACCAATCTTCAATTAATTGAATATTTTAGAATCCTTTACAGCAGAAGGAAGAAACAATGAATCATATGCTTAATATACAACTAATTACATAAAGTTATAGTTTGTAGAATTTCTAAATGCAAGCATGTCAACTTTTATATCCCATGAAACAGAAAAAAACTGTAAAACCTATGGATGAAAACAATGTACATATATTGCTTGCCAAGAAGAACTGCAAGAGACATGCATACAAAACACATCACAACAGAGACTTTCGTAAGAAAAACCTGGTTTGGAATCTATTAATTTAGGCAAAATTACTTCAAGCAGCTCTATATGTGCTTTGTACCTATGTAAAATCACTCTTGAAATAAGTTTGAGTTAAATAATCCAGTCAAAATGCTTTTCAGTACTTGAAGACTATCATAATATTAAACAAGCAGTTATGTTCGACAGTACAGACCTCAACTAAAGCACTTCCGTCTAATTTGCTCCTCTGAATAAGAGCATCAGCCCCAGCCCTGGCAGAGTTGCTGAGAGGCGTCTTATGTGGAAACTTAACCACAAGCCAAGGAGGCAAAGGTACAAAGTCTAGCCTGGAATCAGTGTTCCTGGACCTCCCTACAGCCTTCATTTCATAATAAGTCTTCACCACTCATCTAAGAATAGCTTTCTTTTTTTCTGCCTCTCTTCTAATCTGTGGCTTTGCTGCTCCAATGTTACACAATTTCCCCAACAGCATCTTTCTGCCTGACACCCACCTGGAAAGATTTTAGGGTACTGCTTTAATAAATAATCTTGTTCAAAGAGAAAAGTCTCCTTCTTTACACTTAATTCAACACCCACTGTTCAAAATAAAAATATAATTGCAACCTCAACTTCCATAAGACTAACAGAAGGAAAAACTAGCACAGGCTCCCTCTTCCACGTTCCTTATCTCCAGACTTTATTCCTCACTTATTTTTCTCCTTCCTCATTTCCCTCCTCAATGCCTGCTCCACCCGCCCCCCCCCCAAAAAACTCCAAAGCTGCAGAATCTCCTTTTTAAAGCCAAACCATCTAGCGAGGAAAATATGCATGCGCTTTTTTCCTTCAATTATTTATTGTTCCTCCGTCACTCAGGAAGCTTAGGCAAATATTTTTAATCTGACCGCCCTCCCAGAAAGATGATGCGCTAAACACACACAGAAATAATACTGTCTTCCTGAAGCAAGTGGATTCCCGGCAAAAAAGAAAAGAAAAGCAACCTGGGGTGGGGGGTAGAAAAAGGACCTGTAGCCCCCAAAGCTGGAGATGGGACAAGGAGGCGAAAAGAAGAGGGGAGGGGTCGGGGGACGGTTCACAACTGAGAAGTGCAACACGCACTCGGCAGAATTCAACAATTCGACCAGAGAATAGGACCCGCCACCACGGCTCCAGCCCGGTCCCGAGAACAAGGGGGTGGCTTCCCCTCGACCTTTCGGACAATACTAACTCCCAGGAGCCCCCCACCCACCACCCCCGACAAGAGCGTCCTGGTGGGATGCGGGCGCCTTCGGAGGAGTAGCTGGCAACGGCCGGGATGGAAGCAAGGCCCAGAGAGAGGTGAGTCGGACTGGGGCAGCGCCAAGAGTACGGATGGAGGGTCAGAAGCGGACACCCTGGGGACTTGGGGCCGCGGCAAGAGACTCTTCCAGCCAAGACCCCAGGGGCCCTTCGGCGCCTTTGGAGAGGCGCTCCGGCCCCCGCCGGAACCTACTGTTCCTCACCTCACGCTGCCTGAGCCTGTGCCTCCACCACAACCCAAGGCGCCACAGCCGCAAGAATCCGAGCCATTTTCCACTCAGTCGCCTCAGCCGCTGCCGAGAGCTTCGGCGGACTCCACGGCCAGCCAAGCATAGACGTCACTTCCGGCTGGGAAAGCACCGCCTTCCGCACCCAGGCTTCTTTCGGATTGGCTGGTGTGGACGGCCTACCTGAGGTAGTGGGCGAGGCTTGGGTGGGTCGCGTGAGGCTCTAACTCGGGTAGCTGCGGATAGGTCCGGCTCCCGGGCGATAGTGCCCAGCAGGCTCGGGACGTCCCCCTGTGCAGCCCCCGACCAGAGGAGAGGGACTCCGGGGACCCCAGCCTGCCACCTCTCAAGCCCGGAGTCCAAAGCGCCCCCCAGCCACCGAACTACTTTACTGTCCCCGTGCCCTCTTCTGGGACTCTGCGCTCGCCTCCATGCAGACAGACTGCAGCTCCCAGATTCGTGGTTTTGGCCCCAGGCCTGCGGAGATTAGTTTGTGATTGGAGGGTTGAAAGGAACAGAGAAGATATAAAATCAGACTCCAACCGGCGTCTGATTCCTCACACTGAATCAGGTGCTGCGGAGTGTGTAATTAGTAGTCTGCCCATCACGTGGAGTGTTTAAAGTGCTTTCGCATCACATTTAATCCACAACAGACAGGTGAGAAGGTGGCCCAAAGATAACTCAGAACCAGATGGCTCTTTTCTACATCACAAAATATCTTTACATACAATCTCCATAATAATAGCTTCCTCATGAGAATTGAATGAGCTTATGCTCATAAAATATTTAGTCTTCAGGTGTTACATTTAAAAAAAAAATTACGTGACCATGTTAGATAGGAAAATTACCACTGTTTTACAGACAGTGAAGCTGGCGGCATGATTCAAACTTAGTCCTAGCTCTAATCCATAGTATTTTTATTTTTTAAAACAGACTCCCTTCCAGAGATTCACAATCTAATGTGATAGACTAGTTTGCAATTCTCAGTAAAAACAAGAACAAAAAAGTCACCTCCAACAAACGGTGAAGAATAAATCTGATTTTTTTTCTTTCTTCCTTTTTTTTTTTTTTTTGAGGGAGGATGTGAATTAGATGAAGCCCTTTAATCATTGTAATATACATGCCTATGCCTCCCAGGAAATAAGACTGACTGGAGTTGCTCCTCTATGGAATCTAGAAGCAACTGTATGATTATTCCTTCTCGCTGTGACTTTCATCTCTAGCCTACCCACCCCTCCATTTCTACCAACTCCCCTCCTCCCTCCTGTATACACACTTCCAGGCAGGCTTTACACACCCTTGAAGAATGTCCCTTAGGAATCCGCTTAGTGCTACAGCATTGTTCTGTTTTATCTTCTGATCAAAGGAGGAATTTCTAGAATTGGCAGCTCCTTCTCAAGAGATTAAAAGGGGAAGGGAAAACCAATTGTTTCAGGCTACTTTCCTAGCTTCTGCTCCAGAACTGAGTGTGCCTTCTAAAAGAAGGAAGGGGACTATGGAGAACACTGTGTTTTGAGGGAAGATTATCTGACCGTTTTTAATCTTTCTTACATGTTTTGAGGGAAGATTATCTGTTTGACTTTTTTGTATCTTTCTTACATTTTTCTTATGAGAAATATTTTCTCTGGGTCCCAGCAGCAGAGGGCCCTTGCTTGAGTGAGCTCCTTGTTGCAATTCAGGCTTTGTTCTTTTACTACTGTTTTATTATGGCTCTTGAATAGCCAGTATTTCCTTCATAGGCTCTGATCAATCAGAAGGGTCCTAATAAGAAGAGGAAGAAAGGCAGCTTTATGGTTCTCCAGATTCCAAAAGAGCAGCATTCACAAACTTCCAAGTGTCAAGAATCTGAAATGGTAGCCCTCTCTTAGTTTATCTCATTTCTGACAATGGGATGCATTTGTGAACAATAGAAACAAACTTCTAGGAGAAAGTGCAAAGTGATGCTGCTATCTTTTGGAACCAAATAGGACATAGCTGGCAGCCATTTTTCCTCTTTCCCTTCTCCCACTGGCTTCAATATTAAGATTTAAAGATAGAGGAAAGAATTGATGAGGAGGCATTATGTTTTTAAGTGTTTCAATCCCAACTTCCCACACAGAGTGTCACAGCACCATAAATATCCCTAAACTTCTTTCAGTACTGAATGAGAAATGGGCAACCATGTTTTACCACAGGTAAAAATACTGACTGACAATTATTGAACATTTTTGAAGGCAAGCCCCTGTTCTTAGTGCTTTATAGGTCGTGGAGAGGAATTTACAAGAATCCCCTCCAACAACCTTATAAAATGGTACCATTATGATATCCTTATTATATAGCTGAGGAATTTGAGGAACAGAGGACATAAGTAATTTGTCCAGGGTTACACATTTACTCAAAAGTCTGTTGTTGTTTAGTCACTAAGTCATGTCCAACTCCTTGTGACCCCATGGACTTTAGCACAACAGGCTACCCTGTCCTTCGCTGTCTCCTGGAGTTTGCTCAAACTCAGGTGCATTAGTCAGTGATGCTGTAACAGGAGGAAAAGGGGCAGGGCACAACTTTTGAAAGAATGACATAGCCCAATGACGCAACATAAACCAATTAGAATCAAATGGGACAAAGATGTCAGACAAGACTAGACCTTGCTCCTCAATCACTAAGTCATGTGACACACACAAAGGTGCCATGACAGTTCCAATTCAGTTCAGTTCAGTTCAATTGCTCAGTTGTGTCTGACTCTTTGCGACCCCTGGACTGCAGCATGCTAGGCCTCCCTGTCTGTCACCAACTCTCATGTTTACTCAGACTCCTGTCCATTGAGTCGGTGATGCCATCCAACCATCTCATCCTCTGTTGTCCCCCTCCTCCTGCCCTTAATCTTTCCCAGCATCAGGGTCTTTTCCAGTGAGTCAGTTCTTTGCATCAGGTTGCCAAAGTATTGGAGTTTCAGCTTCAACATCACTCCTTCCAATGAATATGCAGGACTGATTTCCTTTAGGATTGACTGGTTGGATCTCCTTGAGTCCAAGGGACTCTCAAGAGTCTTCTCCAATGCCACAGTTCAAAAGCATCAATTCTTCAGCATCAGCTTTCTTTATAGTCCAACTGTCACATCTGTACTTGACTACCGGAAAAACCATAGCCTTGACTAGAAGGACCTTTGTTGGCAAAGTAACATCTCTTCTTTTTAATATGCTGTCTAGGTTGGTCATAACTTTTCTTTCAAGGAGCAAGCATCTTTTAATTTCATGGCTACAGTCACCATATGCAGTGATATTGGAGCCCCAAAAAATAAAGTCAGCCACTGTTTCCACTGTTTCTCCATCTATTTTTCCATGAAGTGATGGGACCAGATGCCATGATCTTATTTTTCTGAATGTTGAGGTTTAAGCCAACTTTTTCACTCTCCTCTTTCACTTTCATCAAAAGCCTCTTTAGTTCTTCACTTTCTGCCATAGCAGTGAAAGTGAAAGTCAAGTCGCTCAGTCCAACTCATTGCCACCCCACGGACTGTAGCCTACCAGGCTCCTCAGTCCATGAAATTTTCCAGACAAGAGTACTGGAGTGGGTTGCCAGTTCCTTCTGCAGGGGATCTTCCAGACCCAGGATCGAACCCTGGTCTCCCGCATTGCAGGCCGATGCTTTACCATCAGCACCATAGGGTTGTGTTGTCTGCATATCTGAGGCTATTGATATTTCTCCTGGCAATCTTGATTCCAGCTTGTGCTTTATCCAGCCTAGTGTTTCTCATGATGTACTCTGCATATAAGTTAAATAAGCAAGGTGACAATATACAGCCTTGATGTACTCCTTTCCTGATTTGGAACAAATCCATTGTCCCATGTTCGGTTCTAACTGTTGCTTCTTGACCTGCATAGAGATTTCTCAGGAGGCAGGTCAGGTGGTCTGGTATTCCCATCTCTTTCAGAATTTTCCACAGTTTATTGTGATCCACACCGTCAAAGGCTTTGGCATAGCCAATAAAGCAGAAAAGGATATTTTTGTGGAACTCTCTTGCTTTTTTGATAATGCAACAGATGTTGGCAATTTGATCTCTGGTTCCTCTGCTTTTTCTACATCTAGCTTGCATATCTGGAACTTCACAGTTCATGTATTACTGAAGCCTGGCTTGGAGAATTTTGAGCATTGCTTTACTAGTGTGTGAGATGAGTGCAACTGTGCAGTAGTTCAAGCATTCTTTGTCATTGCCTTTCTTTGGGGTTGGAATGAAAACTGACCTTTTCCAGTCCTGTGGCCATTGCTGAGTTCTCCAAATTTGCTGGCATATTGAGTACAGCACTTTCACAGCATCATCTTTTAGGATTTGAAAAAGCTCAATTGGAATTCCATCACCTCCACTAGATTTGTTCATAGTGATGCTTCCTAAGGCCCACTTGACTTCACATTCCAGGATGTCTGGCTCTAGGTGAGTGATCACACCCTCATGATTATCTGGGTTGTGAAGATCTTTTTTTCACAGTTCTTCTGTGTATTCTTGCCACCTCTTCTTAATATCTTCTGCTTCCATTAGGTCACTATCATTTCTGTCCTTTATTGAGCCCATCTTTGCATAAAGTGGTCCCTCGGTACCTCTAATTTTCTTGAAGAGATCTCTAGTCTTTCCCATTCTATTGTTATCCTCTGTTTCTTTGCATTGATTACTGAGGAAGGCTTTCTTATCTCTCTTTGCTATTCTTTGGAACTCTGCATTCAAATGGGTTTATCTTTCCTTTTCTCCTTTGCTTTTCACTTCCCTTCTTTTCACAGCTATTTGTAAGGCCTCCTCAGACAGCCATTTTGCTTTTTTGCATTTCTTTTTCTTAGGGATGGTCTTGATCCCTGTCTCCTGTACAATGTCATGAACCTCCATCCATAATTCATCAGGCACTCTGTCTATCAGATCTAGTCCCTTGAATCTATTTCTCACTTCCACTGTATAATTGCAAAGGATTTGATTTAGGTCATACCTGAATGGTCTACTGATTTTCCCTACTTTCTTCAATTTCAGTCTGAATTTGGCAATCAGAAGTTCATGATCTGAGCCACAGTCAGCTCCTGGTCTTGTTTTTGCTGATTGTATTTGTTTTTCTGTCACAGAGACTGAGACAGAACTGTGTTTGAGTGTCTCCTGTGGAAGTATGGGTCAGAAGTGAACTGTCACAGGGACAGGGACTCTGGGTGGAGCAGACTTGGGTATGGCATAAGCCCTCTTGGAGAAGGTCACCATTAATTGCATCATAGAGCCGCTGGAACTTACACAGGACTGGGAAACAGACTCTTGGAGGGCACAAACAGAACCTTGTATGCACCAGGACCCAGGAGAAAGGAGCAGTGACCCCACAAGAGACTGACCCAGACTTGCCTGGGAATGTCCAGGAGTATCCAGCAGAGGTGTGGGTTGGTGGTGGCCTGCTGCAGGGCCAGGGGCAGTGAGTGTAGCAGTACATGCATGGGATCTTTTGAAAGAGGTCATTACCTTCTTTACCTCCACCATAGTTTGGCCCCAGGTAAATAGCAGGGAGGGAACACAGCTCCACCTGTCAAGAGAAAATTGGATTAAAGATTTACTGAGCATGGCCCATCAGAATAAGATCCAGTTTCCTCTTCAGTCAGTCTCTCCCATCAGGAAGCTTCCATAAGCCTCTTATCCTTCTCCATCGGAGTGCAGACAGACTGAAAACCACAATCACAAGGAAAACTAACCAATCTGATCACATGGACCACAGCCTTGTTTAACTCAATGAAACTATGAGCCATGCTGTGTAGGGCCACCTAAGACGGACAGGTCATGGTAGAGAGTTCTGACAAAATGTGGTCCACTGGAGAAGGGAATGGCAAACCGCTTCGGTCTTCTTGCCTTGAGAACCCCATGAACAGTATGAAAAGGCAAAAAGATAGGACACTGAAAAGATAAACTCTCCAGGTTGGTGCCCAATATGCTACTGGAAATCAGTGGAGAAATAACTCCAGAAAGAATGAAGAGACAGAGCCAAAACAAAAACAGCATCCAGTTGTGGATGTGACTGGTGAGAGAAGCAAAGTCTGATGCTATCAAGACCAATATTGCATAGGAAACTGGAATGTTAGGTCCACAAATCAAGGCAAATTGGAAGTGGTCAAACAGGAGATGACATGAGTGAACATTGACATTTTAGGAATCTGTGAACTAAAATGGACTGGAGTGGGTGACTTTAATTCAGATGACCATCATATCTGCTGCTGTGGATAAGAATCCCTTAGAAGAAATGGAGTAGCCATCATAATCAACAAAAGAGTCCAAATCACAGTACTTGAATGCAATCTCAAAAACAACAGAATGATCTCTGTTCATTTCCAAGGCAAACCATTCAATAGCACAATAATCCAAGTCTATGCCCCGACCAGTAATGCTTAAGAAGCTGAGGTTGAATGGTTCTATGAAGACCTACAAGACCTTCTAGAACTAACACCCAAAATAGATGTTCAGGAGATACCTGGAGTAACAGGTACATTTGGCCTTGGAGTACAGAATGAAGCAGGGCAAAGGCTAATAGAGTTTTGCCAAGAGAGCACACTGGTCATAGCAAACATCCTCTTCCAACAACACAAGAGAAGACTCTACACATGGACATCACTAGATGGCCAATACCAAAATCAAATTGACAACAGTTCCAAGGCACAGTTAAAAGACCAAGGAGTGGACGGTGGCCCAGATCCTGAAAATCTCCACCCCTTCCCCAAAATATTTGGAATAATCCTCCCACTCATTAGCATATGAAATTACCCAGCCTATAAAAACTAACCACGCCAAATTTTAGGGCCGCACTCACCCTCTGCATTGGCCCACACTCTGTCTGTGGAGTGTGCTTCTCTTCATCTGAATAAAACCACTTACTACCTATCACTCTGTCTCTCACTGAATTCTTTCTGCCATGAGACATCAAGAACATGAGCTTCATTAGGTCCTGAAACCAGGTACCATGGGTTCTGGCTGGGTTTGAGTCCCAGCCATGTGGGTTCAAGTCCCAATCTGAGGTAAATGGTTTCAATGCCATCCAATCATCTCATTCTCTGTCATCCCTTTCTCCTCATGCCTTCAATCTTTCCTAGCATCAGGGTCTTTTCCAATGAGTCATCTTTTCTTTTTAGGTGGCCAAAGTATTGGAGCTTCAGTATCAGTCCTTCCAATGAATATTCAGGGTTGATTTCCTTTAGGATTCACTGATGTGATCTCCTTGCTGTCCAAGGGACTCTCAAGAGTCTTCTCCAGCACCACAATTGAAATGCATCAATTCTTCAGCACTCATCCTTCTTTATGGTCCAACTTTCACATCTGTACCTGACCACTGGAAAAACCATAGCTTTAACTATATCGGCCTTTGTCAGGAAAGTGATGTCTCTGCTTTCTAAAGGCTGTCTAAGTTTGTCATAGATTTTCTTCCAAGGAGCAAGCATCTTTTGATTTCATGGCTTCATTCGCCATCTGTGGTGATTTTGGAGCCCAGAAGAATTTAAATGTTGAGTTTTAAGCCCCATTTTCACTCTCCTCTTTCACCCTCATCAAGAGGCTCTTTAGTTCCTCTTCCCTTTCTGCCATTAGAGTGAAATCATCTGCATATCTTAGGGTGTTGATATTTCTCCTAGAAACCTTGATTCCAGCTTGTGCTTCATCCATCCTGGCATTTCGTATGATGTACTCTGCATAGAAGGTAAATAAGCAGGGTGACAATATACAGCCTTTTCCAATTTTGAACAAGTCCATTGTTCCATGTCCAGTTCTAACTGTTGTTTCTTGACCTGCATACAGCTTTTTCAGAAGGGAGGTAAGGTGGCCTGGTATTCCAATCTCTTTAAGAATTTTCCACAGTTTGTTGTGATCCACACAGTCAAAGGCTTTAGCATAGTCAGTGAAGCAGAAGTAGATGTTTTTCTGAAATTCCCTTGCTTTTTCTATGATCTAGTAGATGTTGGCAATTTTCTCTTATTCCTCTGCCTTTTCTAAATCCAGCTTGAGTATCTGGATTTAGAAAAGGCAGAGGAACCAAAGATCAAACCCCCAACATCTGTTGGATTATCAAAAAAGCAGGAGAACATTCAGAAAACTAAGATCATGGCATCCAGTCCCATCACTTCATGGCAAATAGATGTGGAAACAGTGGCTAACTTTATTTTGGGGGGCTCCAAAATCACTGCAGATGGTGACTGCAGTCATGAAATTAAAAGACGCTTGCTCCTTGGAAGGAAAGTTATGACCAACCTAGATAGCATGTTAAAAAGCAGAAACATTACTTTACCAACAAAGGTCCATCTAGTCAAGGCTATGGTTTTTCCAGTAGTCATATATGGATGTGAGAGTTGGACTAAAGAATGTTGAACACCGAAGAATTGATGCTTTTGAACTGTGGTGTTGGAGAAGACTCTTTTTTAAAAAATATTTGTTCTTGTTTATTTATTTGGCTGCTCCAGGTCTTTGTTGTGGCACACAGAATCCTTGATCTTCCAGCTGTGGCACGTGGGATCTTTAGTTGCACCATGCAAACTCTTAGTTGGGGCTTGTGGGATCTAGTTCCCTGATCAGGGATCGAACCCAGGCCCCCTGCACTGGGAGTGTGAGAGTCTTAGCCACTGGGCCACCTGGGAAATCCCAAGAAGACTCTTGAGAGTCTTGCAGTTGGACTACAAGGAGATCCAACCAGTCCATCCTAAAGGAAATCAGTTCTGAATATTCATTGGAAGGACTGATGCTGAAGTTGAAACTCCAATACTTTGGTGACCTGATGTGAAGAACTGACTCATTGGAAAAGTCCCTGATAGTGGGAAAGATTGAAGGCAGTAAAAGAAGGAGACAACAGAGGATGAGATGGTTGGATGGCTTCACTGACTTGATGGACATGAGTTTGAGAAGGCTTCAGGAGTTGGTGGTGGACAAGAAAGCCTGGCATGCTGCAGTCCTTGGGGTTGCAAAGAGTCAGAAACTACTGAGTGACTGAACTGAACTGTACAGTAATTTGAACATTCTTTGGCATTGCCTTTCTTTGGGACTGGAATGACAACTGACCTTTTCCAGTCCTTTGGCCACTGCTGAGTTTTCCAGATTTGCTGACATATTGGGTGCAGCACTTTCACAGCATCATCTTTTAAGATTTGAAATAGTTCAGCTGGAATTCCATCACCTCCACTAGCTTTGTTCGTAGTATACTTCCTAAGGCTCAGTTGACTTCACACTCCAGATGTCTTGCTTTAGCCCGTAGTGGTTATCTGGGTCATTAAGACATTTTTTGTATAGTTCTTCTGTATATTCTTACCACCTTTTCTTAATCTCTTCTGCTTCTGTTAGGTCCTTGCCATTTCTGTCCTTTATTGTGCCCACCTTTGCAGGAAATGTTCCCTTGGTAACTAGAGATCTCTAGTCTTTTCCATTCTATTGTTTTCCTCTAATTCTTTGCACAGAGGGATGACACTCAGAAGATTAAATGTGTAGGTGATGAAAAGATTTCACATTTGTGGAAAGAATGGGATGTGTTTGTCCTGCATTTCATTCAGCAAAAAAATAGAAGGAAAAAATTACCGAGCCCTTATTTTCACTAGGTCAGATTCCATGGTCTGTGCTGGGTATACGGTAGTGAATAAGACAAGGTGTCCCTGCCCTCATAGAACTTGGAGTCCAACAGGAGAGACAAATATTAAACACCTAATTAAAGTCATTTAATCTCAATTGTGATAAGCGGTATGTTGGAAAACTACAGGGTTCTTTGCTTTAGAAGGGAAGGCAGAAAGGTATTCTCTGAGGAAATGACATTGAGCTCGATTTAAAGAGTGAGTAGAAATTGAGAAGGAGGGAGAAAAAGCATCCCAGACCGAGGGAACAGTGTGAGCAAAGATAGCAAGGGAGGAAGGAGCATGGTTCAGCTGAGGAACTGAAAGACCAGTGTTGCTGTTGGGCTGGGAACAATGCGGAAGTGGCTTTGGATGTGGTGGTGAGGCAGGCAGACCCTGCCAGGCCTGGGGGCCTGTATTAGGAATTTAGGTCCTTATTCTAAGAATGAGAAGAAGGATTTTAAGCTCTCAGATAACCCAATTTGCATTTTAAAAAGGTTCTTAGTGCTCGGTAGTGAATGGATTAGAAAGAAGCTAGAGGGGATTTGGGCAGCTCAGTTTGGAGGTTATTGCAACAGTCTAGGGAAGTGATGATGGTAGCTTGAACTTTGTGTAAGACACAGTAAATATAAAGCTAAGTGAGCCAGGATTCCTGTCCTTGGATTTAGTCAAATAGGGGAAAAAAATGTCAAAACAAATATGTTGTAGTGTGCTAGAGCATTACTGGAAATACATCTAAGGAACTTGGGGAAAAGACAGGAGGATGGAAGGTATACTAGTTATTTACTGCTGCATATCAAATTATCCCAAAGTTTAGCAGTTCATTTCAACAGAGATGTGCTATCTCATAATTTCTTTGGTCAGGAATCCAGGTATGACTTAGGTGGGACTTTTGCCTCAAGCCTCTTCTCATGAGGTTGAGGTCAAGCTATCTGTGTCCAGTTTTATCTAAAGGCTTGAATGAGAGGAGAGATCCGCTTTCATTTTCACTTGGTTGTTAGAAGGACTTAATCTCTTGAAACAAGAACCTTTCCACAAAGCTGCCTCGCAGTATGACAGCAGGCACTGCTCAGTGTTAGCGACCAAGAAAAAGGAAGAGAGAAGAAGAGTGTGTGAGAGCAAGCACCTCTGGACAGAAGTCAAGGTCTTTTTGTAACCTAATTGATGTCCCATCACTTCTACCATACTCTATTCATTAGAAGTGAGGCAGCAAGTCCAGTCCATAATAAAGAGAAGGGCAATACACAAAAATGGGGAATACACAAAGGCTTGAATACTAGGAGGTGGAAATCATAAGATGCCATCCCGGAGGCTGATTAAAGGTTTCACAGAGGAGGCAGTACTTGAAGTGACTGTATTGGAGTTTTTCAAGAATATCTCAGGAGGAAGGGCATTCTAGGCAAAGGATATGTGCAAAGACACAGAGGTATGAAAGAACTTCACGTGTTCAAGGGTCTGCTGTTGGCCATTCCATGAGCAGGTGAGGGGGACTTAGGGGATATCACTGATTCAGTTGAAGAAATTGACAAGGAGGTAAAATGCCATGATTGAAAGATGATAAATTTGCTTCTATAAATACATGTACAAAGATATTCATCAAAACATCATTGTAATTAGTTTGCCAGGGCTGCCACAACAAAGTGCTACAAACTGAATGATTTAAACAATAAATTTATTGTCTCACAGTCCTAGAGGCCAGAAGTCTGAGATCAAGGTGTTGGCAGAGTTAGTTTCATCTGATAGCTATGAGGGAATGATATGTTCTAGGTCTCTCTCCTTGGCTTGCAGATGAGTCTTCTTCCGGTGGCTTTAGATCTCTTCCTTCCTAAGTGTCTCCATCCAGATTTCCTCTTCTTATAAGGACATCAGTCATATTGGATTAGGACTCACCCTAATGACTTCATTCTAACTTGATTATAATGACTCTATCTTCAAATAAGGTCACATACTGAGATACTAAGGGTTAGAACTTCAACATATGAATTTTGGGGGTAACACAAGTTAATCTATAATAATCATATAGTAGGAAAAGAGTGAGACCCATCTAAATTTCCATCAATAGGGAATGGGTCAAATAGATTTGATATGTCATAAAATGAAATGGGAGCTAGGATACTATGAAGCTATTGAAAATATGTACTGCTGCTGCTGTTGCTAAGTCACTCCAGTCGTGTCCAACTCTGTGTGACCCCGTAGACAGCAGCCTACCAGGCTCTTCCGTCTCTGGGATTCTCCAGGCAAGAACACTGGAGTGGGTTGCCATTTCCTTCTCTAATTCATGAGAATGAAAAGTGAAAATGAGATCACTCAGTCATGTCTGACTCTTTACCACCCCATGGACTGCAGCCTACCAGGCTCCTCCATCCATGGGAGTTTCCAGGCAAGAGTACTGGAGTGGGGTGCCATTGCCTTCTCCAGAAAATATGTACTAGTAAGGAAAAAAATCCAGTGTAGAATAATCTCCAGTGCATTCTGTTATGGGAAAACACTAGGTTACAAATAATCTGTGCAATGCTAGCACTTATGTTTTAAAAAATAGAGTGTGTTGTAATAGCATAGCATACTTCTGGGAGGATACACAAGAAATTTGTAGCAGTGGCTGCCTCTACAAAGAGGACCTGGAAGGCTATGAATCAGCAAACAGGATGGAGCCCTCCTTTTTACTGTATATTCCTTTCACACAGATTGGCTTTGTTACTACGAGCATGTATTCCTTTCAAATTAAGGAAGGAAAAAATATAAGAGAGCTTAGCAACTTTGCAACTTTAGCAACAGGAAGTATAGTTAGACTGCACTAGATGTTAATACATCTTGATTAGAAGTTGAATAATAAAAGAATAGGATTTTTGAAAAAGTTTACTGGGAAGTGATATAAAACAGTTTACCAAGTGTGTGGAGTTGTGCAGACTCAGAGGGAGTGATGAAGGATGGAGTCCTGAGTGGTTCTCATGCTATAAATCTGTTATAACATTATGTAGGGTGTTTAAGTTAGTTATCAGCCCTTCAGGGACTTGTGTCCAGGATATTCCACCCTAGTCCTAATAGTAAATTCAGTTGGGTTCAATAGACATTGATTGAGACCAGCCAGAAGTTGGGCTGGGTGCAAGGGAAACGAGGGTGAATACAGTCTTGACACTGCCCTTGGAAAGCTTGCTGTCAGGTAAACCCCCAAGCAAAAGAAAAAAGCACAACAGGTACACAAATACGAAATGTCAATACACTGTGGTACAAGCTATGGTAAAATTGTGCACAAGGTCCCAACACAGGACCTCCCAGCCCTGCTGGAGGGGAAGGCAGGGCAAGGGAGGCTTCCCAGGAGAAGTAGCCCTGAGAAGAATTCAGAAAGGTAAAGGTGGGAAATGGGGTTTCAGGCAGAGGAGAAAGCATGAGCACAGGTGCAGAGGCCTCAAAAAGGCTCAGAGTATTTGGGGATACATGAAATTTAAATATTTCCAATAAAGGCAATTAAGTAGGTGGCTTAAAATGTTCTTAATCTGTATAGCTTTGCAAATTTGTTCACATACATATAGTAGCAGATTTTTTTTTAAGCCACTATCATATGGTAGATTCTGATTTTTCATTGGGAACGTCCATCATTGTGGCTGACAGTATCTATTTTATGGAATCCTAACATTTAATTACTTACTCAGTTTAATCCCTAATTACCTCCTATCTTAGAGTGTTTTCAAATTGTTTTGTAATTATAGCTTCCTCTCATCTATTGGACTTTCCTGGTGGCTCAGATGGTAAAGAGCCTGCCTACAATGCGGGAGACCCGGGTTCAGTCCCTGGGTTGGGAAGATCTCCTGGAGAAGGAAATGGCAACCCACTCCAGTATTCTTGCCTGGAGAATCCCATGGATGGAGGAGCCTGGTAGGCTACAGTCCCTGGGGTCGCAAAGAGTCAGATACGACTGAGCAACTTCTGTCTCTCTCTCACCTACTGAGTTCTTACTGTTAGGCATCATGCTTAGCATTAATGGATACTGTTGTATTTAATTCAAAGCTATCCTTTGACCTTTTGACCAATGCTACCCTCAACTTCTCCCAGATAAGATCATAAACTCCCTGAGGGCAGAAAACTAAGTTTAGATCTGTGTTCTCCCTTCTCACAACTTCTCTACCCAGCCCTCCTCATGTAATTCCCTTGTACACATAACTTTCCTCTGTCCCTTGATCATACAACAACTCCAGCTTCTGCCTGATTTCAGCATCTCAAAAGAACTATCTATATTTGTTGACTTTACTTTCTCATCCCACTGGACTTTCATCCCCTCCATATATTGATACATCTACCAAGTCACCATTGGCATACATCTGGCCAAAGACGGAACCACTCAGCATTTCCTGACAGTAGTTATCACTCCCTCCTGGAAGCACTTTGTTCTCAAAGCTTCCATAATGCCAGATTCCTCTTGTTTTCCTTCTGTCTTTCTGCTTATTTCTTAGTCTTTTATCAGTTCCTTCCCCTTTATCAAAGTCAGGAGTGCCCCAAGACACTTCAACTCTTTTGGTTTTAAATAATACCATTCCTAGGCCAATGATTCTTAAACTTATATTTCCAGCCCCTGCCTTCTCCCCCAAACTTAAAACTTGTGTTAACTGTTTATTTGATATCTCTGTTTGGATATTTGATAGGCAACTCAAAATTAAGATGAGCACAAAATGAGAAATTGCAACTCATTACATCACATTTGTTCCCACTTCCTCATCCTCTCATCCTCCCAGGATTTATCCACCTCGATTATCAACACAGTTATATAGGCTAAAAGCTCAGGATTTTATCCTTGATTCCTCTCAGTTCTTCAGATCCCAGTCAGTTAATACTACTGGCATCACCTCCAAAATATACTCTAATGGATAACCTGACCCTCTTTGCCATCTATCTGCTGTTAATCCTGGTCTAAACCACCATCTAACCAGCCTTCCCATATCTACTTTTGCCCCACTAAATCCATTCCCCATGAGTAACTGGGAGTCTATTTTATTTATTTTTCAACCCTCCTTCCCTATCTCAGAGTGATTTAAAGATGGCACATCAGATCACCTTGCCTCTGACTAAAACTCTGTAGTAGCTTCCCATTGCACTGAAAATAAACCTTGCCTTGCACTGGCAACCCACTCCAGTATTCTTGCCTGGAAAATCCCATGGACAGAGGAGCCTGGTAGGCTGCAGTCCACAGGGTTGCTAAGAGTCGGACACGACTGAGCGACTGAACTGACCTGAGCTGAACTTACTTACAAAATCTCACACTATCTGATCCCTGTTTACCTCTCCTGAATGACTCCATTCTTTGCACACTTATCGTTCCAGCAACATGCTTGTGTGTTCAGTCGTGTCCAACTCTTTGCGACCCCATGAACTGTAGCCTGTCAGGCTCCTTTCTCCATGGGATTCTCCAGGCAAGAATATTGAAGTGGGTTACCATTTCCTCCTCCCGGGAATCTTCCCCGTCTAGGGATCGAACCTATGTCTCTTATGTCTCCTGCATTGGCAGGTGGGTTCTTTACCCCTAGCACCACCTGGGAAGCAACATCAGCCTTCTTTACATTCCTAAAGAGATAAGAACAGGTAACCTCAGTCCTGCTCCAGTGAATTTGCACTATTCCCTTTGCCTGGAATGCTGTCTCCTTGCTGACTAGCTATGTTTTGTTCTTCAGAGCTCTGCTTAACACCTCCTTGAGGAGAATAGCTCTGACTATGCAGACTAAAATGACCACCTGGTTCTTACGTATATAACATCGCTTTATTTTAATGCTCTGTGAAGCACTGATCACCTCCTGATACTTTTCACTGTCTGCACTAGAATGTAAGCTCAATGACAGTGGAGATTTTGTATCACTAATTCCTTAGCATTTAGACCAGTGCCTGGCACAGAGCAGGAATGTAATAATTGTTAGATGAATGAATGAATGAATCTACTTCCATTTATTTTTAGTATCTTCTCTCTTTCAGTTAAAATGACATAGCCAAGATTTGCCTCTTCAAGGGCTTAGAAATGAGCATGAATTTTGAAAGACTAATGTTAGTTTGGCACAAATGTAATTGTGGTTTTGAACCATGAATTTTAAATCATTATAATGAGGCTCAAACAGATCTTTATTAATCAAAATAGGAACCATTTCAATCAACACATTTTTACCAATGAGAAATAAGTTGTTTTATTTCTGTAGTGGAAAAATCTATTCCTCAGGAATTCAAGGAACTTTCAGAAAGCATTTTCTACCTCCTGCTGGTTGTGGAAGCATTTTCCCTGCAAAAAGCTGTTGAGATGCTTGAAGAAGTGGTAGTCAGTTGGTGAGAGGTCAGGTGAATATGGTGGATGAGACAAAACTTCATAGCCCAATTAGTTCAACTTTTGAAGCCTTGGCTGTCATGTGGTCAGGCGTTGTCATGGAGAGAATTGGGCCTTTTCTGTTGACCAATGCTGGCTCCAGGCCTTGCACTTTTCAGAGCATCTCATCGATCTGTTGAGCATACATCTCAGATATAATGGGTTTCATCAGGATTCAGAAAGCTGGAGTGGATCAGACCACCAAACTGTGACCATAACATTTTTTGGTGCAAGTTTGGCTTTGGGAAGTGATTTGGAGCTTCTTCTTGGTCCAGCCACTGAGCTTGTCATCAGAATTTGCCAAATAAAGTACAGTTTTCATTGCACATCACAATCCAATTGAAAAATGGTTCGTTGTTGCATAGAATAAGAGAAGACAACACTTCAAAACAACTTTTTTCGTTTGGTCAGCTCATGAGGCATCCACTTACTGAGCTTACCTATTTCCTTCAAATGCCAAATGACCTTAGAATGCTTGACCTTGAGTTCTTCAGCAATTTTTCGTGTAGTTGTAAGAGGGTCAGCTTAGATGTTGCTCTTGGTTGGTTGTTGCCAACTTCCGATAGCTGGCCACTATTCTCATCTTCAAGCCTCTCATCTCCTTTGCGAAACTTCTGGAACCAGCGTACATTCACTAGCAGTTCCTGGGCCAAATGGATTGTGGATGTGAGTTGTCATTGCTGCTCTACAGCCCATTTTGAACTCAAATAAGAAAATCGCCTGAATTTGCTTTTGGTCTAACATCATTTCCATAGTCTAAAACAAATATAAGATACACAGCAAGTAATGTCATTAGCAAAAATAAATAAATAAAGCGAGAAATGTACATTAACATGATGCATAACATAGCCACATTGATTTAAGAATGTATTCTAATATCAAACAGCAACATTCAACAATTACTTTTGTATGAACCTTAATATTATCTAAATGTAAGCCCTTCTTTGTAAATCAAAGGCAGGGAGCATTTGTACTGCCTCTGAAGCATTAAAAAAGATTCAGTTGAAAATAAAAAGGCTTCAGTTGGGAGTAACTATATAGAATATAGAATTAAACTGGAAACTTTTCAAGGAAGAACTATCAACAGTTTCCTTTGTGTGCTTTAAAAAAGATATCAGTTCTGTGCATCATACAAGTTATTTTATGTACAGGCTATCACTCACAAGAGGAATGACTAACCTACTCTTTTCTCGCCTCTTCTCCTTTCCCTAAAAATATCACAAAGAAACAGCTGTGACAGGCATTTGAATGAGTAGCTAACATTTTCTGAGAGCTTACTATGTGGTAGACTCTAAGAGATTTAATAGATCGACTCATTTATTCTTCACAATAACCCTATGAGGAGGGAACAATTATAATTCCCATTTTATAGACATAAGGCACAGAGAGGTTAAGTTACTTGCCCTAGGTCACACAGTTAATAAATGCTGGAGCAGAACAAGTTGACTCAAGTGACCAAATTCAATCACCTACCATGCTGTCCTAGGACATGACATTTCATTGTGTCTGAGTGTCTGTTACCAGCACAGTCCTCTTTGAGACTAGAGGAGAGTGAGTAAGGAAAAAGACATGGGGCAACATGGATGGGTCTAGGGATTGTCATACTAAATCAGAGAGAGGTGAAATATTATTGCCGGGGTCCGGCCTCAGCGGGTCCGGGGGTCTTGAGGAATGAGTGGCGTCGGCGGAAGAAGAACTGAGCTGAGTCGATGTGTGGTGATGGAGCAGTCTCTCTCTTTATTGTTGTTGGTTTACAGTTTTTATACCCAAGAAACACACCCATTACATCACTTGTAATTCTGTACAATCCTGTTTTCTGCCTATCATCAACAACTTCAACCTTAAGCTCATTATCCTTCCAAAAGTTGGATTTCTGCATAATTAGATTTAACATTAGTATGTTTACCATTTGATTGTCTCCAGCATACTTTGGATAAGTACATCAATCTAAGTAGAAAGAAACTCCCCAGTAAAGAGTAGGAGGTGTAATAATCTATTTAAATGTCCCTTATTCCTCCTTTGTCCCCAGGGAAGGGAATCTGCCTTCCCCAGTTGCCTGGGGGAAATAAGGTCTGAAGGAATTATCTCAGGATGAATTATTTCTAACTGGGACTGACCTACTGAGATGAGCTAATGTTCAGAGCATAAACAGAACTTCACAAGAAAAATACCAGGAGGGGCCTTGCCTTGGGATGCCCCAAGGAAAATCCGCTTTGCAGTTTCCTTCTCAGTCTCGTGACTTTGTCATCCGAGTGAGGGGGCATCCTGACGGCTCCCAGCATATTATATGATGATTGCTTATATGAGGAATCTAAAAAGAAATGATACAAATGAACATATATACAAAACAGAAACAGACTCACAGACTTAGAGAACCAATTTATAGTTTCCAGGGGGTGAAGAATGAGGGGAGGGGATAGTTAAGGGGTTTGTAATCAACATGTACCCATCAAGCTATATTTAAAATGGATAGCCAACAAGGTCCTCCTGTATAGCACAGGGAACTCTGCTCAATGTTATGTGGTAGCCTGGATGGGAAGAGAGTTTGGGGGAGAATGGATACATGGTTATGTATGGCTGAGTCCCTTTGCTGTTCGCTTGAAACATTGTAACATTGTTAACTGCTACCTCAATACCAAAAAAAGTAAAAAAAAAAGAAGACATGCGAGTGTGGAGTTAAAATTATTCTTTTTTGTACTGTGGACACTTTTGGCAGTCACGTGAAATCTATAGACTCCTTTCCCAGAATAATGATTTTACATACAAATATCTTGAAGCCAATTAAATTAAAATATAGTTCTCAGAATACTAACCAGCCCTTGCTATAATAATATACATCATTATTGATGTATGAAATAAGACAAGTGGGAGGATAGTGGCAGATCTAGTGACTACTGTAATTTCGTAGTAGTGTGAGCATAAGTATCGTTCACAGATTCTTTTAACTGCTATAATGTGACATAGAAATATCTATTGGTATAGCTATAGGTGACAAAGTCACAGATACCGATTATTATACTGTGACATTATAACTGTTGCCTACATTAGTGATGAAAGGAATTGCTAAATTTCTATTCAGTTCAGTTCAATTGCTCAGTCATGTCCAACTCTTTGTGACCTCATGAATCACAGCACGCCAGGCCTCCCCGTCCATCACCAACTCCCGGAGTCTACTCAAACCCATGTCCAGCAAGTTGGTGATGCCATCCAGCCATCTCATCCTCTGTCATTCCCTTCTCATCCTGCCCCCAATCCTTTCCAGCATCAGGGTCTTTTCCAATGAGTCAACTTTTCACATGAGGTGGCCAAAGTATTGGAGTTTCAGCTTCAACATCAGTCCTTCCAATGAACACCCAGGACTGATCTCCTTTAGGGTGGACTGGTTGGATCTTCTTACAGCCCAAGGGACTCTCAAGAGTCTTCTCCAACACCACAGTTCAATAGCGTCAATTCTTTGGCACTCAGCCTTCTTCACCGTCCAACCCTCACATCCATACATGACCACTGGAAAAACCATAGCCTTGACTAGACAGACCTTTGTTGGCAAAGTAATGTCTGCTTTTAAATATGCTATCTAGGTTGCAGAGATTAGTAAAAGTTAAAATGTGATTTTTTTTTTTTTCATCCAAGATCACAGGCCTCCAGATTTCTGTCCATGGATATCCTAGGGATTATTTCAGCTGGGTAGGGAGGTCTGTGGGACTCAGGTTAAAAATTCCTGTGAGCCAAACCTAAGAGCACTTTCTGGGTATACTGTGATGACCTACTGTATGGACAAGAAGTGGGTTAAAAAGAGGCCCTGACAACTGACTGAGAATTCATGGATTCAGTGGTGTGGGCTGAGTGATTGACATTGATTGACAATGGAAAACTAAATAAATTAAAACTTGTTCTGTGATATTTGTGAACCACTCCATAAATGTGCTTTTGACATTTCCTGAAATGCAGTATGTTATTTCACAGAGTTTACAAATTAAAGAAAATTTAATAAAATTTTAAAAAAGATACAAATGGATGGAAGTCTGTTTTGGCATTTTGAGAGTTTAAAGCCTTGGGACAAATGAGAGGCAGCACCTTCTGCAGGATCACCACATGATGACAGCAAGCCTTCCTCATTGTCACCCCTCCTTGCCAGTAACTTCAACAGTGGTTAGCAGCGAACAAAATGGAGATCAGAGAATGATTTCAGAGCATGTATGGGACAACCTAAGGTGACCAAGAAATGTACTGAAACCCTGCAGTGATGGGGGCATAGATCAGCACAGTGCAGCTAGTAACATAAACATGACATCATTTGTTACAACAATCTGAACGGTCAAAGGAAATCTGAGTTATATAGAACTTGCATTTTAAAAGTACCAGGAAAACTTGTAAAAATAATAATCATAATAGTTAACATGAATTGAATGTTTACTATGTGCTAGACACTGTTTGAAACATTAACATGTATTAACATATTCAATTGTTAGATCAAATTTAATAGGTAAATGCTATTAATATCTGTATTTTACAGTCAAAGAAACTGAGGTACAGAGAAGTAGCAGCATATTCATGATTTGATTTAAATGCCATATTGACTATACACTAGCTGCTGTTAACAGTCAACTTTGAAATCTCGGTGGCTTGACACAATATAAAATTATTTCTTTCTCATGTAAACTCAATAAGGGTTTGGGTGTTAAGTAACTCAGACTGGCGGAAAGGTCTGTCATTTTTGATATACTACATCCAACGTCACTCTGAGGTTTCTTGCATCATCCTGAGGGTGAAACACATCCAGTTCAACTGGCCAGAATCCTCTTGCCTAAACTTAACTACAAGGGATGCTGGGAAATTTAGTTGAACTAGGGGCTTCCTAGGTGGTGCTAGCAGTGAAGAACTTGTCTGCCATTGCAGGAGAGGTAAGGGACGTGGGTTCGATCCTGGGTCCAGAGGATCCCCCGGAGGAGGGCATGACAATCAACTCCAGTCCAGTAGTCTTGGCTGGAGAATGTCATAGACAGGGGAGCCTGGTGGGCTACAGCAACAAGCTAGCCAGTCTCTGTCAAGCCAACACATCAGATAACTATTGGTTCAAGCAGAAAGCTTCCTTTTTTTTCTTTCAAAATGTGCTCATTAAGAACTAAAACCACTTTTTTTGGTCATGTTGAATGGCATGCAGGATCTTAGTTCCTAGACCAGGGATGGAACCTGTACCCCTTGAACATAGTCTTCACCACTGAACCTCCAGAGAACCTCCTCCCTCCTCTAAAACCATTTTTAAATGAGCTTAATGCATGGCTTTCTTTCTTTCTTTTTTTTAAAGAAAGGAAAGATAATCATAATTATTTGTTTCTAAGCTGAAGATATGGTGTTTTTACCACTAAGCAGGCTCTGATTCTTTCTATATAATTACTGTCAGAGAGCATGGCTTGAGATCAGCTCTTCTTACAACTGAATATTGTTTTTGGTAGCTGTCTTTCAACATTTAATTAATTTATTGCCAAAAAATTTATCAGCACATAAACTATGAAACTATCTGAAAAGTAAAATTTCTTAACTGATTTACTAAGGTTTTCTCTTGACTAATGGAGGCTAATATGATCTTGACCACATGTGAATGAAAGAACTTTGGAGCCTGAGGCTTAATCTGTCCATGTGATTGCATGCGTGCTAAGTTGCTTCAGTTGTGTCCGACTCTTTTCGACGCTCTGGACTGTAGCCCACAAGGTTCCTCTGTCCATGGGATTCACCAGGCAAGAGTACTGGAGTGGGTTCCCATCCCCTCCTCCGTCCATGTGATTATGTGGGTCCAGATCTGTTTTTTGAGGAACATGTTAGGTCCACTTCCAAATGGCAAGAGGATGGCCTTTTTTCAAGTTATCGCACTGTTAGACCTCTTAATTCTCTGAAAAAATATTAGTCAGCTCCACTGGTTTTAGAAACAGGTACTAATTAGTAGCAAGATCATTTCCATTCTTCTAATTTCTTGCCAGAGAAATGACTTCAAATTCTCTACTACACACTGTTCATCAAAAGTTCAGGTAAAAGAAATAACATTCATTGAGAATAACTTGAAAGATAAGTAACCCATCCATTTCTCTAGACATTCTAAATGTTATCCCTAGTTCACAGCAGCTACTATAAGCTGTGTAGCTGGATTGCCTCTGGTCTCCTATAGACTTGCTTTTACTTAGTTGCTTTTTGGTTTTATGTACTGAAGCTAGTTCTGAGAAATGGCCCTGGGAATCTTGCTGTTGTGTTTATTGTGGGGCTTTGTCAAGGACTTTGACCATTATGTCATAGAGTGACTCATGATGAAGGAACATTCTCTCAGATAGTAATACCAGGAAGTTATAATTCTCTTAAGAACTACTTCATTTTTTTTAAAATTACGGGTACACTGAATTTCATAATTGTTCATATTTCCTTATTGCTTTGTTCCTGGAAGCTCAGAATCAAATATACAGCCCAGACCTAGCCACTATTTAGAACTGCATAATATGCACTTTCGTATGTCAGTTCTAACAACTGACTTTGTTTTTCTTCTGTTTGTCTTTACTTTTTACCTTCATCCTAATGTCTGTATAATTTCCTGTTATACTTCTATAAGTTTCTTCGAATTGTTTTGGGAGCATATAAACTATTGACATGCTCAAATACCTGTAATAACAAACAAAAGATTTTGAACTAGATATTTGCTTACATACAAGTTTTTCTTGGAATTTATGTTTGTTTATTTCCTTATACTTGACTGCTTCTAATATCTCCTCTAATTTAAGCTTTCAATCCCTCCCACCCTTTTTTATCAAGCTTCATTTTTTTTTTCTTTTTTGCTGTGGCACCATTTTTAAAGCCTTTATTGAATTTGTTACTATATTGCTTCCATTTTATGTTTCGTTTTTTTTTGGCCAGGAGGCATGTGGGATCTCAGCTCCCTGACCAAGGATTGAACTCACACACTCTGCACTGAAGGTAAAGTCTCAACCACTGGACCACCGGCCAGGGAAGTCCCTCAAGCTCCTTCTTGATGGCTCCTCAGAGAGGCTTTCTGATCTCTGTTCTTCCTAAAGCTGATGTTTGTCCCCTACCTACCTCACCTCATTTTTTTCCCCCTCCCAGCACCCAGCCTTTTTCTTCATAGCATCCCCTTTTAAGTTCATTTTTTTAAGTCTCTTGCTAGTTAACTGTCTCCTCCACTAGAGAGTGAACGTGTGAGAGGATGTACTGTGTTGTTTGCTTCATCTAGGTCTTAAGATGAATGAATAAATGTTTCAGCACTAAAACTGTAGAAAATCTCTTCTCACACTTTGATACTTATGGATAGTTTCACTTTCTGGACTCATGAATTTACTCCTTTCTGACCACAATCACTCTTCACATTTAACTGCTTTGATTCCTCTTTGTTACGTGTTTCAGAATGAATTTCCTCGATTACATCGTGAGTTTTTAATTATTTGGCTAATGGATTAGAGGAACACTGGAGGTATAGCCAGTAGTATCTAGATTTTTGCAAGGGCTCTAAATAGTCTCTTGTGATATTCACAAGGGCAATGATGACAGAAAGGCAAGAAGGGGAGGTAGAAAGAGAGCTTATATTTATTGAGAACTATTTAGATTAGAGAAGATAAGAACTAGAGAATGCAAATGACAGGGAGGCAGATTTCAGCTCATTTCTTTAATAATGAGGGTAAGCCAAAAATAGAATGAGTTTCCTTGGAAAATCATTCACTCAACAAAATGTACTGAGCACATTTCATGTGCCAGCCATTGTCTTGGTACTAGGAATGGGGCATGAATAAGACCGGGTCCTTGTTCTCATGGCATTGACAATCTAGTCAGTCTAAACAATCTAGATGGGAGGAATCCATCTCAAAAAATGTTCTATCAGGCCTGGAATCAGGGATTCTAGCTCTGAGCAGAAGCCAAATTTAAGGATGGAAGAAGGAAGTGAATGTAAGTTTCTCGAAGACTTACTGTATATCAGACACCTTCCTAAGCACCATACAGAGCCTCCGCATTCCCTTAGGACACACAGATCCTTGAGGGGAGGAACACGGTACTATTCTTGCATTCCTCAGGGCCCTGAGTCTTGCTGTGAACATAGGAGAGATCTTGTATTCAACTGACAACTGATATCATTCAAGTGCTTTAACAGTAACAAGATGATACTAGCATTCTTATGCCCATCACTCAGACAGTAAAATAAAAATTAACAATGCAATTAAATAAAAAAAAACAAGCTAAATCATTTGCCAGAGGCCACTTTTTGCAGTTGTTGTCAAAGCAGGATATACACTCAGGACTTCCTGGCCTGCAGTCCTGGGCTTGGATTTCAAAGCCACACCTCTCGCCCTAGTTACATGAGGTAACTGTAACTGTTATGTAGCCAGTCATTATGGGAATGCTGGAATGTCATAGCTACAGCTATGTCATCTGTAATAAGAACCTTGATGAAAGCTCTAGATACTACTTTAAATATGCTACAAGTTTTGTTTCCTTTGCCTTCATTTACATAAATGAATTGATTTTTTTAAATTGAAGTACAGCTGATGTACAATATTATACAAGTTTCAGGTATACAACAGAGTGATTCACAATTTTTAAAGATTATATGTTTCATTTATAGTTATTATAAAATATTGGCTATACTCTCTGTGCTGTACAATATATCCTTGTAATTTACTTATTTTATACATAGTAGTTGGTATCTCTTAATCTCCTACCCCTATTTTACCCTTCCCCCTTCCCTTGTTATCTGTATCTGTGACTTTATTTACTTTTTTGCTATATTCACTAGTTTGTTTTATTTTTCAGAGTCTACGTATAAGTGATATCACACAGTATTTGACATCTCAATACGCTCCAAGTCCATTCATATTTTACTTTAGATCCAGCAGGGGGAGCCAAATTCACGTTGATCAAAGGCAAAAAACAAACCAGAACCCGCCCAAAGCTCCCCCCAAAAGTCACTAAAAAGATACCTTCTAGTTTCCAAAGTATTCTATTTCCACTTTCCTTTAAATGTCCCTGAACAGCTCTTTCTTTTTTCTCAGTCAGAGACTTTCCGGCATAATAATGAAGTTGATACCTGTCACAACAGAAAACTTTCACCTTTTTGAGTTCCTTTGAAAATGTCAGAATTCCATTTACCCATTTATCCCCACAGGCATGAATTATTGCCTGCTCTGCCTGCTGGCCTGGGGCAGGAGGTGATTTAACCAAGTGGGAAACGTCAGACTAGAGATCTGTGATGGGGCAGTTCATAGGAGAGAGCCGCCACCTTCAGGGAGGAAGAGACCTTTGAACTGGATCTTGAAGGAAAGTTTAGCATTCTTCAGTCAGTCATGGTTGGAAATGGCATTCCAGAATCAGAATAATACGAGCAAATAACAGATGCAGTGTATTTGTAGAATTATAGTTAGGAGAGGAGCAAGGTTGAGAGTAGGTAAGATAATTCTGAAAAGTAACCTAAGAAGGGTTTAATACAAAAATGATGGATAATAGCTAATTGTAATAACTAATATTTGTGTTAAATAAATATTTAATACTCAACAAATACACACTTAATATAGTCCAGGTGCAGTTGTGACATATGGTATCTTTAGTTGAGGCATGCAGGATATAGCTCCCTAACTAGGGATCAAACCCAGGCCTCCTGCATTGGGAGTGTGGAGTCTTAGCCACTGGACCATCAAGGAGGTCCCTTAAATTCTGATTTACATTCAAGATGATTCAAAATTCAAAAGGTGTAAAATAGTATAGGATGAAATGGCTCTTTCCATTATTGTTGCCAGCTACCTAGTTCTCTCCCAGAAAATCAATGTTATTAGCTTCTTATGTATCTTTCTATATCCAAACAGAAAATACATACGTTATCTCCTCCATATTATTACACAAACTGTGTATATGGTACATATAGTTTCATATTTGCTTTTAAAATGTAATGATAGGATTTCCCTGGTGGTCCAGTGGTTAATTGCCTACCAATGCAGGGGACACGGGTTCAATCTCCAGTCTGGGAAGATTCCACATGCTCAGGGCAACTAAGTCTGTGGGCCGCAACCAAGTCTGTGGGCTGCAACTCCTGAGCCCACTCGCCCTATAGCCCGTGCTCCATAGCTTACAGAGTAACACCTGATCACCATAACTAGAGAAAGCCTGTGCAGCAACAAAGATCCAGTGCAGCCAAAAACTAAAAATCAATTAAAAAACATATCTTTTGAATGGCTGTGCAGTATTTCTGTGTACAGATGTATTATATTTTTGTTTTACCAGTCCCTAAGTGTTAAGTTTTTTCCAACCTTTTGCTATCATAAACAATAAATGGCAAGAAAGACTCATGTATATGTCGTCTCCCACAGGTATGGCCTATATGCAAGATAAATTCCTAGAATGTATTTACTGGTCAAAGATACCTGAATCTGTAATTTTGACTGAAGTTGTGAAATTGCTCTAAGTAGAGGCAGTACCAGTATATATGCTGCTGCTGCTGCTGCTAAGTCGCTTCAGTCGTGTCTGACTCTGTGGACCCCGTAGACGGCAGCCTACCAGGCTCTTCTGTTCCTGAGATTCTCCAGGCAAGGACACTGGAGTGGGTTGCCATTTCCTTCTCCAATGCATGAGAATGAAAAGTGAAAGTGAAGTCGCTCAGTTTTGTCCGACTCTTTGCTACCTCATGGACTGCAGCCCACCAGGCTCCTCCATCCATGGGAGTTTCCAGGCAAGAGTACTGCAGTGGGGTGCCATTGTCTTCTCCGACAATAGGAGTATCTGTTTCCCCATTTCTTTACCATTACAGTGTGTTAAGTGAAAAATTATCATCTCAGGGCAGTTTTAATTTGCATCACTTTTATGAGATTAAATATCATTCTATGTATTTAAGAATTATTTAACTTTTTTTTCATGTGTGTGGACCATTTGATAATAATCTTTGTCCATTTTTCTATTGGGTCATAGAGAGAAAGAGAGATACATTAATATTTCAGCTCTTGGCCAAAAACCTGTGTGTAATTGTTTTTTTTTTTTCCCAGACCCAGCTGTAGGCAATGACAAAGGCTTTACTTGGCAAGTCTTGAGGGGAATACTGCCCACTACAAGACTTGCACAGGCAGTACACTGCAGCCTCTGAAGGGAGTTTTACTCAAGGACGAGCTGTCCATGGTTTTACATATCTGCATTTCTAGACAAAGAGCCATCTTTAGGAGGTCTTTTTCTCTAAGATTTTCCTTGAGCCTTTGCTTAGGTTTCCTTATTGGTGGGAGAAGTGGGAGAGGTGATGAAGAGACTTTCTCCCATCTGACTCAGTACTAGTACTTTCCCACTATGACTCAGTACTTTTCCACTCCTAACCATCCTATAAACCCCCTACCCCTCACCCCCTATATCTGTGCTGATCTACCTGACCCATCATGTTCCCCTGGGGAAAATGCAAGGAGAGGGAGTCAGAACTTTGGTTTTGGCCTCTTGCTTATGATATCACAGTAAGTGATGAAAAGCTTGATTCTTATTCTCATCTTATTAATAGCTTTTTGCTTTAATTGAGCACTCTGAACATCTGGCAGCTCAGTTCTCTTGTGCTCAGCTGAGCTCTTGACTTTATATAAATATATCGACACACACACACAAGATCAAGACAGACAACGAGAAGAGAAAGCTGTTAGGATGACCAACTTCAGGACTAAGGGGTTCCCAGAATAGGGGACTTAACTTGGCTGAAAGTGAGTTTGCCAAGTACTTGCTCAGTTTTAAAGCTGAGTCGTGACCTGAGAACCAGTTCAGTCCTGGGGCAAAATGGAATTAGTTTGCCTGTGTGAGATTAGACACTTGTAGTGAACACATCAATCCCTGACCCCTGCAACTCAGGGGCAATATGAAAAGGAGATTCAAAACTATAAAGCACAAAAGTGTGAAAACATCCAGCTATGGGAATTAAGGAGGATCTGGGGTGGGATTGCAAAGAAAACTTATTGAAGCAGAAACTGTCAACCTGAAAACCAGAAAGGTATTAAAGTAAGCGTAGTTTGAAAGATGGGGCATACTTAGATATGTGTTCTTCAGTAATAGATAAATCCATTATATGTTGACTGGAAAAAATATCATAGACATTCAGGATGCTTATTGCATAAAAGTGATTGGCTTATAGTTTGACAGCTAATAAAAAACACATCATGGAGTGTAACTTAGCGGAGATCATGTATATAAAGCTGGCAGAGTGCTTGGTACCCCATAGGCACTCAGACCTTGCTCTTCCTGACTTAAACTCTCTTTCTTAAGTTGGCTCATGAATTACAGAGTAGTTTCAATGTCCAGCACAGTGCCTGGCACATCATCAGTGGTCAAGTAATATTTGTTGAATGAATATTGAGCATGTCCATCAATTAATTTGACACTGATGTTAGCTTGATGTCCAGCTAGTTTCTAGGCATTAGTTAGGATGACCAAAACTACTTCCTTTTACATTCTAAATTTGGTCAGATGTTGTAAGCCTGCTTATTTAATTTATATGCAGAGTTCATCACGGGAAATGCTGGGCTAGATGAAGCACAAGCCAGAATTAAGATTTCTGGGAGAAATATCAATAACTTCAGATACTCAGATGACACCACCCTTATGGCAGAAAGAGAAGAGGAATTAAAGAGCCTCTTAATGGAAGTGAAAGAGGAGAGTGAAAAAACTGCCTTAAAACTCAACATTCAAAAAACTAAGATCATGGCTCCTGTCCCATTACTTTATGGCAAATAGATGGGAAACAATGGAAATCATGACAGACTAATTTCTTGGGCTCCAAACTAACTGCAGATGGTACTGCAGCCATGAAATTAAAAGATGCTTGCTCCTTTGAAGAAAATCTATGACAAACCTAGACCGCATATTAAAAAACAGGGACATTACTTTGCTGACAAAGGTCCATCTAGTCAAAGCTATAGTTTTTCCAGTAGTCATGTATGGATGCGAGAGCTGGACCATAAAGAAAGTTGGGCACCAAAGAATTGATGCTTTTGAAGTGTGGTGTTGGAGAAGACTCGTGAGAATCCCTTGGACTGCAATGAGACCAAACCAGTCAATGCTAAAGGAAATCAGTCCTGAATATTCATTGGAAGGACTGAAGTTGAAGCTGAAACTCCAATATTTTGGCTATCTGATGTGAAGAAAGAACTGACTCATTGAAAGAGATCCTGATGCTGGGAAAGATTGAAGGCAGGAGGAGAAGGGGATGACAGAGGATGAGATGGTTGGATAGCGTCATCAACTCGATGGACATGAGTTTGAGCAAGCTCTGGGAGCTGGTGATGGACAGCGAAGCCTGGAGTGCTGCAGTCCATGGGGTCACAAAGAGTCAGACATGACTGAGCAACTGAACTGACTCTAAGCCTATTCCTCACTTAAAAGGAAAATATATTGCATTCTCTTGGGTTATGTTTATCATTTTTTGCTGTCTTAATATGTGCAGAGTTCAGCTAAAGATTATTACACTCCACAGGAGAGTATAACAGCAGAACACATATCTTAATCCTATGCAGTCTGAATTCCAACTACTTCAGTTAATTAAAAAATTTTTAATTGCAGTAAAATACCCATAACATGTCATTTACTTTCTCAACTATTTTTAAGTATATAGTTCATGGCATTAAGTATGTTCACACTGTTGTGCAATCGATCTCCAGAGCTCTTTTCATCTTGCAAAGCTGAAATTCTACCCTCATTAAACGACAACTAACTATTCCCCTTCCTTTCAGCTCCAGTCAACCATCTTTCTGCTTTCTGTCTCTATGAATTTGATTATACTGGGAACCTCATATAAGTGTAATGATACAGAAGTGTTTCTCTTTTTGTGACTGGCTTATTTCACTTGGTATAATGTCATCAGGGTTCATCCATGTTGTAGCATGTGTCAGAATTTCTTTGCCTTTTAAGGCTGAATAACATACTATTGTATGTCTATAGCACATTTTATTTACCCATTTATGGACACTTGGGTTGCTTACCCCATTTGGCTGTTGTGAACACTGCTGCTGTGAACATGCATATACAAATATCTCTTTGAGACTTTGGTTTAAATTCTTTTGGGTTATATATCCAGAATCGCAATTGCTGGATCATATGGTAATTCTATTTTTAATTTTTTTGAGGAACTGCCTTACTGTTCTCCGTAGTGGCTGCACTATGATACATTCCTACCAACACTGTACAACAGTGCACAAGGATTTTTATTTCTCCACATCTTCAGCTATGCTTGTTATTTTCTAATTGCTTTTGTTCATTTTATAGTAGCCAACCCAATAAGTAAGAAGTAATATCTCATTGTGGTTCTGTAGTTAATTAAAAAAATAAAAATAAAACCATTTTTAATGGCTGTATGACGTTAAAAAGTCAAATCATGTGACTCTAAAAGGGTTTAATGTCCTCATTCCTATCCCATCTCTTTCTGCCCCAATCCTGCTCTTTAGACTAACCTTTTTTCCCATCTATTTTAGTTGGTCTTCTGGTCCTCAACTCTATAGTCTTAAATAATATGCTAAGACTGTTATTTCTTGATTTATCTGTTTCAATTATTATTATTATTACATTAGTTTGCAATTGCAGCAGACAGAGATTTAGCATTCTTTAACTATTCTCTTCTTCCACTCCTCCCATTGTTCCAATATAATTATGTAGACAAATTTAGTTAATCCAACATGACTAAGTATAATTGACTATTGAAGTATGAATTATACATAAATTATGCTTCTTTTCTGATACATATTTCTTTTTTCCAGATTTAATAATTATCTTTTTTTATTTGCTCAATTTTCTCTATATCAATTGTTCATTCTTGCCATATACTACAACAGCTTCTTATTACAGGATTTTATAGAACCAAACATATCAGACAACTCATGATCTCCATGCTTTCCTGGAGATACTCCTGGAGCCTCCTGTTCTTGTACACTTCCAATCTAGATGTGTTGTTTTATAAGCCTGCTACATATTTATTGTCTAGACTTCCCTTCTAGCTCCCTCTGGGAGTTGGAATTACAGTAATTTTAAAAAATTCTAAGCAAATTAAAATCTCATGTGAAAAACAATGTCTGACATATGTTAGCTTTGGATGCATCCTACTTGAGTTCTTAGGATGGTAAGTTCTAGCCTCCATTTCTTTAGCATTGTACTCGCTCCTCCACAGCACAACTCCTTGAGGGTGCTGTTGCTCAGGGCTCTAAGAGTTATGTAAGGATAATCAAAAATAGATGAAGAAACAGCAAGAAGAAAATATAGTGTGCTCATCACAAAAAAGTTGCAAAAATACCAAAATGTGGAAAGAATGAGGGATATAATCTCAGCCCTCCTGGTGGCACAGTGGTAAAGAATCTGCCTGCAAGCAAGAGACTGTTTGCAATGCCTAAGACACTGGTTCGATCCCTGAGTCAGAAAGATCCCCTGGGGAAGAAAATGGCAACCCACTCCAATATTCTTGCCTGGAAATCCCATGGAGAGAGGAGTCCAACAGGCTACAGTTCACAGGATTGCTCCTCTTGCACTGGTGCAGAGTCTTAGTCACTGGACCACCAGAGAAGTCCCTACTTTTTGTATTTTAAATAGCAATTTTATATAAGCTTTTTTCTAGGGGCTTATAAATTATTCAGAAATATAACTTTTAAAAATGACTGCATAATAGCCCATGCAGTTGAAGTACCCTAATTAATAAATCTTCTACTGTTGTATCTTTAGATTGTTACCAATGTTCCACCATTATAAATAATGTTTAGTAAATATTTAGTCATAAAAGTGCTTGCATAATTGTAATTCTTTCCTTCAGATAGATTTTTACTAAGTCAAAGGATATAAGTATTTTTAAGGCTGAATGGAGATTTTTTTTTTTGCTTGATGAGTTTTCTTCAAAGATGTATCTGACACCCATACTTAAATGGTCTTGATGTATTTTGTACTTTTTACTGGCTACATTTGAATGTAGCTAGTATTAGAGAATTGGATGGTCAGTTATCCAGATTTATTTATTTATTTTTAATTAATTATTTTATTTTAATGGAAGGCTAAGTACTTTACAATATTATAGTGGTTTTTGCCATACATTCACATGAATCAGCCATGTGTGTACATGTGTTCCCTGTCCTGAACCCCTCTCCCACTTCCCTCCCCATCCCATCCCTCCAGGTCATCCCAGTGCACCAGTCCTGAGCACCCTGTCTCATGCATCAAACTTGGACTGGCGATCTATTTCACATAAGAAAATACACATGTTTCAGTGCTCTTCTCTCAATTCATCCCACCCTCACCTTCTCCCACCAGGTCCAAAAGTCTGTTCTTTACATCTATGTCTCTTTTGCTGTCTCACATATAGGGTCATCGTTGCCATCTTTCTAAATTCCATATACATGCATTAATATACTGTATTGGTGTTTTTCTTTCTGACTTACTTCACTCTGTATAATAGGCTTCAGTTTCATCCACCTCGTTAGAACTGATTCAAATGCATTTTTTAAACAGCTGAGCAATGTATGTGTACAAGAGCTTTCTTATCCATTTGTCTGCCAATGGGCATCTAGGTTGCTTCCATGCCCTGGCTATTGTAAACAGTGCTGCAATGAACACTGGGGTACATGTGTCTCTTTCAATGTTGGTTTCCTCGGTGTATATGCCCAGCAGTGGGATTGCTGGATCGTAAGTCACCCAGATTTAATTATGTACAGTTGAGGACCAAAAGAAAAAGATAAAATCTGAGAAGATGCTTAAGATAAAGTGGTTCAAAAATGTTACAGGTAGGATCAGATACAAGTTTATCTCCAGCTCAGAAGTGCTCTGCCTTCTAGCGCATCACAAAGAAAATCCATCTCTGGGCTTGTGTTATAGTCTCCCTCCCTCCTTTCTCCTCCTTCCCTCCTCTTTTCTTTCTTCCCTCCATCTCTCTCTTTCTTTTAACAACATATTATTACCAATTACACCAGCATGCATGAGTGCTCAGTCTCGTCTGACTCTTTGAGACCCCATGGACCCCAGGGTTCCTCTGTTAATGGGAATTTTTTTCAGGCAAGAATACTGGAGTGGGTTGCCATTTCCTCCTTCAGGGACCTGCGTCTCCTGCATCTCCTGCGTTGGCAGGTGGATTCTTTACCACTGAGCTGCCTGGGAAACTCCACTTAAAACAGCATATAATGTAAATTCTGGTAGCTATTGGAACTGGAGGTATGCTAAACTATTATTAATCAGAATACTGAGGTTTATACTGTACACCTAAAATGAATAGGAATTGGGCATTCTTTGGCATTGCCTTTCTTAGGGATTGGAATGAAAACTGACCTTTTCCAGTCCTGTGGCCATTGCTGAGTTTTCCAAATTTGCTGGCATATTGAGTGTAGCACTTTCACAGCATCATCTTTTAGGATTTGAAAGAGCTCAACTGGAATTCCATCATCTCCACTAGCTTTGTTTGTAGTGATGCTTCCTAAGACCCACTTAACTTCACATTCTAGGATGTCTGGCTCTAGGTGAGTGATCACACCATTGTGATTATCTGGGTTGTGAAGATCTTTTTTGTACAGTTCTTCTGTGTATTCTTGCCACCTCTTCTTAATATCTTCTGCTTCCATTAGGTCACTATCATTTCTGTCCTTTATTGAGCCCATCTTTGCATGAAGTGTTCCCTCCATCTCTAATTTTCTTGAAGAGATCTCTAGTCTTTCCCATTCTATTGCTTTCCTCTATTTCTTTGCATTGATCACCGAGGAAGGCTTTCTTATTTCTCCTTGCTATTCTTTGGAACTCTGCATTCAAATGGGTTTATCTTTCCTTTTCTCCTTTGCTTTTCACTTCTCTTCTTTCCACAGCCATTTGTAAGGCCTCCTCAGACAGCCATTTTGCTTATTTGCATTTCTTTTTCTTGGGGATGGTCTTGATCCCTGTCTTCTGTACAATATCACAAACCTCCATCCATAGATCATCAGGCACTCTGTCTATCAGATCTAATCCCTTGAATCTATTTGTCACTTCCACTGTATAATCATAAGGGATTTTTTATTTAAGTCATACCTGAATGGTCTAGTGTTTCCCCCTATTTTCTTCAATTTAAGTCTGAATTTTGCAATAAGGAGTTCATGATCATCTCACATGCTAGTAAAGTAATGCTCAAAATTCTCCAAGCCAATCTTCAACAATATGTGAACCCTGAACTTCCAGATGTTCAAGCTGGATTTAGAAAAGGCAGAGGAGCCAGAGATCAAATTGCCAACATTTGCTGGATCATCAAAAAAGCAAGAGAGTTCCAGAAAAACATCTAATTCTGTCTTATTGACTATGCCAAAGCCTTTGACTGTGTGGATCACAATATTTGTGGAAAATTCTGAATGAGATGGGAATAACAGACCACCTGATCTGCCTCTTGAGAAACCTGTATGCAGGTCAGGAAGCAACAGTTAGAACTGAACATGGAACAATAGACTGGTTCCAAATAGGAAAAGGAGTACATCAAGGCTGTATATTTTCACCATGCTTATTTAAATTATATGCAGAGTACATCATGAGAAATGCTGGGCTTGAGAAAGTATAAGCTGGAATCAAGACTTCTGGGAGAAATATCGATAACTTCAGAGATGCAGATGACACCACCCTTATGGCAGAAAGTGAAGATGAACTAAAGAGCCTCTTGATGCAAGTGAAAGAGGAGAGTAAAAAAAAGTTGGCTTAAATCCCAACATTCAGAAAACTAAAGTCATGGCACCTGGTCCCATCACTTCATGGCAAATAGATGGGGAAACAGTGGAATCAGTGGCAGATTTTATTTTTTGGGATTTCAAAATCGGGGCAGATGGTGACTGCAGCTATGAAATTAAAAGATGCTTATTCCTTGGAAGAAAAGTTATGACCAACCTAGACAGCATATTAAAAAGCAGAGACATTACTTTGCCAACAAAGGTCTATTTCATCAAGGCTATGGTTTATCCAGTAGTCATGTATGGATGTGAGAGTTGGACTATAAAGAAAGCTTAGAGCCGAGGTATTGATGGTTTTGAATTGTGGTATTAGAGAAGACTCTTGAGAGTCCCTTGGACTGCAAGGAGATCCAACCAGTCCATCCTAAAGGAAATCAGTCCTGAGTGTTCATTGGAAGGACTGGTATTGAAGCTGAAACTCCAATACTTTGGCCACCTGATGCGAAGAGCTGACTCATTGGAAAAGACCCTGATGCTGGGAAAGATTGAAGGTGGAAGGAGAAGGGGACGACAGAGGATGAGATGGTTGGATGGCATCACCGACTCAATGCACATGAGTTTGGGAGTTGATGATGGACAGGGAGGCCTGGTGTGTTGCAGTCCATGAGGTCACAAAGAATTGGACACGACTGAGTGACTGAACTGAACTGAAAATGAATAAGTGTTGTATATCAGTTATATCTTGGTAAAATTGAAAGGAAAAAAAAATGAATCCTGCATCCATCATTTCCCTGAGTGGTAAACTCTTCACCCTTAAGATTGCATTGATGGCTCTGACAAAGGGCTGAACTTTTCCTTGTGTATGAAATTTCTTTCATCATTGCTGACAAGAGTACAGGCACTCAATAAACAGTATCATATGGCAGGATAAAATCTAACAGACTCTCATCACACAGGATTTGTTTTTATATCCTAGACCAGGAGTTAACAACTTATCTGACCTATGAAGTCTGCCTCTGTGGTTATTGTTCAGCCACTAAGTTGTGTGGAGACAGATGTTTTTTTTTTTTTTTTGAGTATACACTATATCCATGTAACATGTTGAACTCTTTGCAAACATTATCTTATTTAATTCTCAACCCTGTATAGTCAGTATCCTCAGTTTACAGTGGAGGTAACTGAATTATGAGAGGTCGAGCTACTTGTGTGAAAATGCGTAGTCAGAGGCACAGATGGAATCTGAGAAGGTAAGTCTGTCCTGCAGCTCATTAAGCTGGCAGGCAAAGTGAGAGTTGGGAGGACAGACATAGATCAAGCTTGCTGCAGAGTTGGCAAGAACCATAGTTTCTCCCAAGGACATGCTATAACTACACTGTTTTCTTATGGAAAAACCTTGTTTTCTAACATCATAGAGTATCCAAAATGTCTTTGTTTGAAATTATATCATTTAAAAAGAAATACCCTACTTTGCCTAGAGGTTCAGGCAGGAGGAGAAGGGGGCAACAGAGGACGAGATGGTTGGGTGGCATCACTGACTCAATGGACATGAGTTTGAGCAAGCTCTGGGAGACGGTGATGGACAGAGAAGCCTGGAGTGCTGTAGTCCATGGGGTCACAAACAGTCAGACACGACTGAGTGACTGAACAACAGCAGCATTCACTAGCCAGGCTAGGAGGATGTGTGGGGTTTTATGGCTTGGATAGTGTTCATGTTTTGTCTGTGTTCAGACTTGGTTATAAAGAGGTCCTGTTTTTGTATTAATACATCATGGTCATAGAGTGGCCTTGTCTGATGTTGATGTTCTATGAAATAGTTCATGTCCAACAGGAGCACATGTCCAACAGGAGCACAAGACCTAGCTGTGAGTGTCAGCCCAGCTCAGTATTAATAACTCCAAGGTCCAGCAGCTGGTAGTACCAGATCAGTTCCTGGATGTCAAAGGATGTTTTTTTCTTTTCTAAACCTATATATATGTATGCATGTGTGTGTGTACAGGTATGCATATGTATACATGCACATGTCTATGAAAATCATCCAAAATTCCAACTATAAAATTCAAACAAAAACTGATATTTGAAATGTTTTCCACTTTATTAGGGGTGGCATATGTATTTATGGCTTGGACATGGGCTATGTATATATTTTTTCTGAGTCTGTGCTTATATATTTACTTTATTGCGTATGAAGTATATTCACATGATTTAAAAAAATACATAGAAGTCTTTTCTTTCTTTCCATCCCTTATCTGTTCAATCCTCACACTCTCTCAATAGGTAACTACTATTAATTGTATATCTTCCCAGAGATATTCTTTATGTTGATAATATATAGGAATGTGAATGTATCTCCTAGTGTTTCGTTTTTCAACTTAAAATAGATAACCATTCAGTTTTGCCTCTTCCTTTTCTATTAATCCATCTAAGAAATATTTCTGTTTTAGTATCTAAAAAGCTTCTGCATTGCTAGGGAAGTATTATTTGAACTTTATTTGATGATGAACACGTTATCTGTTTTCAACCTTTGCCATCACAAAAATCATTGCAATGGATACCTTTATCCATCATCATTTCACACATGGATCCCTGAAATGAAACTGTTGTGTCAAAGGGTGCATGCACTTGTAATTTTGAGGGTTGTTGCCAGGCTGTCCTCCACTGGGGTTATAGAAATTGACAGTCTTATCAGTAGAGTAAGCAAGTGTCTGTTTTCCCACAGACTCACCACCAGTGTGTTATCAAACTTTCTGTTTTTTGCTAATCAGATGGTAGGAGATAACATTTCAATGGTTCTAATTTGATGTCTATTATGAGTCTAAATGAGTTCTTTTTTTATCGACTTTTTTGTTTTTAGAACACTTCTAGGTTCATAGCAAAATTGAGCACAAGCTACAGAGTTCCATTATACTATATCACCTGCCCCCACACAGGTATAGCCTCCCCCACTATCATCATCTCCCATAAGGGTGATGCATTTGTTACAACTGATACATGCTGACACATCATCATCACCTAAATTCCATAGTTAACATTCTAGTTCACTCGTGTCCATTCTTTGAATTTGGACACATTTATGATGATATGTATCTACCATTACAGTATCCTACAAAGTAGTTTCACTGCCCTAAAGATACTCTGTGCTCTGCTAATTCATCCCTTCCACCCTCCTAACTTCTGACAACCACTTATCTTTTCACTCTCTCCACAGTTTCGCCTTTTTCAGAATGTCACATAGTTGGAACTGTATGTAGCCTTTTCAGATTAGCTTTTTTTCACAAACTGATATGCATTTAAGATATCTCTTTATTTTTTCATGGCTTGATAGATCATTTCTTTTTAGTGCTGAATAACATTCCACTGTCTGGATGTACCATGGTTTATTCATTCATGTATTTATTGAAAGCTATCTCGGTTGCTGCCAAGTTTTGCCAATTATGAATAAAATTATGATATTGCTAGAAATGTCTGCATATAGGTTTTGTACAAACACAAGTTTTCAACTCATTTTGATAAGGAGTTCAATTGCTGGATCATATGATGAGTACATTTCAAACGGTCTTCCAAAATATGACTTAATATTTTGCTTTTCCACCACAATAAGTGAGAGTTCCTATTGCTCCACATCCTTTTCAGAACTTGGTATTATTAATGTTTCGGATTTTGGCTGTTCTAACAGGTATATAGTATAGTATCTTACTGATGTTATAATTTACAATTCCCTATGGCTCAGCTGATAAAGAATCTCCCTGCAATGTGGGAGATCTGGGTTCAATCTCTGGGTTGGGAAGATCCCCTGAAGAATGGAAAGGCTACCCACTCCAGTATTCTGGCCTGGAGAATTCCATGGACTGTATAGACCATGGGGTCGCAAAGAGTCGGACATGACTGAGCGACTTTCACTTTCACGATGACATAGGATGTTGAGCATCTTTGTTTATTTGCCATCTAAATATCTTTTCTGGTGAGCTGTCAGGTCTTTTGCTCCTTTTTAAATTAGATTGTTTTCTCACTATTGAGTTTAAAGAGTTCTTTGTATATTGTGAATCAGTCAGTCAGTTCAGTTCAGTCACTCAGTCGTGCCCGACTCTTTGTGACCCCATGAACCGCAGCACGCCAGTCCTCCCAGTCCATCGCCAACTCACATTCTTATATCAGATATGTCTCTTCCAAATATTTCCTTCCAGTCTGTGGCTTGTCTTCTCATTGTCTTGGAAACCGAGTCTTTTTATTACATGATGAAGGGTCTTTCTAGTTCTTTTCAATGAACTCTCTATTTAGATCTCTTGATGGGCTGTATTTTAGAGCCATTTGGTTGTTAGATTCTAGCAGAAATTACCTTTTTCTAAAGTTATTCATGTCTCCACTCACAAGTTCCTCCAAATTGAAGTCTCAGATCAACACATACATTTATATTTATACCTGGGAAACTAATTCTAAATGAAAAGAAAATGGTGATAAAACTGTCTTCTGCAAATTCCTCATTTTTGGGCCAATAATTTTTGCTGGCAATAACCACTTAACTTTCACTATTACTTAACTGATAGAGAGCAAACTTTTGGCCTTTAGTGTTATGTCAGAACTGTTCTATATTAATAACAGCTCAAGAGAGCCAACTGTTCAATTTTCAGGAATTTTGTGAGCCAGCTGTTAAACAATGCCATCATTAAAAATTAACTTATATACACTTACAATTAAATAATTACACCAAGAACAAAAACCAAAAAACAATCAAAACTCACCACTTCCTTATTCTGCTACATTTTGCCATTACCTACATTCTTAAAGGCATTTATATTGACTGATTCTGCAGGGTGGAAGTCCTATACAACAGTGTGCAATAACTGCATGTCTCTCCTCAGTTCTTCACTCAATGACATTGCAAACATGTCCCTACTAGGAGTATTGTCCCAGCAAATGCTACAGCTCAGGGCTTTTCTCTCTCCACCTCTCAGAAAAACAGCTGTTAACCATGAACTAGCACTCTATCCTGGAGAAGACAATGGCACCCCACTCCAGTGGTCTTGCCTGGAGAATCCCAGGCACGGGGGAGCCTGGTGGGCTGCCGTCTGTGGGGTCGCGCAGAGTCGGACACGACGGAAGCGACTGGGCAGCTGCAGCGGCACTCTCTCCGTTACTGATGTGTTGGCTAGGGAGCGGACCAAACATGCCACTCACTTATTCAAAAAGAGTTCAGAGTACTTAATCCCCCTGGCTCTAAATGTGCCTCAGTTTATTAATTTAGAGAAAATGCAACAAAAACTGAAGCAAATTCCTTTATTCAAAACTGGCTTTGGAGCAGCAATGGTGGCTCTCTTAAACTCACTGAACCCAGTGGTATGCAAATCAATTAGAAGATTTCAAAGGACTTGCTGTTTTCACAGCTTGAATAATTAAGATTTCCGTCTCCTGGCTTGGATTTCTTCTGCAGCTTTGGTGGGAGAATGTGTCAGAGGTGATCACAGATGTGCTGAGGCTCAGAGCCTGGGCTCTCTAAGACTGAGGCAGCTCCCCAGGGGACCTCCTTCCTCTCAATTATTCCAATCTGCCTATAGTTCTGATTCAAAGTTTGCTAAGAAGAAAGATTCCAATAGTACAGTGAACTCGCTTTTCATTTTCTTTTTTTCACATTCAAATCTCAAGTGACTACCCTTTGATTGCTTTCCTGAAATACACAGTTTCTTTTTTTCTCACTTAAAGAAATCTTGCTTTCATCCTGATGCATTCCTGTTTGATCAATTTAGGACTTCATATTTTGTATTCTGATAAGATCAAGCCCTCTTTTGATTTTTGCTTTTGAGTTAAAAAAACATTTGAAATATTTGAAACAATTTTAAAGAAAAAAAAGAATTAAAGAATGAAAAAGAACTCCAGATTTTAAACTCCACTCTCACATAGATGCTACATTCTTAGATATTTCTTTTTCTCTGTTTCTCTGCCAGTCCATAGGCATAGTATTATTTCCACATTTGAAATAATGGTATATACTCATGTTCATAGTCTGTTCTTTTTGTGTGATTTTATATCATAAATCTTTTCTTTGTGCTACAGTATTATTTTCAGACTTAAACTTTTGTGCAAACGTGTTGTGATATAGCTTCTAAAAAGACCCCAATGATTTCTGCCTCCCACTTGTCACCTTGTGTAGTCCCGTCACCTTGAGCTTGGCTGCTCTTCTTGACTATCTTCTAAGTGTCAGGAAGGAAAAACTTTTCCTCCATTCCCTTAGATTTAGTGATTGGGAGCCTATGAATTAAACTGATAAAAGACATATTAACAGGAGAAAAGACAAATTCTAAATTACATATATTTTCAGGGGCACACAGGAAAATGTGACTCAAGGAGGCAGTTGGAATTTGGAGCTTATATACCATCTTAATAGGGGAAGCAGATAATTCCCTGGCGGTCCAGTGGTTAGTACTCTGTGCTTCCACTGCAGGGGGCTCAGGTTCCATCCCTGGTTGGGAAGCTAAGATCCTGCAAACTGCACAGCATAGCCAATTAAAAAAAATAAATTATAGGGAAAGGGGATATGGAGAAAGGGCACTTATGGGAAAACAAATAACTTTCAGAAAAGATAAATGGCACTTAGGAGAATAGGTGGGAGATAGACTAGTTTCATGACAATGTTTGTTTTGTTGTTGTTCAGTTGTTAAATCATGTCTGACTCTTTGACTCTTTGTAACACCATGGACTGAAGAAGGGTAGGCTCCTCTGTTCTCCACTGTCTCCCAGAGCTTGCATAAATTCATGTCCATTGAGTCAGTAATGCTATCTAACCATCTCTTCCTCTGCCATCCCCTTCTCCTTTGCCTTCAATCTTTCCTAGTATCAAGCTTTAGCAACAGTCCTAGCAGTGAATATTCAGGGTTGATTTCCTTTAGGATTGACTGGTTTGATCCCCTTGCTGTCCAAGGGACTCTCAAGAGTATCCTTCAGCACCACAATTTGAAAGCATCAATTCTTCGGTGCTCAGCCTTCTTTATGGTCCAACTCTCACATCTGTACATGACTACTGGAAAACCCATCGCTTTGACTATACGGACTTTTGTCAGCAAAGTAAATGTCTCTGCTTTTTAATAGGTTTGTGGGTGAGGAAGATCCCCTGGAGAAGGAAATGGCAACCCATTCTGGTATTTTTGCTTGAAAAATCCCACAGACAGAAGAGCTTGGCGTGCTACAGTCCATGCAGTCTCCAAGAGTCAGACATAACTGAGCAACTAAGCACAACAACACAACTAAGTTTGTCATAGCTTTCCTTTCAAGGAGCAAGCATTTTTTAATTTCATGGCTGCAGTCGCCATCTGCAGTGATTTTGGAGTCCAAGAAAATAAAATCTATCAAATGTCTGTTTAGGTAATCTCTTATCCTGGTGCTGTCAGCCCTCTCTGGTGATAGGGTCAACCTTCCCTGGTTAGTCTTCTTCCTTGGAAGAGGATGTATGACAGTTGAGCTTCTATTGGGAGGCTCTGCTTTTAGGCAGACAAAGGGAGTTTGGAGAGGAAAAAAAACCCTCTTCTTGTATCTGTTCATTATCAAATATCTTCAGCTCAAAATAAATCTTAGCTGGAAGCCTCAGAGTAATAGAGTATAACAGAAATGACGATGTCACATCAGGTTGTAAAAAGACTGCGGCTTTCACATAGTGTGTTCTCTGTGTGAGTGTCTGTCTTGGATTCCTCAGTTCCAAGAGGGGCCAGCTGCCATATCATGAGACAGCACTGTGAAGATGCCCGCATGAGTGAGTTCAGAAGTAGATCTTCTAGGACCTGTCAAAAGCTGCATGAATGAGCTTGGAATCGGATCCTTTCTCAGTCAAGCCTTGAGAAGACTGCAGTGTCATGAGATACCCTGACCCACACCCAACTAAGTAACTTGCAGATTCTTAGCTCACAGAAATTCAGTTCAGTTCAGTTCATTCACTCTGTCATGACCGACTCTGCTACCTCATGGACTGCAGCATGCCAGGCTTCCCTGTCCATCACCAACTCCCGGAGCTTGCTCAAACTCATGCCCACTGAGTCGGTGATGCCATCCAACTACCTTATCCTCTGCCATCCCCTTCTCCTCTCGCCTTCAGTCTTTCCTAGCATCAGGGTCTTTTCTGATGAGTCAGTTCTTCACATCAGGTGACCAAAGTATTGGAGTTTCAGCTTCAGCATCAGTCCTTCCAATAAATATTCAGGACTGATCTCCTTTAGGATGGACTGGTTGGATCTCCTTGCAGTCCAAGGGACTCTCAAGAGTCTTCTCCAACACCACACTTCAAAAGCATCAGTTCTTTGGCACTCAGCTTTCTTTATAGTCCAACTCTCATATCCATATATGATTACTGGAAAAACCATAGCTTTGACTGGATGGGCCTTTGCTGGCAAAGTGATGTCTCTGCTTTTCAATATGCTATCTAGGTGGTCATAGCTTTTCTTCCAAAGAGCAAGCGTTTTTTAATTTCATGGCTGCAGTCACCATCTGCAGTTATTTTGGAGCCCCCAAATATAAAGTCTCTCACTGTTTCCATTGTTTTCCCCATCTATTTGCCATGAAATGATGGGACTGGATGCCATGATCTTGGTTTTCTGAATCTTGAGTTTTAAGCCAACTTTTTTGCTCTTCCCTTTCACTTTCATCAAGACACTCTTTAGTTCTTCTTTGCTTTCTGCCATAAGGATGATGTCATCTGCATATTTGAGATATTTTTCCTGGCAATCTTGATTCCAGCTTGTGCTTCATAGAAATTATGACATAATAAATGTTTGCTTTTTAGCCTCTGGGCTTCCCAGGTGATGCTAGTGGTAAAGAATCCACCTGCCAATGCAGGAGAAATAAGAGACACAGGTTCAATCCCTGGGTCAGGAAGATCCCCTGGAGGAGGGCATGGCTACCCACTTCAGTATTCTTTCCTGGAGAATTCCTCAGACTGAGGAGCCTGATGGGCTACAATTCATTGGGTCACAAAGAGTTGGACAAGATTGAAACAAATTAGCACACACACTTATAGCCACTAAGTTTGGGGGTTATTTGTTATGAAGCAGTAAATAACTAACACAGATGCTAAGGATTTTTCACCTAGTTAATTAACATGATCAGTAAGATATTAAGACCAATTCAATGGAGAATTTGAAGAGTAGATAAACAGAGGCAATTAGGAATGCTGAAATAAATTTGCTTGAGATGAAAATCTGATTAATATCTTATAGGGCAATGTAATGTTTTGGGTCATCTGTTTACAGAGTGGAAATTAATTATATTTCTATCAATAAAATTCATGCACATTTTTGTGAACAAAGGTCTTTTGCATCACTATCAGTTTTCTATAATTTAACTTCCCAAAGAACTGTAAAATAGACTAGTTAGAAGAAAGACAATTGGAAGTGCACATCCCTATAGGATCAATTTATCCTCAGCTGATTCACTAGATAATGCCTAGCATTCCACAGAAAGGATGCCAGTAATCTCTTCTGCCTATTATAAAATCTTGGCCAATTTTTCTAGATACTTGCTTATGCAGAGGATTTAGAATTATTGTGTTTAGTGGCTAAACATTATTCTAGCAACTTGAAGCGCCCTAATTTTTAATATCTTTCTATTATCAAAATTTAGGTTGTTTCCAGTTTTTTCTTAGTTACAGTACTAGATTGTATTGTGATACTGTCTTCTATAGATATTTTAGTGTTGTGAATGATGACTATATGAATCTTTTATCCAGATAAATTGCCGGGGCAGGATCTAAGTGTAAGAACAGTGGGCGCCCCAGTGTCCTCTCTGCCTGGGCGCCTCTCCGCCCCTCTGGTCTGATTTCCTATTTCCTTACAAGCACTAAGCGATCCGGCAGATGCTCCCTCACCTTCCTGTGACTGATAGTACTGTGACCTCTGCCTGGGTCCCATATTCCCCCCTCTCTTACCTAGGCCAGGGATTCGTAGCTCACTTTCAGGGAATTCACAAGTTTCTTGATATGGAATGCAAATTTCCTGTGTATATGTATACATGTGCTTTTTCTGGGGGAGAAAGTCCAGAGATTTCACAGCTTCTCAAAGTAGGTCTGTGGGATGCTGAAGCTCCAAAAGGGTTTTTCCTTACTTCTTCAAGCCTTACTGACCTTTTCCTCTCTGAGAAATATACGATTATTGATCAATACTCCTTAATTGTTAACTAATGACTCCAAGGAAATTATTCTGTTTCTCCACTGTTTAGGACAGATACTTTTAAACAGTGGGCATAAGGAGGAAAGGGAAAAAGTGAACAAGTCAGAGATAATGTTGAGGAGGCATTTAGATGGAACACAGAAAATGGCAGCTCTTATTGGTTATTACTGAAATGCTCATCAGATGAGAGGCAGTGGAGCAAGGGCTCTGGAGGTCAGCTAAGGTTCGAATCTGATTTTGGTACTTATTAGCTATGTGACCTTGGGTGAGTTGCTTAGATTCTGTGTCTTTTTCCTAATCTCTAAAATGCAGATAACAATTACCTAATTAATGCAACTGTTCTAATGCTTAAATGAAATAATGTACATACAGTGTTCTGTGGCTTAAGGCACACAATAAGTGCTTGAAAATGGTATTATTCCAAACTACAGCACTTTCACATATATCTTCTAATATTCATGGGACCTATGAGGATTTTTTTTCATTCTTTTAACCAAAAAATTTAGATATACAAAAGTAGAGAGGATAGTATAATGAATCTCTAGGTACTCATCACCTAGCTTCAACAATTATCAACATACTAGCCAGTTTTGTTTCACTTGTACACCCACTCAACTTTTCCCCTACATTTGGATTGTTGTTGTTGTTTATTAGTTGCCAAGTTGTGGCTGACTCTTCTGGGACCCCATGGACTATAGCCCACCAGGCTTCTCTGTCCATGGGATTTCCCAGGTGAGAATACTGGAGTGGGTTGCCATTTCCTTCTCCAGGGGATCTTCCCAACCCAGGGACTGAATCTGCATCTCTTGCTTGGCAGATGGATTCTTTACCACTAAGCCACCTAGGAGGTTACCTATACTTCAGTTAAAAAAAAAAGAGAGACCCACTGCTGGGCATATACACCGAGGAAACCAGAATTGAAAGAGCCACGTGTACCCCAATGTTCATCGCTGCATTGTTTACAATAGCCAGGACATGGAAGCAACCTAGATGCCCATCAACCGACGAATGGATAAGAAAGCTGTGGTACATATACACAATGGAATATTACTCAGCATTAAAAAAAAATTCATTTGAAGCAATTCTACTCAGATGGACGAAACTGGAACCCATTATCCAGAGTGAAGTAAGCCAGAAGCAAAAACAACAATATAGTATATTAACGCATATATATGGAATTTAGAAAGACGGTAACGAGAACCCAACATACGAGACAGCAAAAGGAACGCAGATGTATAGAATAGACTCGTGGACTTTGTGGATGAGTGTAAGGGTGGGATGATATGGGAGAAGGGCATTGAAGCATGTTAATTTTCATATGTCTAGTCAATCGCCAGCCCAGGACTGATGCTCGGGGCTGGTGCAGAGAGATTTCCCGGGGGGGGGGGGAGGGAAGAGGGAGGGGGGTTCCGGAGGGGAAGCATATGTAAACCCATGGTGATATCATGACAATGTATGGCAAAAACAATTAAAAAAAAATAATAAATAAAAAAATTAAAAAAAAAAGAGAGAGAGAGAATAAATAAATAAATAAAAGAATAAATAAAATAAAATGTCTTAGAAAAAAATAAAATTTAAAAATAAATATAGCTCAGGCAACTCTACTCAATACATTTCACATGTAAGTCAATACTTATAATGGCCTATATGTGAAAAGAATCTAAAAGAATGAATACATGTAGAATGTGCCTGCCAATGCAGGAGCCGCAGGAGACCTGGGTGGGGAAGATCCCCTGGAAAAGGAAATGACAACCCATTCCAGTATTCTTGCCTGGAAAATCCAGTGGACAGAGGAGCCTGGTGGGTTACACTCCATGGGACCACAGAGAGTTGGACATAACTTCACAACTGAGCACACACACATAAGTGTATGTATAATTCACTTTGCTGTATACCTGAAAACGAAACAGCATTGGAAATCAACTATACTCCAATAAAAATAAAAAAAGAAATCAGAATAGAATAAAATCATATGAGTTCAACATTTTACAGTGATAAACCACAGATTAAGCTCCTATGGATTTATTTTTCCTCTGGGTGAAAGGATTTATCTTGATCTTCGAAGTCATCAAATAAGAAGTGTGAAAGCAGACATCAATTGCTCAGATTTTGTACACAGTGAATAACTCAGTAAATGTCTTTTTTTCTCCAGTTTTCAGCACTAAAACAGGTGCCTTGGCATCTGCATGGTTTGTCACACTTTCAAAAGAAAATATTCCTAGCAATGTAGTTACTTAAAAGGAAGAGTATTCAGGTAGAGACTGCAGACAGGGAATTAAAAGTATAGTGCCAGCACCACAACAGCTTTCAACTAATGTTAATTGATTATGATGAAAATGATAGTAATCATAATGAAGAGGTTGACACATGACATATGAACCACCCGAAGGAGCAGGAAAACAAGTCATATGTCTGTATATAACAGCTTGCAAAGCAGCTTCAGAGCTTGTCTAAGGAAAAAGTTAAAGAGGTGGTTGTGTATGTTGCAGGTGCTAAAACCACTGACTTTGGGGTCAGCAAGGATTCTGATGTGTGACCTTGAACATGTTGCTTAACATCTCTGAGACTCAGTTTCTGCATTTGTGAAATGGGGATAATAGTACCTGTTGAATAGTTGGCTGTTATAAGGATTTAATGAGGTTGTGTAACTGACTTATAAGTATCAAAATTATTTGGGAGTAACTCAGAGATGTCCCCCAAGCTTGCGAAAATGAGGCAAAGTACAATTGTCTTTCACAAGTGAAAGGAGACTGAAAGTTTCTTAGGTTGAAAATAATGTATTTGGAGGAACACGAAATTATTTAGGAGGGGAGAGTAAATACCCCAGGTTCTCCCAGTAACTTGATGAGGATCTAGGCGCCTGGGTTAAGTTTGCCAATAGGGAAAAATGAGCAGGCACTCAGCCTTCAAATATATAAGCCCTGTGGCAGTGAGTCTCTCTGTGGATGACTAGATCAGCATTTGACTCTTGTACATGTTGAGGTCCCAAGTCTGTCTCTCAGCCCTGGCCATTCTGAGGCCTTCCATTGTAAAGCTCAGATGGAGCCAGACTCACCTTAGACAGTGTGCATACCAATCACCATGAGGTCTTATTAAAATTCAAATGTGGGTTCAGAAGACCTGGGGTAGAGCCTGAGATGCTCCTGAGTGATGCTGATTCTGCTGGTCCCTAGATCACACCGAGTAACAAAGCTGTTGAAAACACATCCCCACCTCCAGCGCACTTCTACTTTCTATAAGAATTCAAGAACAGGATTTATCATCTTTTTCTTTTGGGGGTTGTAAGTTTCCAACCTGGAAACTAATGCTTGCTGCCCAAGTACTCTACTTCTAGGGGCTAGGGAAAGCCTTTGTTGTTGTTGTGTTAAAATATTTATATATCTATTTGGCTGCCTTTAGTTGTGGCATGCGAACTCTTAACTGTGGCATGTAGGATCTAGTTACCTGATCAGGGATTAAACCCAGGCTTCCTGCACTGGGAACATGGAGTCTTAGCCATTGGACCACCAGGGATGTCCCTGGAGCAAGTCTTTGACTTGCCTCCTTTTCTTGTTCCCTCATACTTAGAGTTATGGGCATACTTTGCTTCATACATTGGGCAATAATGGGTGTCTAAATCTCCCTCTCTCTAGTCCAGGGCAGGGCACTGGCTCAGGCTGTTTTAGCCAGGTATCCTGCCTGAGGTAGACTGAAGCTGAGAGAGAGAAGACGGTTGAACAGGGGTCCTACAGGAAGCCCAAAGGCAAACCAGGGGAAACTGAAGTAAAATTATTTGAGTGAATGGGAAGAGAACCTGAGAAAGTGGTGAAAAAATGGTGGTAGGTGATTGCTTAGGAGTTAGGAGATGGCAGCTTATCTGGCAAACCCTGAACTTGCAGGCTGCATGATGGAATCATCACTCCTATAACAGGCAAGGCTAAATTTGAATCAAGTCATATCCAGGTGTGAGTTTGTTAAAGTAAGAAAAAGGCAATGCAGGGCTTTTGAGAGTATCTTGTTTTTAAATTTTTGATTTGCTTATCTGAAATCTAAAGGAAATAAAATAAACAGGTTATAGATAAACCATAAAGGAATAGAATATAATAAAGAAGTATATATGTGTCTAACTGAATCACTTTGCTGTACAGCAGAAATTAGCACAACATTGTAAATCAACTATACTTCAATAAAAAATTAAAAAGCAGGTTATATGAAACTTAAGTATAGACAAGATTAAAACTCATGCATAATCTTTAGACGAATGTTGTTATATAAGAATAAAGTGCAAGAAATCAGAGGAAAATTAATTACCACTGTGTTAACTATCAAAAAACCTTCAAGTCTTTAAAACTTGTCCTTATGTTTTCTTTCTCTCACAAGGGAAATCCTGCTATAATTCTTATATCCAAATAAAGATAATTTAACATTCTCCTTTTTCTGCAGGCTAAGCATCTTGTTGAGTCACAAAATTAAACATTTTTCAACTTTAAAAAACTTTTACTTTAAAATAATGTTTAAAGCTATTCAAAGTTTTAATTATTACAATCAACAACATAAGATAAAAGCTGTAATCCCTCAAAGTACACCACAGTGAATGCAAGGACTTTATTTCCTTCAAAGGAAACTGTCTAGATAAAAGAAGAAAACTGTTTTAAGCTAAGCATATTCTTGTTTGCTGCTACATAATAACCATTAGGCACACAATGGCTTGGGGTCTAGCAAAGAATAGAACACAGTTCTTCATCACACAGTCTTGTCTTTGATCTTAGCTAGATGTCTGACCTTGGTAAGCCACTTTATCGAGTATCAAGCCTCATTTTATCCTCTGTAAAATGAGAGATTAGACTAGTTGGTATCCAGTCCCAGTGCTTCACTGATACAGAAGAAGCTTGATTTTGTGACAGCATCAAAAAGCATTTGGTATTTTATTTACCACTAAATCTTTCAGTAAATGGGGACCTGAAAAGGTGAAGCAACTCACTCCTGGTGCTAAAAGGGGAGAATAAGGATTATAATTCAAAATGCCTTATTTCCAGCTTAGGACATTTTCTACAAAGTCAAGTGACTTAAAATTCTTTTCAGAAGTGAACTCCATTCTCTGCAACTAAAATAAAAATGCACCAGGAAAAAACCACAGAAGACGTTGGTCTAACATAATTTCCTCAAAGGAAGTGGGTGTTTTTCTGGGTAACTTAATGTAAGTCATAACTGACTGATTATGGTCAGAGGTGTGGATGTAAATTATGCTAGAGAACCACATGAAAGCAGGTTAAGTTCTCATATACTACCAAAATGGCTAGTGCTGATCCTCTTGGTCTGTGAGTAGCTGGAATGTTGAGGCCATGTCCAGTGCATCTGTATGGTGAGCCAGGCAGGCATTCTGCATCTAGGAGATTCTCTCCCTAGTTCAGGGGCACAGGGGGCAGGGCTGGGGCAAAGGAGCAGATCTGCAGCATTAGGGAGAGGAACTGAAAGGAAGGTTACTTTCAGGAGGACAAAGCAGGCTATGAGAGATCTTGTAATGGAACCGAACAAGAGTCTGTCCTCTGCACAGATATGTGAGTAGGGATGTCAGGTGTTCTCAACAAAAGTTACTCACAACCAGGGAATATGGAAGGGGTGGTGGTGGGGAAAAAAAAAACATTAGGACTCCCTTGGTGGTTCAGTGGCTTAGACTCCACGCTCCCATTGCAGGAGGGCTGGGCTTGATCCCTGGCAAGAAAACTAGATCCTGTATGCTACAACTAAAGATTCTGTGTTCTGCAATGAAGATCCAGAGACACTGAATGCTGAAACTAAGATCCAGCCCAGCCAAACAAATAAATAATATTTAAAAATACCCATCCATCTTTTGTAGATACACCTTGTCTCTCCCCACTCCTTTTCCTTTGAGAAAGTTTTAACATTCTCATAATACTTAGCACCAGGCCTTCCCTGACGACTCAGATGGTAAAGAATCTGTCTGCAATGCAGGAGACCAGGGTTCATTCCCTGGGTCAGGAAGACCCCCTGAAGAAGGGAATGGCAACCCACTCCAGTATTCTTGCCTGGAGAATCCCATGGTCAGAGGAGCCTAGCGAGCTATAGTCCATGGGGTCAGAGAGTCAAATATGACTGAGTGATTAACACTTTCACTTCACTTTATGCTTAGCATTAGTTACCTGAACATATTACTTGAAAATGGATTAACTAGGTAGCAAAATTATTCATATATCTTTATATAATATTTATATAACATTTAATACATGCTAGGCATTGTTTTAAGTACTTTCCAAATAAATATTAGATCATCTAATCCTTGTAACAACTCTATGAGATATCATCACTACTGTTATCCCCATTTTATAGATGAGGAAACTGGAGCACAGAAAAGATAAGTAACTTGCCCAAGATCACACAGCTAGTATGTGGCAGAGTCCAGGTAGTCTTCTCCCAAGTCCATGCTTTGCTTTCTCCTTAAGAAAGGACTATAAAGCAAGTGCTGAGAGGGACATTTGTTCTTTTGGCTACACCCACTTCTTATGTTAGAGAAGTACTGGCAAGACTAACCCATGGAAGGCGATGGGATGCTGGACACACTACCCCAAAACATGGCACCTTAGCATCCTGAATATTTTAAACTGAAGGAGTTTTGAGAAAATGACAGAAGTAGGAAGGTCACTCTGACCCTCCCCCCTCATCTTTTCCCCCTGAAATGTCATAAAACACTCCTTGTATTTGGAGGGAAGGAGCATCCTTACCTGAAGACAAAGCGATGCCAAGAAGCATCATAACAAACAGGCCTTGCCAAGTTTTCCTTGGTTTACTATACTTACCTCATATTCTGCCGGGAGCCGTCAGGATGCCCCCTCACTAGGATGACAAAGTCACAAGATTGAGAAGGAAACTGCAAAGTGGATTTTCCTTCGGGGCATCCCAAGGCAAGGCCCCTCCTGGTATTTTTCTTGGGAAGTTCTGTTTATGCTCTGAACATTAGCTCATCTCAGTAGGTCAGTCCCAGTTAGAAAAAATTCATCCTGAGATAATTCCCTCAGACCTTAATTCCCTCCTACTAGTTACCGGGGAGTTTACCAAGAGTTCTCTGGGGGTCATGGCAAAGCCACCACCAGAAGGGCTCGTACTTGGGTCACCTTTCCACATCCCACTCCCCCGACCACTCCATGGAAGAGGCTCCCTTCCTTGTAAAAACCAGACTGGAATGGGACTTAATGCTCATAACTGTGGCCAGCATAGTTGGAGACACTGATTGCTTTAGGGTAGTGTAGAAATAAGAATTTCTTTAAGTAGTTGTAAGGTTAATAGGGTTTCATTGTTAAAGCAGTGCTGCTAAACTGTCTCTTTGCCTTCTTCTCTCTTTTCTTGTAAAAACCAATATAGGTTAATAGAATAAAACAGTTTCAAGCTAGCTTCTACATAGTTGCACCTTGTCAGGGAACATTTGGCAGGAGGCTTCCTGTGTCAATCCCTGAATATTCAGAGATGAGTGGAGAGGCACACCTTTTCCGGGGACAAAAGGAATGCATACATTCTTAAAGTAAAGTAACCATTTACAGCCTTCTTCCCTCTTGGATATGGAAAGTGAGTTCTTTACAAACCCCTCTTTTTGAGATAGATTCTAGCCCTATGTTTCCTGGATAAGTTGCAAGATTTTTATCTTTGCTGAAAAGGCTATCTTGTAAGACAGTGACTATTTGCCGCATTATGCTAAATAAAGGTATGCTAGAGACATTCAAATGGTAAACATACTATTATTAAGTCTGATTATGCAGAAATCAGACCTTTTGTAAGGAAGATGAGCTTAATGTAAAAGTTGTTGATAGTAGGCAGAAAATAAAAGTTTGCATAAAATAGTTGTGATGTAATGGGGATGTTCTTTGCCTATAAAACTGTAAGCTAACCGAAATAAAGTGAGAGACTTCTCCATCACCTCACAAAACTAACAGCAATAAAGAGAGACTGCTTCATCACCACACACCGACTCAGCTCAGTTCTTCCGCCAATGCCACTCATCCTTCAAGACCCCCGGACACCGCTGGGGCTGGACCCCGGCAATATTCCTTAATCTATCACATTCCTCCATGATGGTCCTTGCTCCATCAAACCTAGCATAAAATACTCAGCTCTGTTTCCTTAAACCTTCATTTCTTTATGCGGGCTCCTGTGACACATAAATATTAAATAAGTTAGTTTGCTTTTCTCCTATTAGTCTGCCTTTTTCAGTTTAATTTTCAGACCCAGCCAGGGACTCTAGGAAACATTTTCTTCCCCTACAAAGGCGGTACTCCCCCTACTGGCCAATGCACAGCATGCTTCAGCCCTAAGAAGGGCTCCATGGGGCATTTTTCAAGGCAAGTCTCAGCACAATGTGGAAGTCCATGTTTGCTCTTAGTCCGTCTCTTTCTTTGCCAGATGAATGTGTTGAACACTAGAAATTGTACAAATAACGCAAGAGAGGTTGAGTGAGGTGCTGGTCACTGCAGATTAACAAGTCTACTCAACTCAAGCAGATCACTGGAGAATCTCTAGGTTTAGGTGACAGAAGGCAGGCTAGGAAACCGGAGAAAGGTCAGGGAAGGAAGAAGAATGCCCTATTAAGGAAGCCAGGGGAGGAGAGAGTGCCAAGAAGGGACTGTCCAAAAGCATTAAATGCTGCCAAGAGGCCAAGAAGGCTAAGAATTGTACAAAGCCTGGACTTGATAAAGTGAGAAGTTACCAAGAGGAAAACAGAGGAGGGCTTTGGGATGAGTCAATCAAGGATGACTTCCTGTAAAGGAACTAATTTTGAAATCAGCCTTGAAAACTCTAAAGAACATGCGTTGAAATAAGAGTGGAGAGAATGTTGGGCAAAATGATACATTTAAGGAAAGGGAAGGGAGCATGAGCAAGCTTGGCAGGTAAGTGTAAGTGTAAGGTTTTACTGCAGAGGAAGGTGCCTGGCACAGGAAGCAGAACAGAGAAGCTGGTGAGACTCAGAAGGGAGATGGCAACTATTAGAAAATCTTCCAGGCTTTTGTAAAGAGTTTGCTTGGTGCATAGGTACTTCTTTAAACATAATTTGTTTGGCTGTGCTGGGTCTTCATTGCTGCTCGGGATTTCCTCTAGTTGTGGCGAGTAGGCGCTATTCTCTAGTTGCAGTGCATGGGCTTCTCATTGTGGTGGCTTCTCTTGAGGAGCACAGGCTCTAGGGCACAAAGACTTCAGTAGTTGTGGTATGTGGAGTCAGTAGTTGAGGCTCCAGGGCTCTAGAGTGCTGGGTCACTAGCTGTGGCATGTGAGCTAAGGGGATCTTCCTGGACCAGGAATTGAACCCATGTCTTCTGCATTAGAAGGTGGATTCTTTACCACTGGGTCACCAGGGAAGCCTGGTGTCGAGGTGTTTTTTTTTAATATAGATTTAAAAATTTTATTTATTAATTTGGCTGCACCAGGTCTTAGTTGCTGCACGTGGGATTGTTGATCTTTGTTGTTTTGTTCATTAATTTTGTTCATTCAATTTCCCTGCTCCACTGTGGAGGAAGTCAATTTTGCATTTACTAAATGAGTCTTTTCAGTATTCCTGATGGCTTTTATATGTGCATTTTACATGTGGCTCCCCATATACCACCAACACAATCTGTAGTGAGACAAGTAGAGCTTATTGCATGCCATAGAAATGGAGAACACCACCTCAAAAAGCTTTGGCAGTATTTTGAAGGGAGAAAGCAAGAATAGACTTTATGGAGAATTGGAGGTTTGATTTAGGGTGAGTCTTTCAAACTACGTGCTTAATTACAATTGGGTAAGGATCATGATATAACAGTTGAGGAATGGTAGAAACAGCCAAGAGGAGAATTTTGAGGGGAGGAATTCAAAGAATCTTAAGGGGCAAACTATTGATGTTTTCAAACTTCTTTCTTTCAAGAAGTTACTATAATGAACAACCAAACCATTCGTCTGGATGGGAGACTCCTGAAAATTAAGTGATGCTAATGAATACAGAAGAATAACAAAATCAAGCTAATGAAGACAAGAATAACACAAAGTCATATTAATGTAGGCGGTAAGATACAGTTCCTTTCCTCAGAGTCTGGCTAAGAAATATAGTATATCATATATAGTATATGATAAATATGGTAATATCATATACAAATTTTTGGGGGGGAGGGGGCAAGCTATGGTTTTTCCAGTAGTCATGCATGGATGTGAGAGTTGGACTATAAAGAAAACTGAGTGCCGAAGAATTGATGCTTTTGAACTGTGATGTTGGAGAAGACTCTTGAGAGTCCCTTGGATAGCAAGGAGATCCAACCAGTCCATCCTAAAGGAAATATTCAGTTCATTGGAAGGACTGATGCTGCAGATGAAGCTTCAATACTTTGGCCACCTGATGTGAAGAACTGACTCAATGGCAAAGACCCTGATGCTGGGAAAGATTAAAGGCAGGAGGAGAAGGGGACGACAGAGGATGGGATGGTTGGATGGCATCACTGGCTCAATGAATATGAGTTTAATCAAGCTCTGGGAATAGGTAGTGGACAGGGAAGCCTGGTGTACTGCAGTCCATGGGGTCACAGAATTGGACATGACTAACCAACTGAACTGAACTGAGTGAACTGGCATGCTACTTGGCTTGCAAGATCTTACTTCCTCAACCAGGGATTTGAACCTGTGCCACAGGCTATGGAGGTTATCCACCATAATGTCTATTGCATTAACATCAAAGGACCAGGTGTATTACATTGCTGGAGAAGGAACCTCATGGGTGTCTTAAACTCAACCACTTACTTTTTTTTTTTTTTTTTTGGCTTCTAGAGATGAATGCTAAGTGGCAAAAGAACATTAACTTTGCTGACACTATGTGAAACTGAGATGGACACTATGGAGCTCTCCCAGGTACAAATCCTTTCTGTGTCCTCATTTCTTGTTTTTAAGAGTCTTCAGCCTCTTAGACCTTCCCTGAGTACCAAAGGGCAGATTCAAAGAATTGCTTACCAGGGAAGGGAGGGAGTGGAGAAACAAATGAGGAGCAGTCAAGAAACAGTAGTGTAATAAAAAAGCATCATCCTGGTTTTTCCTCAAGGAATATATATGACAATATATTCAGCTTCTTCAGCAGGAGCTAAGGCTCCCACCTAGTGAGTACACTTCATCTGAGTACAAGATTCCTGGGGCACTGCCCTGTAACCTCACTACCAACCAGCCAGAAAAAAATCTGCACACAGTAGACAATAAAAGACTCTGACTCCCTCACTAAATGATTAACTGTGATTAATTCCCCCTCTCTCTCTTTAAAAACTTTCATGGTCAAGCAGAATCTTGAGAGTTGGTTCTTGGATACGAGTCCGCTTTCTTCCCAGGTTGCTGGCCTTCTGAATAAAGCAATCTTTCCTTTTCAACCAATATTTGTCTCTTCAGAATTGGCTTTTGAGTGGCAAGCAGCCAAACTCAAGTTAGGTAATACTTGTTTCTCTAGTATCTTGTAGCCACTACTAATTCTGTGATTTACTTTCGTTTCTGGATTGCTTATGGCTAAGTTATCCCCCAAATTTTGTTAGATATATTTATCTATTTGTCCATCTTAAGACCATGAAAACTAGGAAGGAGAACAACTTTTGATCAGGAGGGAAAACAGCTCTTTGACATCCAAACTACTAAGTTTTTGGGTTTCTGTTTTTACTCTTGACTTGCAGCTGAAATTGTAGATTTAAATCTATAGCTTAAGAATCACCTGCCAGTGCAGGTTGGCTTGACACCCACAGCTAGGTCTTAATGTGTTCCTGTTGGACAGGAACTATTTCACAGAACATCAACAACATACAAGATCACCCTGTGACCAGGATGGATTAGTACAATAACAAGCCCATTCCAATAATGTCTGAACACAGACAAAACAAGAATATTGTCCAAGCCATAAAATACCAAATATCTCCCTGTACCAGCTAGTATGAGTAACTGATGCTGCTCTACCAATGATAGCTCTAGGCTTGCTTTAGTGTGCCCTCCATAGGTAAAAGAGGTATTGAGATAATCCTAGATTGTCCCTACTTTCACCTAGAGTAAACCCTCTCTTCCTGTACCTTCTCCAGAATCACCCAATCAAATCTCTAGTACCATAAGTCCTTTCTTAACCTCTTGTACTGAGTCGCCCCACAGTTCCCTATGGTATATATTCTCTCCTGCTTCAGTGAATTATAAACCAGACTGCTCAACTACAGGAGTGTTCCTGATGGTCTTTGCCTGAAGGGCATAAACGATATTTCAGTTCAGTTCAGTTCAGTCACTCAGTTGTGTCCGACTCTTTGCGACCCCATGAAGCGCAGCACGCCAGGCATCCCTGTCCATCACCAACTCCGAGAGTCCACCCAAACCCTGTCCATCGAGTTGGTGATGCCATCCAGCTATCTCATCCTCTGTCGTCCCCTTCTCCTCCTGCCCCCAATCCTTCCCAGCATTAAGGTCTTTTCCAATGAGTCAGCTCTTTGCATCAGGTGGCTAAAGTATCGGAGTTTCAGCTTCAACATCAGTCCTTCCAATGAACAGATCCTTTCCAGGACTGATCTCCTTTAGGATGGACTGGTTGGATCTTCTTGCAGTCCAAGGGACTCTCAAGAGTTCTCCAACACCACAGTTCAAAAGCATAAATTCTTTGGCACTCAGCTTTCTTTACTGTCCAACTCTCATGTATATACACGACCACTGGAAAAACCATAGCCTTGACTAGACGGACCTTTGTTGGCAAAGTAATGTCTCTGCTTTTAAATATGCTATCTAGATTGGTCATAACTGTGAAATGTAAATTTGTAATCAAATAAATTGAACCATCACACTGACAACATTTATATTTCAATAGTAATTACATTTTGTAGTATGTATGTTTGGTAGTAAACTGAAGTTAATGTTTAAGTTCTTTTAGCTTAAAACATTGGTCTGGGAATTCCAGTGATCAGGACTCCAGAGTGATTCCTCTGCAGAGAGCACAGGTTTGTTCCCTAGTCAGGGAACTAAGATCCTAAAAGCCATGAGATATAGCCCCAAACAAAACACACACAAAAAGCAAACGAACAGAAACACTGGACTGATATTAGGTAATTGCTAGATAATCACTGAATACCTAGATAACTTCTCAGTGATGCAGAATACTGGGTTGTTGATTATTACTAAGCATAGTTTTTATTTTTTTTTTTCAAAGGGAGGGAAAGTTAGCTTTATTTCAAATGCTGGCAACTGGGGGGTGGGCAGGGCAGACATCTGTCCAAAGGCTGACTCCCACCACTGACAATCAGTGGACAACAGCTTTTATAGACACGGTGGGGAGGGGAGGCTACATGCAGAAACAACATAGTCAGCTGACAGTCATGTTCAAATTGATCATCGGTGGTTCTGACCAGTGCCATCTTGGTTATTTTAGGTATAGTTAATCTTAGTGGTTTGTTTCCATTTCTTTGAGGCCAGTTCTCAGAACTGTGACAGCTTATGTCAGGGTATCGCCTTGTCATCATGCGGTTAACTTCTCCACCTGGGGTTTCTGTATCTATAAGACAGCTCACAGGACATGGTTCAGAATATCATCTAGAGCTGTTGAGAAGAAACTAAAGGTTCTTGACTATGCTTAATGACTACATTATTATTATATGTTCTCCTTTGAACGTTTTCCTTTGTTTCTGAATGTTCTCATTTCTCTAATTAAATTTTTTCTTTGACTAAAGTTTTCCACAGACTAAGCATAGTTTTAAGTATCTTATTTTTATGTGCTGTAGAGAGGTTATAACTTGGGTCATGGTAATAAACATGTTCACTTTGCCACTTTAAGAAGCTGAAAAGAGATGTATGTTGTTGTAGAAAGTTATATTATATGTGCTCATGAGCTTTGCTCATCTGCTAAAATGCTCCTGTACAAGAAGCAGTTCTTACCCATCCCCTGGTTTTGTCTGTACAACAGAAATTAGTTGCTGTGATTTAAAGGTAGACAACATAAATGGTTGGGACTATTCTATGAGCAATAATAATAGAGAAATAAAACTGTGAATGTCTTTTTGTTTTTGTTTTTGTTTTTTTTTTAATTTTATTTATTTATTTTTCTTTACATTATTGTGTTGGTTATGCCATATATTGACATGAATCCACCATGGGTATACATGTGTTCCCCTTCCAGAACCCCCCTCCCACCTCTCTCCCGATTCCATCTCTCTGGGTCATCCCAGTGCACCAGCCCTGAGCAACCTGTATCAAGCATCAAATCTGGGCTGGCGATTGATTTCACATATGATACTTTACATGTTTCAATGCTATTCTCTCAAATCATCCCACCCTCACCTTCTCCCACAGAGTCCAAAAGACTATTCTATACATCTGTGTCTCTTTTGCTGTCTCACATATAGGGTTATCGTTACCATCTTTCCAAATTCCACATATATGAATTAGTATACTGTATTGGTGTTTTAATTTTTGACTTACTTCACTCTGTATAATAGGCTCTAGTTTCATCCACCTCACTAGAACTGATTCAAATGTATTCTTTTTAATGGCTGAGTAATATTCCATTGTGTATATGTACCACAGCTTTCTTATCCATTCATCTGCCTATGGACATCTAGGCTGCTTCCATGTCCTGGCTATTATAAACAGTGCTGTGATGAACATTGGTGTACACATGTCTCTTTCAATTCTGGTTTCCTCAGTGTGTATGCCCAGCAGTGGGATTGCTGGGTCATATGGCAGTTCTCTTTCCAGGTTTTTAAGGAATCTCCACACTATTCTTCATAGTGGCTGCACTAGTTTGCATTCCTACCAACAATATAAGAGGATTCCCTTTTCTCCACACCCTCTCCAGCATTTATTGTTTGTAGACTTTTGGATAGCAGCCATTCTGACTGGCATGAGATGGTACCTCATTGTGGTTTTGATTTGCATTTCTCTGATAATAAGTCATGTTGAGCATCTTTTTCTGAGATTGTTAGCCATCTGGATGTCTTCTTTAGAGAAATGTTTGTTTAGTTCTTTGGCCCAGTTTTTGACTGGGTCGCTTATTTTTCTGGAATTGAGCTGCAGAAGTTACTTGTATGTTTTTGAGATTAATTCTTTGTCGGATGCTTCATTTGCTATTATTTTCTCCCATTCTGAAGGCTGTCTTTTCATTTTGCTTATAGTTTCCTTCGTTGTGAAAAAGCTTTTAAGTTTAATTTTCTTATTTTTGCTTTTATTTCCACACTTTGGGAGGTGGGTCATAGAGGATCCTGCTGTGATTTATGTTTTTTGCCTATGTGTTTTGCCGATGTTTTCCTCTAGGAATTTTATGGTTTCTGGTTTTACATTTGGATCTTTAACCCATTTGGAGTTTATTTTTGTGTATGGTGTTAGAAAGTGTTCTAGTTTCATTCTTTTACAAGTGGTTGGCCAGTTTTCCCAGCACCACTTGTTAAAGAGATTGTCTTTTCTCCATTGTATATTCTTGCCTCCTTTGTCAAAGATAAGGTGTCCATAGGTGTGTGGATTTATCTCTGGGCTTTCTATTTTGCTCCACTGATCTATGTTTCTGTTTTTATGCCAGTACCATACTGTCTTGATGACAGTAGCTTTGGAGTATAGCCTGAAGTCAGGCAGGTTGATTCCTCCAGTTCCATTCTTCTTTCTCAAGATTGCTTTGCTATTTGGGGTTTTTTGTATTTCCATACAGATTGTGAAATGATTTGTTCTAGTTTTGTGAGAAATACCGTTGGATTGAATCCATAGATTGATTTAGGTAGTATAATCATTTTCACTATATTGGTTCTTCCAATCCATGAACATGGTTTATTTCTCCATCTATTTGTGTCCTCTTTGATTTCTTTCATCAGTGTTTTATAGTTTTCTATATATAGGTCTTTTGTGTCTTTAGGTAGATTTATTCCTAAGTATTTTATTCTTTTCGTTGCAATGGTGAATGGAATTGTTTCCTTAATTTCTCTGTTTTCTCATTGTTATTGTATAGGAATGCAAGGGATTTCTGTGTGTTAATTTTATATCTGCAACTTTACTATATTCATTGATTAGCTCTAGTAATTTTCTGGTGGAGTCTTCAGGGTTTTCTATGTAGAGGATCATGCCATCTGCAAACAGTGAGAGTTTTACTTCTTCTTTTCCAATCTGGATTCCTTTTATTTATTTATTTTTTCTGTTCTGATTGCTATGGCCAAAACTATGTTGAATAGAAGTGGCGAGAGTGGGCACGCTTGTCTTGTTCCTGACTTTAGGGTTAATGCTTTCAATTTTTCCACCCTTGAGGATAATGTTTGCTGTGGGTTTGTCATATATAGCTTTTATTATATTGAGGTATGTTTCTTCTATTCCTGCTTTCTGGAGGGTTTTTTTAATTTCAATCATAAATGGATGTTGAATTTTTTCCAAGGCTTTCTCTGCATCTATTGAGATAGTCATATGGTTTTTATCTTTCAATTTGTTAATGTGGTGTATTAAATTGATTGATTTGTGGACACTGTAGAATCCTTGCATCCCTGGGATAAAGCCCACTTGGTTATGATGTATGATCTTTTTAATATATTGTTGGATTCTGTTGCTAGAATTTTCTTCAGGATTTTTGCATCTATGTTCATCAGTGACATTGGCCTGTAGTTTTCTTTTTTGTGGCATTTTTGTCTGGTTTTGGTATTAGGGTGATGGTGGCCTCATATAATGAGTTTGGAAGTTTACCTTCCTCTGCAATTTTCTAAAAGAGTTTGAGTAGGATATGTATTAGCTCATCTCTAAATTTTTGAGAATTCAGCTGTGAAGCTGTCTGATCCTGGGCTTTTGTTTGCTGGAAGATTCCTGATTACAGTTTTGATTCCCATGCTTGTGATGGGTCTGTTAAGATTTTCTATTTCTTCCTGGTTCAATTTTGGAAAGTTATACTTTTCTGAGAATTTGTCCATTTCTTCCAAGTTGTCCATTTTATTGGCATATAGTTGCTGATAGTAGTCTCTTATGATCTTTTATATTTCTGTGTTGTCTGTTGTGAGTTTTCCATTTTCATTTCTAATTTTGTTTATTTGATTCTTCTCCCTTTGTTTTTTGAGGAGTCTGGCTAATGGTTTGTCAATTTTATTTATTTTCTCAAAGAACCAGCTTTTAGCTTTGTTGATTTTTGCTATGGTCTTTTTTCTTTTGCATTTATTTCTGCCCTAATTTTTAAGATTTCTTTCCTTCTACTAACCTTGGGGTTCTTCATTTCTTCCTTTTCTAGTTGCTTTAGGTGTAGAGTTAGGTTATTTATTCAAATTTTTTCTTGTTTCTTGAGGTAAGCCTGTATTGCTATGAACCTTCCCCTTAGCACTGCTTTTACATTGTCCCATAGATTTTGGGTTGTTGTGTTTTCATTTTCATTCATTTCTATGCATGTTTTGATTTCTTTTTTGATTACTTCTGTGATTTATTGATTATTCAGAAGCATGTTGTTCAGCCTCCATATGTTGGAATTTTTAATAGCTTTTCTCCTGTAATTGATATCTAATCTTACTGCATTGTGGTCAGAAAAGATGCTTGGAATGAGTTCAATTTTTTTGAATTTACCAAGGCTAGATTTATGGCCCAGGATGTGATCTATCCTGGAGAAGGTTCCATGTGCATTTGAGAAAAAGGTGAAATTCATTGTTTTGGGGTGAAATGTCCTATAGGTATCAATTAGGTCTAACTGGTCCATTGTATCATTTAAAGTTTGTGTTTCCTTGCTAATTTTCTGTTTAGTTGATCTATCCATAGGTGTGAGTGGGGTATTAAAGTCTCCCACTATCATTGTATTATTGTTAATTTCCCCTTTCATACTTGTTAGCATTGCCTTACATATTGTGGTGCTCCTATGTTGGGTGCATAATTGTTATATCTTCTTGGATTGATCCTTGGATCATTATGTAGTGTCTTTCTTTGTCTCTTTACACAGCCTTTATTTTAAAGTCTATTTTATCTGATATGAGTATTGCCACTTCTCCTTTCTTTTGGTCTCTATTTGCTTGGAATATCTTTTTCAAGCTCTTTACTTTCAGTCTGCATGTGTCCCTTGTTTTGAGGTGGGTCTCTTGTAGATAATATATATAGGGGTCTTGTTTTTGTATCCATTCAGCCAGTCTTTGTCTTTTGGTTGGGACATTAAACACATTTACATTTAAGATAACTATTGATAAGTATGATCCTATTGCCATTTATTTTGTTGTTTTGGGTTCAAGTTTATACTCCCTTTTTATGTTTCCTGTCTAGAGAAGATCCTTTAGCAATCATTGAAGAGCTGGTTTGGTGGTGGTTAATTCTCTGACCTTTTGGTTGTCTATAAAGCTTTTGATTTCTCCTTCATATTTGAATAAGATCCTTGCTGGGTACAGTAATTTGGGTTGTAGGTTTTTCTCTTTCATCACTTTAAGTATGTCCTGCCATTCCCTTCTGGCCTGACGAGTTTCTATTGAAAGACCAGCTGTTATCCTTATGGGAATCCCATTGTGTGTTATTTGTTGTTTTTCCCTTGCTGCTCTTAATATTTGTTCTTTGCGTTTGATCTTTGTTAATTTGATTAATATGTGTCTTGCTTGGGCTGTTTCGCCTTGGGTTTACCCTGTTTGGGACTCTCTGGGTTTCTTGGACTTGAGTGACTATTTCCTTCCCCATTTTAGGGAAGTTTTCAACTATTACCTCCTCAAGTATTTTCTCATGGCCTTTCTTTTTGTTCTCTTCTTCCTGGACTCCTATGATTCAAATGTTGGGGCATTTAACATTGTCCCAGAGGTCTCTGAGGTTGTCCTCACTTCTTTTCATTTTTTTTTCGTTTTTCCTTTGTGCTTCATTTCTTTCTACCATTCTATTTTCTACCTCACTTATCCTATCTTCTGCCTTCATTATTCTACTGTTGGTTCCTTCCAGAGTGTTTTTGATCTCATTTATTGCATTATTCTTTCTTGATTGATTCTTTTGTATTTCTTCTAAGTGAAAGTGAAGTCGCTCAGTTGTGTCCGACTCTTTGCAACCATGGACTGTAGCCTGTACCAGGCTTCTTCATCCATGGGATTCTCCAGGCAAGAATACTGGAGTGGGTTGCCATTTCCTCCTCCAGGGGATCTTCCCAACCCAGGAATCAAACCTGGGTCTCCCGCATTGCAGGCAGATGCTTTACCCTCTGAGCCACCAGGGAAGCTATTTCTTCTAGGTCCTTGTTAAACATTTCTTATATCTTCTCAATCCTTGTCTCCAGGCTATTTATCTGTAACTCCATTTTGTTTTCAAGATTTTGGATCATTTTTACCATCATTATTCTGAATTTTTTCATGTAGACTCCCTATCTCCTCCTGTTTTGTTTGGTTTGGTGAGCATTTATCATGTTCCTTTACCTGCTGCGTATTTCTATGCCTTTTCATCTTGTTTAGATTGCTGTGTTTGGGGTGGCCTTTCTGTATTTTGGCAGTTTGTGGTTCCTCTTTATTGTGGAGGTTCCTCACTGTGGGTGGGGTTGGACGGGTGGCTTGTCAAGGTTTCCTGGTTAGGGAAGCTTACGTTGGTGTTCCGGTGGGTGGAGCTGGATTTCTTCTCTCTGGAGTGCAATAAAGTGTCTAGTAGTGAGTTTTGAGATATCAGTGTGTTTGGTCTGACTTTGGGCAGCCTCTGTATTGAAGCTCAGGGTATGTTACTGTGTTGGTGGAGAATTAGCATGGTATTTCTTGCTCTGGAACTTGTTGGCTCTTGGGTGGTTCTTGGTTTCAGTGTAGGTATGGAAGCTTTTGGATGAGCTCTTGTTGATTAATGTTCCCTGGAGCCAGGAGTTTTCTGGTGTTCTCAGGTTTTGGATTAAGCCTCCTGCCTCTGGTTTCCAGTCCTGTTCTTACAGTAGCCTCAAGACTTCTCCATCCATACAGCACTGATCATAAAACATCTAGGTTAATGATGAAAAGATTCTCCACAGTGAGGGATACCCAGAAAGGTTCACAGAGTTACATGGAGAAGAGAAGAAGGAGGAGGGAGATAGAGGTGATCAGGAGGAGAAGAGGGGGACTCAAAATGGGAGAGCAATCTAGCCAGTAATCAATTCCCTATTTGCTCTCCACAGTCTGGACCCCTCAGAGAGATTCACAGAGTTTCACAGAGAAGAGAAGAGGGAGAAAGGAGATAGAGATGACCAGGAGGAAAAAAGGAAGAATCAAAAGGAGAGAGACAGATCTAGCGAGCAATCAGTTCCCTAAGTGTTCTCCACAGCCCAGAACACACAAAGAGATTCACAGAGTTGGGTAGAGAAGAGAAGGAGGAGGGAAGAGATAGAGGTGACCTGGGGGAGAAAAAGGAGAGTCAAAAGTGTGAGAGAGTAATCAAGCCAGTAATCACACTCTTAAGTAAAACTGGGTACTTAAGATTGGATTCTTAAAGGTACAGAATTGATAACAAATACCAAAAAGCAAAGATTCAAAATCTAGAGTAGAGGTTAGGCTCTCAAAAATACAATCTTAAAAAAACCCAAAGTCACAAAAATTATAAAATATATATATGAAGTTTGCTTTAAAAATAGGGTCTTTTTTTTGCAAGGTAATAATAGATTATCAAAATGAAAATTAAAGGAGTAATAGAGGACTTAAAAATAAAAAAATTTTTTTAATTAAAAAAAGGATAATAGTAAAAATATACCTAGGAATTTCTCTGGAGCTGTTGTGGGCGGTGTGGGGTCAGTTCAGTTTCAGATAGTTCCTTGATCCAGCTTATACTTCTCAAGATCTATAGGTCCCTTCCAATGTAGTTGGTGCTAACTATGAGGTTTTAATCTGTTGCACCTGTCACTTCCAAAGCGGTTCCCTCTGTTTATTTTAGCTTGTTTGCTGGTCTCTTCAGTATCTAATTTCCACCTTGACACAAGGGGGCAAAGGTGGTCACTTATTTAGGCTCACTTGTTCAGTCGTGCTGTGAGGAGTGAGGAACACTTCAAACAAATATCACTGGTGTGTGTGGGGAGTGCTTGCAGTGTCTCAGCCCCACTGGGTTTGCCTCCGCTCATGGTGTGTGTTCTTTCCCAGCCTACTTCTCAGGCTCTGGGTTGCTCTGCTGGGGAACTGTCTGAGGCAGGCCCTGGGTTGCGTGCACTTCCCAGGTCTAAGCTGCTCAGGTTCAGGTTCTCGGTTACTCTACAAAGGTTCAGACTTGGTTGGGCCTGCATTTTTGCCCTTCCAAAGTCCGAGCAGCTCAGGCGACCAGGTGCTTGGTGAGCACAGTCTCCCCAGGTTGGGGGTGTGTCTTATCACCTCCCTGGTCCCAGCCGCTTGGTTTCCTGGGTGGCAGCAGGCGCGCCCGTCTCATGGCACGCGTGCTGTGCGTCTCTTCTGGGGAGCTGATCTCTGGCCGTGACCTTCCCCGCAGATGTCAATCGTCCAGAATCCCAAGAAGTCTTGGTTAGCAACTGGGAGCCTGCTTGCAGTTTGGTAGAGGATGCCATCTCTGGGGCGGAGACTGCCCCTTCTGGCTCTGGCTCTCTCCCGCTCCCGCCTGCCCCCCTGCCTCCACTGGAGGATGGGCTGGTCCACAGCTGGCTAGCTCTCCTCTGGTGGTGGATGCAAATGTCTGGGCTACTTCTCTGCTGGGAGTTGCCATTAGGCTTGTGATCTGTGGCTTTTATTTATTTATTTTTCCTCCCAGTTATGTTGCCCTCTGGGAGTCCAAAATTTCCCACAGACCCGCCAGTGAGAGGGTTTCCTGGTGTTTGGAAACTTCTTCTAAGACTCCCTTCCTGGGATGGGTCTCCATCCCTAACTCTTTCATCTCTCTTTTTATCTTTTATATTTTGTCATACCTCCTTTCGAAGACAATGGGCTGCCTTTCTGGGTGCCTGATGTCCACTGCAAGCATTCAGAGGTTGTTTTGTGGGATTTGCTCAGAGTTCAAATGTTCTTTTGATGAATTTGTGGGGGATAAAGTGGTCTCCCTGTCCTATTCCTCCGCCATCTTAGGACCGCCCCCTCATGTGCCATTTTCATTGTCAGACATGAATGAGCCAGATAGAAGAAAAGTTAGGATCATATTCTGAAAATCCTACTAGATACAGAAAAAGAATTCCTGAGACTCTCCCAGGCCTATAACCTCACAGAGTGATGTATATTATATCCTAAATGCCACTCTCACCCCAGATGAAAAAGACCATATCTGGCAAGTGGTGAAAGCCCATGCCAATCACTTATATAACCAAGACCAGGATAGCCCAGTTACTGATGAGGCGGTGCCTCAGTTAGATCTCCACTGGACTTACCAGCCCAGTGACTCAGGTTTCAGGAGACTCAATCATATGATTACCTGCTTTCTAAAAGGAATGCAGAAAAATACTCATATCCATGTCAATTATGATAAAGTCAGGGAAATCACCCAAGGGGCAGACGAAAATCCAGCCTTATTCTTGGCATGCCTCAAAGAGGGAGTCCAGAAGTATACCAAACTAGATATTACCACCCATGCTGGGTTACTCTACCTTCATGTTCAGTTCATCAGCCAGTCCACCCATGACATTAGACACAAGCTTGGGCAACTAGAGAAAGGCCCTGAGACCTTCCCAAAGAGACCTTCTAGAAGCAGCCTTCAAGGTGTTCAATAATAGAGAGGAGGAGACTAAGAGAGAAAAAGACCGTGAGAGAAAAGCTAAATGTGCCTTTTTGGTGGCAGCAATTAAGGGAAGAGATCAGCCTGGCCCAAGTCATCCCAGAACAGGGGTTAAGAGCCCCCCCTTGGATTCTGCTTCCAATGCAACCAGTCGGGATACTGGGCAAAGGGATGCCTGAATGCACGGCCCCCTACAAAAGCATGCCCAACCTGTGGTCAATGGGGACACCGGAAGATGGCCTGTCCCCAGGGACACCCTGACACCCCTGGGGAGGTTCCCACCTCCAAGACCTGGAGAGTGGAATGTCCACAGGGTTGCCTTGGTGCCCCTGGTCCCCACTTCTCCCCAAAACCCCAGGACAACCCTACGAGAGATGTTCCATTGACAGGGCCCGGGTTCCAGCCTCCTGGCCCATGTCCCAGACACTAGCTTGGAACTTAGGGTAGACAGAGTAGTGGCCAGAAACAAAGACCTCCTTTATAGTAGACACTGGAGCTGCTTTCTCTCTCTTAACTTCCTACTCTGGTCCAAATCAAGACACAGAAGTTACAATCAAGGGGGTCTCTGGAGTTCCCTTAAGGCCAAAAATCAGCCCTCCATTACTCTGTCAGTTTGGAAAATCAACCCTCATACACTCATTCCTCATACTGCCTTAGAGCCTGATGGCACTCCTAGGGAGAGATTTGTTATCCAAAATGGGGGTCTTTATTACCATACCCCACCTTGATACAGTCTCTGTATTCTGCATTCAGATGGCACCTGGACCATCCCTATCCCTCACCCCCAAACTTCCTTTGGATCTACCTGCCTTAGACCCCCAAATCTGGGATACTGATTACCCATCCATAGCCAGACATCATCCCCCAGTCCACATTACCCTAAAGGACCCCTTGACTATAATCACCCAACAACAGTACTGTCTCATCTCGGAGGCCCACAAGGGACTTAAGCCTATCATAGAACGTCTTCTTCAAGCCTCTATCTTAATTCCTACCCATTCACCACACAACACCCCTATGCTGGCAGTAAGGAAGGGACCAAACTCTTGGAGACTGGTCTAGGATCTGCAAAAAATCAATGAGGCTATCATGCCAACATTCCCAGTAGTCCTTAACCCTTACACCCTTCTGTCTGCCATACCTCTGACTGCAACCCACTTCATGGTATTAGATCTCAAAGATGCCTTTTTCACCATCCCCCACCACCCCATCTCCCAACCCCTTTTTACCTTCACCTGGCAAGACCCCAAGACTCACGTTTCCCAACAACTAACATGGACAGTTCTCCCCCAGGGGTTCAGAGACAGCCCCCACTTTTTTGGACAGGCTTTACAAAAGGACCTACAGGCACTCGACCTAGCCCCGAGTCATCTCCTCCAATACGTAGATGACCTCCTTTGTAGCCCAACCCGAAAACTCTGCCTCCAACATACTGCCAAACTCCTTGGGGCCCTGGGATCTTGGGGTTATCAGGTGTCCCGACCAAGGCCCAAATAGCCCATATAGAAGTTACCTACCTGGGGCTCTCCATATCCTACCAACAAAGAACTATTCCCCCAGATAGAATTCAAACCTTAATTAACTGTCTACTTCCAAAAACAAAAAGGAAATGCCTGTCTATTCTTGGTCTCCTAAACTTTTTCCGTATCTGAATCCCTAACGTCTCCCTCATTACAAAGCCGCCCTATGAAAGAACTAAAGGATATCTGGATGAGCCCCTCTTTAACCCCTCCTTGCTGGCCACTCCTATTTGGCAGCTCACCCAGAGCCTCCTCCGAGTGCCAGCTCTCTACCTGTGAGGTCACACCAGACCATTCTTTCTTTGCTCATTCCAACCAAGGACAGGCTGTGGGACTCCTGTCAGCAGGCTGGAGACACCTGGGCTCCCATAGCCTATCTATCAAAACAGCTGGACACGGTGACCCAGGGGAGGCCTCCCTGCATACAGGCCAGGGCTGCTATCGCAGCCCTCGTACCCGAAGCAAATAAACTCTCTAGGCATGCCCCTTTAGCAGTCTGTTCTCCGCACACCTTCTGAGACTTACTATCACATCAGGCTTTCCTCTCCTTTCCCCCTTCCAGGGTACAGGTCCTACATGCCTTTCTCCTCAACCCTCAGCTCTCATTCTCCCCCTGCTCTCCCCTTAACCCCACCAGCTTATTACCCACATCCTCTACAACAGACCCTATCCTACCTAGCTGCAGCCTAACAGTAGATCTTACCCAAAACCTCTTCCAACATTTAACAGATCAGCCCATCCTAGACCCAGACATCCCACACTGGTTTGTTGATGGCATCTCTCAAAAATCCCCACCCTTCACGGCAGGATATGCCATCATCCAGGGGACCTTCATCACAATCACAGGACCCAGACAATTGAAGCTTCACCTCTGCCACTTCACACCACCTCCCAACAGGCAGAACTGATAGCTCTCACCAGAGTGTTGACTCTGGCTAAAAACCTAAGGGTTAACATCCACACAGACTCCAAATATGCCTGTAACATACTTCACTCAAACATCCTAATATGGAGAGAAAGAGGTTTCCTAACCCAAAAGGGATCTCCCAATTCAGACCTGATCCACAAACTTCTAGAGGCATCACTCTTACCAAACAAAGCTGCTATCCTCCACTATAGGGGACATCTAAAGGGAAGTCTCATATCAGCCTACAACAATGCTGCAGACCAGAAGGCAAAGGAGATAGCCCTGTCCCATCCTTCCCTCCAGACCCCTGTCATCTTAGCCCTGACTCCATCTGACCCTCCCACCACCAGAGAAATCCTCTCTTATCTACACTCACTCTTTCATTCTTGGCTTAAGTGTCCAAGACACTCCAACAGTTCCTCTGTAACCACTTCCCCATATCCACTGCTGACCAGCAATATTTAGATAACCTTACCTGGTCTGTCAAACATGTCAACATACTAATCCCAATTCCAACCTTAAACCGACATCCTTTCCAACCCATCAAATGTGAGGCAGCCTCTCAGCACAGGAATGGCAGATAGGCTTTACTCATATGCCCCCAGTTCGGAGAGTCAGATACCTCCTGGTCCTTTTGGACACCTTTTCGGGATGGGTAGAAACATTTTCCACTACAAACCAAAGAGCCCACACCATGGCCCAAATCCTCCTCACAGAAATTATCCCCAGATTTGGTCTGCCTTCATCCCTACAGTCTGACAATGGCCCGGAATTTATGTCCAAGGTCACCTAACAACTTGTCCAACTCTTACAGATACCCTGGAAATTTCACATTCCATACCATCCCCAGTCCTCAGGAAAGGTATAAAGGGTGAATAGAATAATCAAAGAAACTCTTACCAAACTAACCCTTGAAGTACATCTGGATTGGACTAAACTTTTGCCGATTGTTCTCCTCAGAGTATGGGCTTTGCCCAGGAAGCCCCTAGGGCTGAGGCCCTTTGAGGTAATAACTATACTTTCTCCTGGACTCCCCGAGAAACCTCCTCCCATACCAAGCTTCCTACATTCCCCTCTGCTGGTGGAATTCCACACAGCCCTCTGGAAATATGTCAACCACAACTTGCCCACCACTGACCCCCCAAATTCCCATGCCCCCTTTACGAACTGGGGACATGGTCTGTCTGTCTGATAATCCCCAGGGTGACCTAACCCCAAAGTGGCAGGGACCATTCAAAATCATCCTCCTTATCCCAACTGCAGCTAAACTCGAGAAGGTCACCTCCTGGGTATACCTCTCTCGCCTAAAACAGGTAACTTCCAATCCTGCACGGCCCTCCTTAACTGACCCCTAACAGGTCTCCCTCACAGGACCTACCTCCTTAAAAATCACCCAGTGACAACCTCTGTCAACCATCCAAGAAGACACTGAATGACCTGGAACCCTACAACTGTTCCTAACCCAACTACTACAAGACCTCTGGACCAGCGCCCTGACAGGAACTTCCTTCAAAGACCTGACCACACTGGTATCTCAACTGTGGCTTCAGGGAACCTTCTACGACCTGACTCCAGATGAAACTGATTTCTTTATTCTCATTCTCTACATCATTCTACATCCTAATGAACACTGTTCCTCCTCAGATTCAAGCAACCACCAACTTGGGGCCTTCTGCCCCTCGCCCTGACTGGCCTCCACCCGTCTCTCTAATTATAACTGCAATCTTAATCTTAGTCCTTGCTATAGGCCTAGTCACTGTCTCCCCTCAGGACTGGTCACCTAGCCTTCATCTCTTCATCAGTATCACCTATGTTGCTAGCTGTGTTCTACTCCTAGGGTGCTATTTCCTCTGCACTGCCTAACTAATAGCCCCATGACTCCCTGATTCCTTACCCTTGCTGCACTCTCCAGACTTCTGGCTACTCCATGCCCTTGCTCAGACATTTATTCTTATGTTCATTCCTCATGTTATAATACGGCTCCAAGACCATGCACCCTTATGGCAGGAAGTGAAGAGGAACTAAAAAGCCTCTTGCTGAAAGTGAAAGAGGAGAGTGAAAAAGTTGGCTTAAGGCTCAACATTAAGAAAACTAAGATCATGGCATCTGGTCACATCACTTCATGACAAATAGATGGGGAAACAGTGGGAAAAGTGTCAGACTTTATCTTTTGGGGCTCCAAAATCACTGCAGGTGGTGACTGCAACCATGAAATCAAAAGACGCCTACTCCTTGGGAAGAAAGTTATGGCCTACCTGGATAGCATATTTAAAACCAGAGACATTACTTTGCTGACAAAGGTTTGTCTAGTCAAGGCTATGGTTTTTCCAGTAGTCATGTATGGATGTGAGAGTTGGACAGTGAAAAAGGCTGAACACCGAAGAATTGATGCTTTTGAACTGTGGTGTTGGAGAAGACTCTTGTGAGTCCCTTGGACTGCAAGGAGATCCAACCAGTCCATCCTAAAGGAGATCAGTCCTGGGTGTTCATTGGAAGGACTGATGTTGAAGCTGAAACTCCAATACTTTGGACACCTGATGCGAAGAGTTGACTCATTGGAAAAGACCTTGATGCTGGAAGGATTGGGGGCAGGAGGAGAAGGGGACAACAGAGGATGAGATGGCTGAGTGGCATCACCGACTCAATGGACATGGGTTTGAGTGGACTCCGGGAGTTGGTGATGGACAGGGAGGTCTGGCGTGCTGTGGTTCATGGGGTCACAAAGAGTTGGACACGACTGAGTGACTGAACTGAACTGAACTGAAGACCATGCACGATGAGGTAGGGGGGTGGGAGTCCAAATCCTTACTCACTGTTAAAGTACAAAAGAGAGGGAGTTTCGTGAGCACCTGCCATAAGCGAAATGGAAGAAACATATGTTTCTATCCCATTACCCACTGGAGGTGCTCAGATAAGGGCAGGGTACTTGATCAAAACCAGGAAAAGAAACAAGAACAAGTCATAAAGAACATAATTTTCTGGCTATAGGCGACCCCTGAGCCTTATAAACACCTAGACCTCCTTTCCCAGTTCTGGCCTCTCCTAAAACCTCCCTCTGGCAACCAACACCTTACCTGCCTTCTCAACTCTTATTTCCAATTCTTCCAGTACACACAGCACACATCCCAGTGTTGGATATGCATGTCACTGTCTGCCTCACCACACATAGCAATTCCCTTACCCTCAACCTGGCTGTCATAGCGCAACTATACCTCCCCTTCCCAACAAAAATCTACACAACTCATTGTGCCAGTCTCTGACAATGTCCTACTCTCAGCCTCTTCTAATCTGTATCAACTACTCTAGTCCCAACTACACTGTTCTTACAAACTCCGCTCCCTCCTTCTGTTCCACTTGGGTTCTCTGGAACAGCACAAATAATTGCACTAATCCGGGAATCTGAATTCTCTGTGGGACCTATTCATATTCATGTCTCCCCCTGGACTGCCTTGGACCTTGCATCTTGGTCTTCTTGACCCCGGGTCTAACATTCCTCAAAGAAGAAGAGGTAGAACAAATAGTCTACCCCCAAGGGGAACTTTCCCACAGAAAAGATGAGCTATCATAGCCTCTCTTCTAATTGGGACCGGCATAGCAGCAGCCCTAGGCACTGGGACTGGGCTCGACCTCAGCCCATTTTTACTACAAGCTGTCCCAAGAACTTAATGAGGACATGGAGCAGGTAGTGGAGTCCTTCATTTCATTCCAAAGACAAATTAACTCATTAGCTCCCGTGGCCTACAAAATAGGCGAGCCCTAGACCTTCTCATTGTGGAAAAGGGAGGGACCTGCCTTTTCCTAGGAGAGGACTGCTGCTATTTTGTTAATGAAACAGGCATAGTCCAGGACAGAGTCAAAGAACTTTGAGAACTGAATGCTGCAGAAGAGAGTTACAAAACCTTTACAGTCCCCAAAACCTGTTCCAACAGGCCCTCCCTTGGTTGTTCCCTTTCCTGGGACCATTAGTACTTATCATTTTATTCCTCTTATTTGGACCCTCTCTTCAATCTTTTTCAAAAGTTCCTCCAAGAATGGATTTGGGCCATCTCTTGAGACCAGGTCAAGACCATTCTTCTTCTCGAGAGCCTTATCCCAAGGTCAGGAAAAGGAGACCCTGGGCCCTAGGATGATCCTCTATTCTAGACCCAAAACTGCCGACCCTATCAAGCAGGAAGTAACCAGAGAGATCCTGTGCCCTTTCCCCCATTTTCTATGATTTCAGGGTCTGGAATGAAGGAGTCTTTGGGCCTAGAAAAGAAAACCACAGTGTCAAAGGCCCTTGCTGAATCATCTAACTTCAGAGAAAACAAAACCGAACTTCAGGTCCTCCCCTGATGCTCCAGGCTGGTTGTATCTATTTGAGACTTATCATCTCCTGCCCAGGGGACTTATCACCCCCTGTCCAGAGACCTTCCATGCCCTATATCTGCCAGAGACGTATCACCCCCTGCCCAACTACAAATGCCATAACAACTAAAGAATACCCAAAACATCCGGCCTGACTAACGTTTCTCTTATCACTTCCACAAACCTCCCTATAAATATGGAGCCTCCCTGACACCTCTCAGCACTCAGCCTGTTGGTTAGGCCAACTGTTACCCCTCCTTGCCTGAATAAAGGTAACCTACTCCCATTGAGGCCGTCTCTCCTTTTCTGCCTTGGCCCGAACTTTACCTTACAGGCAGTTGGGTAATTTGGCCCAAGGGCCATAGTTTGCTGACCATTGACCTAGACCGTATAAAACTACTAAGTCTTGGTGCCCATGTAGAGTGTACTATTGTTTTCTTCTTTCAGATTACTTACTGCCTCTTATAAGTATTACTGCTTCCGTCTCTTCCATTCTAAACACAATGAAGAAGTTGGCCAGGTTATATCCTGTGAGACCCTAGAAAAAGTGAGAAGGGGAAAGTCGAAGTATTGAAAAGCCAGAATCCCCTGACACTTTTTGTTTTTTCCTGGAGGACCCAAAGTATGGGGGTAGGCTTTACATCAGCTGGTTCTCTGGAGTTGTTTCCCTTTCATTTTCTCCTGGCCTCCAGTAAACTTATTTTGAGCTTTTCATCTGAGTCAAGAAAAATCAAGCAATGATATTTTATCCTTGCTTAGACCAGGTTGAGCCATAGCCCCTTGATGGCAGTGGCAGTGTTAATCAGAAAGGAGTTCAGAGGTAACAGTTTGGAGGCTTGTGGGGGTGAAGGGGCAGAGAAATAATGTCTATGAGCATCTCTTCTCTAACAGTTTACATACATCATTTGAACCCTTATAGTAAGTTCACTATTATGATCCCAGGTTGCAGATAAAGAAACTGATATCACTATTTTATCCAACATTAATATATGGGCTATGGACTTACTATGTGCCAAGCACCCCTTTGCTTTACAAATATGAACTCACAAGCTTATGAAGTGGGAACTATTATTGCCTCCATGTTAGAAATAAGGAAGCTATGCTATGGAGAGAGGTTAAGTTACTTGGCAGAGGAGGACATTCAACTAAGAAAGATAGAACCAGGTTTTTAATTCAGGTAGGGTTGGGACCTAGTTTTGACTCCAAAGCCTTGTTTTCTCCCTTGAACAGTGCAGTAGTGTGTTCTTCCTTTCTCTTCCCCATCAGGAGATTTTCCATTAGTGCTAAAGCCCCAAGTTTGGCGTTTTACCTATTAAATAAAGTAACATTTCCTTATAAGTCCCTCAGCCCATAGTTTCAGGGTTCATGATTAACAGTCTTATTTTTCTCTATCACAAAAGCATCTTTACTAGTGTAGATGCTGTTGCCTGCTTTACAGGCACATGACATACTGAAATATCTTCCTTAGTGATCTCTCCTAATCCTGAATCTTGCTGTTTTGTCTCTGTTTGCCCTGTCTTCCTGTTTTCTTCTTCCTTCACCCCAGAATATTGCTGACATTTCAGTCACCCAGCTATGGTTCTTTCTCTTTTCATTGTGTTGTTGGACTAATCCAATTTCTTATTTGCCATTGGGTTACTAGATGATAGTAATAAATAATATTTATCTTGATAATAGTGTAGAAAATTACCAGATCTTTCAGAGCTTCCCCTTAAAGGGTTTATCTCAAATGTTAGGGCTTAGATCAAGCACAGTGTGTTTGGCCCTGTGGTAGATAATGGGTAATAAAAATGTGGTAGATCCTTCCTGCTTTTGATGTATTTACAATTTAGTATTTTCCATAGAGATGGGATGTGGCTTGTGTCCTAATCTAACACTAACATTGGTTACTAATGATATATTAATATTACCAATACCCTCACATTAGTATTTATATTTTTCAGATAGAGATTTAGTGTTCCTACACCATAACTTGTTGAACATCCTTTCTCACTCTAGTGCCTTCATTCTTCAATCTCTCCATCAGAACTGAGTATGATTATTTTCCTAACATTTGCCTCTGCTTTTAAACCTTCAGTGGAGGCAGTCACAACATTCTAGGACTTTCACTAGAATAAGGGAGATAGTTTGAGAATTTAAGGGACAAGCATTTCCTCCTGAACCTTAAAAAAAGCTGAACTTCTAGGCACTGTTCTACGTGTACAGATGAGAGTTGTGTAAGAGTAAAAGTCACTGGTCTTGGAATCTAGAGAGCTGAATTACAGTCCTGGCTCAGCCACTAACATGAAAAGGACTAACATTTATCGAGCACTTGCTATGTGCCTGTCACTTTTCTATTTACTTATGCTGTAAAGAGGAGGATACTATTATTATTCTCATTTTATAGACAAGGAAAGTGCGGCACAGAGAACTTAAGTAACTCCCGGCGAATCAAGGAATTGGTTTCATGTGGGCAGTTGGACTCCAAATAGGTGATCTAGCTATTATCCTGTATTATTTCCTGATAAAAAGCAGCTAACATTACTAATATATGCAGCAGGTTCTATACTGGTTTTCTGGAATCTTATCTAATCTTCACTAACAAAGATAAACACCATTTTCACAAGCAAGAAAACAGCTTCAGAGAAAGATGCCATTACTTAGCAGACTCAATCGAAACCAGCCTCGAGGCTCCAAAAGTTTCTCTAATCCTCGAGTCACGAGTATCTTTGAGGATCAGTTTCCCCATCTTTAAAATGATGGGTGTGGAGCAGATGTCTCCGTTCTATAAGGGGGCGGGGGGGGGGGGAGGAAAGAAAGATACCGCAGACGGCTGTGCGAGAAGGTGAAACGAAAAGCAGTCAAGCCACTGTGGCCCACAGCATAACAAAACCGGGGTAGGTGAGGTTACAAAAACGGGTAAGATTCCCGCCTTGGAGCAGGCCCGGCGAGTTAAGACCCAAAGGAGGCCTGCAGGCGAAAACCGCCAGACCGCCCATCTCTGACCAGTCTGGGCGCTGCCAGCGCGCACCGGCGGCCGAGGGCGAGGAGACACCTGTTTTTTGTCCCGGTCCCGGGTAAGCACCTCACCCACCCAAATCCTGCTCCACAGGATTCTCCATGAAAGCCCGAAAAGGAAGGGGCGCGGCTTCCTAGTCCGCGCCGCAGAGCGCCACGTCCCTCTTGGCTCACCCTCCCCGAGGCTCCTACGCCTTAGAGCTCCACACGGCCCGCCTCCTAGCCCTCCGGCGCGGCCTGGTCTCCGTCCTAGCCAATCGGCGCCTTCCACTCTCCCGGTGGGACCAATCAGCGGCTGCCGGGGACCCGGGCTGTCGCCATGGCAGCAAGGAGGCGGGAGCGCGCCGTGGGTAGAAGTACAGTGCAGAGCCGGCGGCTGGGGGCTTTAGAGGCCAGCCAGTTCCCTGCAAGCTTTCAGCAGGCGGAGCCTCGCGCTTGGAGACCCGGCTTGGTAAAGCTGGCGGCCTCGAGGTGGGTGAGGATCGGGAAGCTGGGGCGGGTCCTGAGATAAAGCTCAGTTCTTCGCCTGCCCTGTCCCAGCAGTGAGGATGGTGGAAGCTCCACTATGGACGGGCACAGTGGGGAGTAGGTTCCAGCTCTAGCTGGAGGCGCGGGGTCCCTTTCTCCTTTCCACTCGCTGCAGGGGACCTGTGCTTTCTTTGGGTTCTATCAAGGGGCAGGCTCTTGGTGAAGAGCAGGCTAGGGGCGGTAAGTGCAGGACCGAGTCCCGGGGTGGGCTCCAGCCTGGCCTTGGCAGGTGGGCGAGGGAGGTGCTCACTGGTGAAGAGGGTACACCTACCATTTCCAGGCTGATGCTCACCACATCCCGCGACGCCGAGCTAAGCTAGGCCGGTGAATCCTGCTCTTCTGCCGGTTCTGTTAAGCCGGCAGCCGCTGACATCAGGAGAGGAGAAAGTTCGTGCCAGTTGTGGCATTGTTTTCCCTAAGTGACAAATCTTTAGATGTGAGATGGTGAGATGGAGTTTGAGAAAGACGGTGCTTTCTTGTTGCACCTGCTAAAGGGTAACTGAGTGACTAAATGTGGTTATTGTTGTGGTTGGTTCTGGGTAGTGGTTTTGGATAACAATTATTTTTATAAAGTCAAGCGAGAGAGGAAATATGAACTTGAACCATTGAACCATTCTCGTTTCTTGAGACAGAAACCTCTTGAAAGTCTCAAAGTGTCTCTAAACTCCTAAACTGGATACTGTCTATTTACACAGTTGAATAAGAATGCTGCCTCTAAGCCTTTTATTAAAGCTATTGAATCCGTGGGTGAATATGAACACCAAACTATGTATTACTTTGGTTAGAAAAGGGAGGAGGAGGGAGAAGAGAGATTAAATGCAATTATATCTGATTGTCAATTTTGTTTGAAGGAAATTGTGGACTTTCCTTATAAGAACTGATTTGATGAGATGGTTGCTTTAGGGAATGCATGAAAAGTAATATGATTAGTGGTATAACAGATTTGGATTGGGTAGCTTACAGTGTTTATTTTATTTTTTTACAGCCTCCTTAAATTACTTATTTCTTAAGATCCTCCCTCATAAATTTGGTTGAATAGTGTGAGGCAGTCTCCAGATTCTTGCATCTTGTCCCTCATAGATAGTGCCTTGGATTCATTCAGATTTAAGTCAAGTTGTATTTCTTGTTTTATAAAATTTGAAAACTAAGTTCAACAAATGTTGAACAAAAAGATATTTCAACAATTCTTCCTTAGTTAGTAGTGTCCAAAGTTTAAGAAAAAACGTGGAAATTTAGAATTAGAAATGAAATATCAAATAATATTCCTCTTGTTACTAGGGTGGACATAGGAACTTCTGTTTCTCATCTTGGTCTTGAAACTCCCCATGATCTGCTCCAGCTTTCCAAGATGAGTGAACAATTTGTTTGTCTCCTTGTAGTTATCCATGTTTTTCTCCATCTATTCTAGTTTTATCTGTTTTGCAAGGGTGGAGTCCATGTTGCATTTACATATCTCTGATTTCCCAAGGTATTTAATTGTTTATACCACACATTTTGTATATACCCTTTCAGTATGCTTTTGCCAAATTGGTTTGCGCTCTGTAAATACCAGTTAAAATGACTTGCACAATTAAGGCAATAAAGGTATGCTTCAAAACAGTGGTTATTGATTATGGGCACTAACATAGAGTATCAGTAGCATGCTTGATACCAGTGTCTTTTTATTTTGGGGCATATTATATACCTCCTAGACATACCAAACTAATTTTTGTGTTATTTAGAATACGCACTTTCTAAGTGTTTTCCACTTTCTAAGGACCATTTGGGTGACTGAAGTGTGCAAAATATCCTTTTAAGTATTGGGTAGCTGGAGAAATCAAGTGTAAGATTTAAAAGTATATCAAAAATAATTCTTAAAGTAAATAATCCTGTAAGTATTGTGAGTAATTGAGTTGACTATTTGGCATGATAGATGATTAACTTTTTAAAAATAATTGAAGGTCTAAAATGGGGAAATTGTTATTTTTATGCTTAATACATGCAGTTAGTTTGTAGACTTTAGAAAACAGGCTTCTAATAATTTCAAATAATATATTCAAGGAAAAACCTCGATAACTTTAATGATTAATCTAAATTTTCTAAAACCACCACAATCTGGTAAAAAGTATATTTCATTAGAATTAATTCTAAAGGCCAGATTTCAGTCCTGGCTCTGCTGGGTGATTTTGGCCAAGTCAGTTAACTTCTCTGTGCCTTAAACCTTTTACAAAAGTAGGATCTGAACTGGACCACTTCTAAGATTATTTCTGGTTCCAGCATGCTCTGATTTTAAAACTCTAAAGCAACCTAATGAAAAATTAAATAGCAGCTGCATTTCTTTTATTTTTTGGCAGAACTTTTTGACATACTGTATTTTAGTTATCTGAAGTACAGTTCAGTTCAGTTCAGTTGCTCAGTCGTGTCTTACTGCCATCCCGTGGACTGTAGCACACCAAGCCTCCCTGTCCATCACCAACTCCTGGAGTTTACTCAAACTCATGTCCATTGAGTCGGTGATGCCATCCAACCATCTCATCCTCTGTCATCCCCTTCTCCTCCTGCCTTCAATCTTTCCCAGCATCAGGGTCTTTTCCAATGAGTCAGCTCTTCGCATCAGGTGGCCAAAGTATTGGAGTTCCAGCTTCAGCATCAGTTCTTCCAATGAACACTCAGGACTGATCTCCTTTAGGATGGACTGGTTGGATCTCCTTGCAGTCCAGGGACTCTCAAGAGTCCTCCAACACCACAACTGAAAAGCATCAGTTCTTTGTTGCTCAGTTTTCTTTACAGTCCAACTCTCACATACATACATGACTACTGGAAAAACCATAGCTTTGACGAGATGGACCTTTGTTGGCAAAGTAATGTCTCTGCTTTTTAACATGCTGTCTAGGTTGGTCATAACTTTTCTTCCAAGGCATAAGTGTCTTAGTTTCATGGCTGCAATCACCATCTGCAGTGATTTTGGAGCCCTCAAAAATAAAGTCTGCCACTGTTTCCACTGTTTCTTCATCTATTTGCCATGAAGTGATGGGACTGGATGCCATGATCTTTGTTTTCTGAATGTTGAACTTTCAGCCAACTTTTTCATTCTCCTCTTTCACTTTCAAGAGGCTCTGAAGTACAGTATGTGTAAATAATGAAGACACTGTAATTTCAATAAATTTAAAAATTTTTCTGTTGCTTTTATGTTTATTGAATATACATATGAGCAACAGTATTTGCTTTTCAGAAATTCATTATCAAGCATGCTGTAGGGGCAGGGGAGAGATAAATTAGGAGTTTGAGATTAATATACACACATTATTCATTATAAAACAAATAAGCAGCAAGGACCTGCTGTATATCACAGGAAACTATCTTTAATATCTTAATAAACTATAATATAAAATAATCTGAAAAGAATATATATATATACATACCTGAATCACTTTTTTGTGTACCTGAAAATAACACAACATTGTAAATTAGTTATACTTCAGTTTTTTAAGAGTTGATTTTAAAAAAATTAATACTATAGCCATCTGTTAAGATTGAGAAAAAAGGCAAAATACTGGTTTTCTTGACGATGTCCTTTTCTACAGATGTGAGCATCAAAGACACTAAGGTCTACACTGATATCTTGATACAGGGAAGGGTTAGAATACAGCTCAGCTGGTCATACATTTGATATTTTATTTGGAATCTCACTTTCCTATTGACTCTCACTCTCAAATGGAAAAATGGAGTTGAGCAGTAGGTTGCCTTTTGCCCTTTTCACTGCTACCATGGAGAAATTTAGAAGCCATCTATTTTTCTCCACCCCACTCCTTTTCTCTGTCAGAATTCTGACACTGACAGTAGAATGAAGCAACTCAAGTTTCCTGACTTGAAGGAAGAAACCTGGGTCTCTTTCAGAAGCTTTATTTTAATGTCAGGGAGGTAGAGATTGTATTCTTCTTTTGTAGGTTGTATTTTTTTCATTGAGGTGCATCAAGACTTTGGCTGTGGCAATGCTCTAGGGAGAGCTCTAGTGTGGCTTTTCAAAAAAAAAAATGACATTTTAAGGTTGTATGTCAAACTGGCTTATTGCTTGTTAAGTTCAATGACTTTGGGTGTTTACAACACAGATTTTTATTATTTAAATATATAGATACTAAATTTTCAAGACAGGACGGGCATTACTGTTTATGAAGTGTTTACTGCTGCCATGTACTGTGCTAGTTCCATTGTATTCATTCTTATTTTCATCCAGTCAAAAACTTATGAAGAAGTATTAGTTTGATTTATGGATAGGAAAATCAAGACTCAGAGAGTCAAGTAGCTTGGCAGTAAATGGGAGTGGTTAGGATTCAATCTGCGGTTTATTTTTGACCAGGCTAGTAAAAGTCATGTGCCTTTCCAACATAGCTTGCATATGATCACTCTCCTGCTTAGATAATTTTATGTTAACTATAGTACCATGAAAAGAAATAAATATGTGTTCTTAAAATTTGAAGACATTTTCTTTCCTAATTTTCTTTATATACTGCTTAGAAATAATTGATTATATTCACTGGTGAGTTTGCAATATAACTGCCATGTATTTTACAGTTGGGTGGTGGGTTTCAAAAAAGAATTTGAGATGTTGTGCTTTATTGCTGATCTCTGCGTTTAAGGCATGGGCCAAGCTTAACTTTTAAAAGTGGTAATAAGAGTAAAAAAGGATTCTAGGTAAAGATTTTAAGAAAAAATCCAGTTAAGGATTGAATGGGGAAACTTAGACTGTATATTGAAGTCTCATTGAAGAGGAAAAATAAGCTTTTAGTTTGAACTTTTCTTAACCATTGAAAAGAAGAGCAATATGGTAAAACCTTGGCATACAAATAAAAATCTTTGCTTATTTTTGGTCTTTGATTCTATTTAGATAATATATTTCTTTTCCTTCCCCACTGGGATATGATATAGACTCCTTCCACAGTATAGAAATTTTGGTACCTTTTATTTTCACAGAATTTGACAAATATATACACTATAATGTGCCACTACCACTGCAATAAGCCTACATTTGTGTTTACGTTTATTTTTATTTTTATTTTTTTTAATATTTAGAACCTGTGAAGAGTCAGTTCTTAGTGAAAAAGCATTGAGACAGGAGCCAGACCCACGTCTTCACTAATTTGATATTGTGCAAATCATCTTACCTCTCTGGATCTCAGTTGCCTCATCTGTAAAAAGGAGATAGAAATTCTTTACCTGTTTGAAGGTAAGTGATCAGTTAAGAGGGCTTCCCAGGTGGCTCAGTGGTAAAGAACCCTCCTGCCAATGCAGGAGATGTAAGAGACATGGGTTTGATCTCTGGGTCGGGAAGATCCCCTGGAGGAGTGCATGGCAACCCACTCCAGTATTCTTGTCTGGAAAATCCCATGGACAGAGGAGCCTGGCGGGCTACAGTCCATAAGGTAGCAAAGAGTCAGATACGACTGAAGCAACTTAGCACACTTGCATGATCAGTTAAGAAAGCAAAAATGGAAACAGACTTAGTGGTGGCTTAAACATAAAATATTCATTTCCTCATGTAAAGTAATTCTTAAAGTAGGCAATCTAGGATAGTAGCTTCATAAAGTTGCCAGGTACCTAAACTTTTTCCAGTTCTTTGATCTGTTATCCCTAGAATGTGGCCCTGGTCCTAAGTCTAAAATAGCTGCCAGAGCTGTATCCATCAAAGCATAGTTCCAGGTAGCAAGGCAAAGACAAAGAAGGATGCAACCTCTCCCTTTAAGGAGATTATTCTGAACCAAGGGAATTATCCTTTGGTTATAATAATAACCAAAAGATTATCCTGAACCAGGGAAGCAGGGAAATGTAGCTGAATGCTTGGTTGCCTTGAATAAAATTGGGCTTTTGTTATTGCAGAGGAAGGGAAGATTTGGATATTGACTGGCAAATAGAAGTGTTTGCACAATATGAATCTTTTTCTCTTTCATCCTTGAGATGTATGTGCTGTGATAAGCACTCAAAGAAGCTTCAGTAATTTGTCGTGTCAGAGTTTTAAGTCTGGCCATTATCTGCAGAAGGAAATAACTTTCATCTAACAAATTGTTTTTATTTTTTTTATGTCTATCCCAGGATTCATTGTAGAAGGCTTTCTGTCTTAACTGGGTATTTGTTCTGGTTATTAAAAAAAAATTACCCATAAATATTCAATAGTAGATGTTTGTTGTATAGCTAACATTTATTGAGCCACTTGCTTTATGCAAAGTACTATAAAGACAGAGATAAGTTATCCAAAGAGTATCACATAATAAATCATCAGGAAGTATATTTATGTTGAAAATTGTTATCTACCTTAAGATACTTTTTAAGTTCAATGTTGTCATGCAAGGAACATTGTTGCCTTTGTTGGTTAAAAGATGTTGTGGTTTTGTGTTTTTTTTTTAACCACCCAACTGTTAACAGTTTTGAAATTTCCTTTTACTTAACTACTCTCCCTTGCCTAACTTTCTTAGGTATACCAATATTTTATTTCCTTCTAGATGTTTATGGATAAATACTATGTAAATATACCCTATACTTGTCACATCAAATGATTCAATTGCCATTTTATCTGTAAAGAAAGTGAACTGAAATAAAATTTTGAGAAAAGAAAACTGAAATTTAGGGAATGGAAATTGGATGAGGGAAGAACTTAAAGATTCAGTCCATCATTTAGGGATATTAGAAAGACTATAAGGAGCATTTAGCGTTGTAAGTCATCTGACTGAAAATATCTTATTTGCTGAATACAATTTTAATGCCTTAACACTTTTTTCAATTAATAAAAAGAAAAATGCTATATATTTTGTAAGCAACTTTTTTCAAATTGCAATTATTTACTTAATAGGTTGCCTTCCACATTGGATTGAAAACCCTATGAGGGTAGAGACCATGTCTATCTCACTTACCTTTGTATCCAGCATAATATCTGGAATATAGTGGGCACTTAATAAGTGTTTGTTAAATTAATAAATAATAGATAACAGAGTAAAGAAAACATACTTCAATTCAGTCTCAAATTTAAAAGCAATAGGAGTAAAAGAAGAAGGTTGGAGGGAGAAAATGATAGATGAGGAAGGGAGACTGCTGAAAGGAAAGTGAGACAAACTAGTTTCAGTTTTCTGTATTCTTCACCCTTCTTACCCATGACCATTCTTGTTAACCACTTCCAGGTTATTTGTCCCTATAAGCAAAACAGGAAACACACACACTCAGACACACACATATATGCACCCCTATCCACTCACCCCACCCCCACCCATCCACACCCACCCCAGGTAGACTTAATCCAGATAATTACTGGTAAGAATCAGTAGTTGAGAAATGTGCCTCTATGTATGAATGGGGATTTTGTTTTGGTGGAGACAGGGAAGGAGAGAGAAACTTATTTTTAGGATTTGGAAATTGAGGGAAATTATTTTGTATCTACTAAATGTTAGGAGAGGCTTAAGAACTCTGTTTGTGCTTTTGCTTAAGACTCTAATGCCTTTGGGATCAGTGCTGTCCATGCTGTCTTCAGATCACTGCCTGATTTAGAATTTCACATTATCCTACTTTTGAGTGTTAATTTCAGCCTATCCTGGTTTGGATCAGTCTACTGTGTCAACCTCACTTAGCCCAGTATTTTCTCTTCAGGTCTCTGTTCTTATGGACAAAGAGGTTGATAAAAGAAAGGAGAAGGCCATTCTTACTGATCTGATAGTGGAAGAAAAGTATCAATAAATTAGTTTCCCTTTTTCCCCATTGCCTCTCTTTATTACTCATCTCTCCTTCTTTTGTATGGACATTTGTATATCTGGATTCACAAAAATCTGGAAACTTGTCTCTGACACATTTGACATTATCTTGGCATTTAAAAAGGTTTTTATAACATTACTTTTATACCTAATGAGCTAGAAAAATGTTCATTTCTTTTGTTACGATAACAGTTAACTTTTATTGAGGCCTTATTAAGGAGTAAATGTTTTAATTAGCTTTAGGCTCTAGTAAGTTAATTGTCCTAATTATTTATAAAATAAACACTAAAAGATTCAAAACTAATAGAAGAGAAAAGTATATTTGAAAAATTCTTCATCAACCAAAAAGAAAATTTAAACACAGTCAAGAAAGGAGAGGAGATAAATATTAAAGAGGCAGAGTACATAGAAAACCCCCTAAAAGGTGGTATTTCATTGACTCTGAGACTCCATTTGTTGCAGGAAGGAGGACCTCTTCCAGGGCCCGAAAGTGGGCTCTTATCTAGCACTCAGAAATGAATTGCCCGAGGAGACACATGAGCTGACAAAGCAAGAGATTTTATGGGAAAGGGAGCTCAAGGGGAGAGCAGTAGGGTAAGGGAACCCAGGAGAACTGCTCTGCCACGTGGCTCTCAGTCTTGGGTTTTATGGTGATGGTTGTCTTTGGCCAGTCATTCTGACTCCGAGTCCTTGGTGCCACACGCATTGCTTAGCCAAGGTAGATGCTAGCAAGAAGGATTCTGGGAGGTGGTCAGACACATGGTGTCTCCTTTTGACCTTTCTTGAACTCTTCTGATTGGTGGTGGCTTATTAGTTCTGTGTTTGTTACTAGGACCTCCTTCCTGTCCTAAAACAGCTCATGCAAATGGTTACTATGGTGCCTGGCCAGGGTGGGCGGTTTCAGTTAGTGTGTTTCCCCTAACACACTGATATTAAGACACACCATTTTATACCATATAGAATACATATTGCCCATAAAACTGAGTCCTTTATCATTTAGAATTTCATTCTGTGTTTACCGAAAGTGCTTTTTAAGATATATTTAAACATACAGATTTTTCTTACATTGCGTTTGCAGATACATTAAGAAATTTAAAGAAGCTAAATAAATCCAGTTAAGGTATTTCTAAGACTCTTTCATGTTCATAACCCAAGTCTTCTGAAATGCTTCCTTGATTCAGAATTGTGAATGTTTGTGTTTTCCCACATGACATTTTCCTTTCTACTGTGGAGAGTGATGGTGATTTAATTCTGGGAGTTTCTTTAAAACCATTTGCTTGGAATTTTCTTCCAAGCCTCTGACCTTTATTTTGAAAGCTTCGATGCCAGTGCATTCCTGAAGATGATCATCATCTTGCAAGCTTTGATGCTGGTGCTTTTCAAAAGATGATGATGGGAAGTTGTCAGATTCATCTCCTTTCCCCAGTTCCTTCATCAGTGGTTTATTTACCACTGAGGGGTTACAGTTTGTCTAGACATGGCATCAGAAATAACATCCAGTTGGGATACCTTTCAGGCAACCTATTCTTCAAGTATTCAGGTATGCAGCCTCAGAATGCCTCAAGAACTAAACTCAAACACTTGGAAGGCTACTAAGGCTCTTGGACATTCAAATCAGCTTTAGTTAACCTTCCTTTAACTTAGCCATAATCCCTCTTTTACATGTACAGTAACATTATTGGGAAATTCTTTTGTAGTTTAAAATTTAATATGGCAAGAACTTTTGGCCATTGATGCCTATGCTAGTGTTACAGAAATGTGCTATTTCTTGTGTAACTCATTCTCGGAGTATCAGTCTTTTTAGCAACTTTAGCATTACTGTATCATTTTGAGGCCTGTAAAAGAGCATCAGGATTTTTTCAACATTTCCTATTGACTAAATTCATCTTTGTTTTTTCCTCAAAATTACTTGGAAGTTGTGTGGCTTCTGTTCAGTGTTGGTTGGAAGTCTCTGACAAATTGACATTTGCCTTAGCAATTCAGTTTAGTCCAGTCGCTCAGTCGTGTCCGACTCTGCGACCCCATGAATTGCAGCACACCAGTCCTCTCTGTCCATCACCAACTTCCGGAGGCCCCCAAACCCATGTCCATTGAGTCGGACATCTTATCCTCTGTTGTCTCCTTCTCCTCCTGCCCTCAATCTTTCTCAGCATTAGGGTCTTTTCAAATGAGTCAGTTCTTCGCATCAGGTGGCCAAAGTATTGGAGTTTCAGCTTCAACATCAGTCCTTGCAGTTAACACCCAGGACTGACCTTTCGGATGGACTGGTTGGATCTCCTTGCAGTCCAAGGGATGCTCAAGAGTCTTCTCCAACACCATGAATCCATCAAATCAGTCTTATATTCTATATAATTTTTTTTATTGGAGACATAGTTTCTACTGCCTTCATTTGTGTTGTTTGCCTGATTATAAATAATTTTGTTCTATCTCAAAATGTAAGGTAGTTTTGTCTGTTTGTGGGTACCTTCCTGTCTGTAGTCAGGTGAAACACTTAGATGTTCCTTTACAAGAAAATGTAAAGTTGCTATTATTCCTTTAACATCAAATATTTGCTTTACTAATATCAGCTACTTCATTTCTATGTTTACAAAATAGCCTTTTCTTTTTTTTTTTTTGGCCAGAAGGCTTGTGGCATCTTGTTTCCTGAACAGGGATTGACCCTGGGCAGTGAAAGCCCAGAATTCTAACCACTAGGCAACCAGTCATTATTGTTGTTCAGGTGCTTAGTCATGTCCTCTTTGTGAAGGCATGGTCTGCAGCATGCCAGGCTTCCCTGTCCTTCACTATCTCCCAGATTTTGCTCAAACTCACGTCCATTGAATTAGTGATGCCATCCAACCATTTCATCCTCTCTCGTCCCCTTCTTCTCTTGCCTTCAGTCTTTCGCAGCATCAGGGTCTTTTCCCATGAGTTGACTCTGCATCAAGTGACCAAAGAATTGGAGCTTCAGCTTTAGTATCAGTCCTTCCAAAGAATATTCAGGATTGATTTAGGATTGACTGGTCAAACCAGGCCACCAGGGAACTCCCCCAAATAGCCTTTCATTTTAATGCCAAATCATAATTTAATCCTTTTGAAGATGTATTAAATGGCAATCAAATTCAATTTGTGAGAGACCAAAAATGCAAAAACTCAGTCTAAAGTAATGGCAGTAGGAATAGCTATAGTAAAGTTCATGTGTGTGTTGGCAGTAAAGATTATGTTGCTATTCCCACTTAGTCAACACTGTTTAATGTTCTATTAACTGGAAAACACTCTGATTTCTGAGATGTTAAACTGAGGAATTAAGTACATTGTCAGTAATTTGAGTAAATATAAACAGAGAAAATACTCTAGTTGGAAAGACTGTTATGCTGAATTTTAAGAAAGTGTGTGAGAATGTGTGTGTGGGTGTGTATGCGTATCCACACACTAATCAAAAAAAAACTGCTTTAAAAACTATCAGAATAGACCTTAAAGAAAATTAGGATATAAAGGTCACTCAAATGTGAAAAAGATTAAATCTACCAGAAACCTAGAAAAACTTGTTTGTTTACATTTAAAAACATAGCCTCAAAATATATAAAGGAAAATGAACAGAATTATAAGGAAAAACAGATAAATCCAAAATTAAAGTGCAAGATTTTCACTTTTCTAGTATGATAATAGTCATTTTATCTAGACAAAAATGATTAAGAATGTAAAAACTGGATAATTATAAAAAGTTATAGAGCTTAGCTAATTTTAAAACTTATATACTTATATAGTAAATTATGTTTGCAAATTGTAATTGTTTCTTTTTTAATGTTCACATTTGTTTTATAAGCTCAGGTTTTTTTGCTCCATTTTTTATTACTTTAAAAAAAGTTGAAATATCATTCACATATCTTAAAATTCACTCTTTAAAAAGTGTACAGTGTCTCACACTCTGTATCCAAAGTGTGAGACGTTCCTGGCTTTACTTTATTTTTACTATATCTAGACAGGAAATTTTATTGGTAGTTGATTTTTGTGTTCTTTGTATATCACCACCTAAATCTTCTATTTGATCTACCAAGGTAGTTTTCAGCTGGCTGAATATGCAGTGTTTGGTTTAAAGGCATCTATAAATCATATGGCTTAATCATTTCTTACAATTGGTATGAATACAAACAATTTTATTAGTATTTCTGATAATGTAGCAGAAAATATCTACACTTTATTCAATGGAGTTAACTAATAATAGAATCTAAGAGCATAAGTAATACTGAGGTCTAATTGAATTCTCTTTTAAAAAATTCATTATTTTAAAAAATGAGGAAACAAGTGGGGAAACTTAATTGACTGACCTATGTTCACACAGCAAATGGATAGTGTATACACCTAAATTTAATTTGCCTTACTCTTCTTAGGTATAACACCTTTTAAAAAAATTAGAGTATAATTGCTTTACAATATTGTATTAGTTTCTGCTGTACTACAAAGTGGATCAGTTATATGTATACATATATACCCTCCCTTTTGAGCCTTCCCGCTAGTGGTTAAGTACCTGGCTGCCAATGCAGGAGACTTAAGAGATGTGGGGTTTGATCCCTGGGTCTTGAAGATCCCCTGGAGACGGAAATAGCAACCCACTCCAGTATTCTTGCCTGGAAAATTCCATGGACAGAGGAGCCTGGCAGGCTACAGTCCATGGGGTTGCAAAGAGACACGACTGAAGTGACTTAGCATGCACGCATTCCCTTCCCCTTGAGCCTCCCACCTCCCCTGCTTCATTCCTCTAGATCATCACAGAGCACCAAGCTGAGCTCCCTGTGTCAGAGAGCATCTTCCTACTAGCTGTCTGTTTTACACATGGTAGTATCATCCATTTTTCTTTTCCTTGAGGATCCAAATTTACTTTTCAGATAAGCATTCTCTTTGTCTCTCATTGCAGAGGAGGTTTGTGAATAACAGAGCTAAGGGAAGCAGTATGTTTTCAAATGTTAGCTGCTTCAGAACCACCTGCAGAGCTTGTTAAAATAGACTTTGCACCCCTCACCCCCCACCTCCCTCAAAGACTCTTTGATTTAGATGATCTAGAGTAAGCCCTGATAATTTGCATTTCTAACAAATTCCCAAGTGGTGCTGGTGCTGCTGGCTCAGGGACCACCACGCTTTGAGAATCACTGCTTAAAAGCAGACATAGGCTTTGGAGTCAGTCATTCCCAGGTCCAAACTCTGGATCTACCACTTACTGCCATGTGACCCAGTTCAAATTTTTTAACTGATATGTTTCAGATTCCTGTGCTTTAAAATTGGAATAATAGTATTTATTTCACGAGGCCATTGTAAGAATTAAATTAATGTAATAAAAAAATTTAGCATACTGATTAGTACGTAGTATGTGTGTGTTTGTGTGTGGTGTGTGAAAGTCGCTCAGTCGTGTCCGACTCTTTGCGACCCCATGGACTATACAGTCCATGGAATTCTCCAGGCCAGAATACTGGAGTGGGTAGCCCATTCCTTTCTCCAGGGATCTTCCCAACCCAAGGATCAAACCCACGTCTCCCACTTTGCAGGAGGACTCTTTACCAGCTGAGTCACCAGGGAAGTACGTAGTAGACACTCAATAGATGGTTTCTGTTGTTAGTTATAATAAGCCTAGGACTCAGTTAAATGTTTATGCACCATAAACTCATCCACTATTTTGGAGCAGATGCTCAGAGACTTTTTGTCACTTTGAGATGCTATCAGGACACATGTACACAGACATTTTCGTATATACAGACACATTTCTCCGTGACGCTCTTCATTTTATAATAGACTTGAAAGAAGAATGAGAGAGTAGAAATGACAAATTGGTGAAGGGATTCCACTTCCAAGACTCTATTTAACTAAGGTTTATTTTTATTATTCTCAGGCTTCTATTGTGTATTGAAGTAAAGGTAGACACTAGAAAAAAGGGCATATTTAACAGCATGCAACATAGCTTCCAGTTGCTAAGCAGAACTGTTTATTAATGTATGTGTTGTATGGTGGGCAAAGGAGAGCCTGAGGAACACGGGAGATGAGCCCAGGGTGGAGGGAGGAGTCTGTGTGGAAGGGTCTTTTAAACTCTGGATTGACTGTATCAAGTGATAGTAGTCACAGTTCCTGGTGGGGTTTGCAAAATGAAGTTATGGAGGTATGTCACTGAGCTGACTTCCCACATGCACATTGTAGAGACTCTTCAAATCATTGTGAGCTTCCCTGGTGGCTTAGTGGTAAAGGATCTGGCTGCAGTGCAGGAGCTGCAGGAGCTGCAGTTCTGTCCCTGGGTTGGGAAGAGCCCCTGGAGGAGGACATGGCGACCCACTCCAGTATTCTTGCCTGGAGAATCCCATGGGCAGAGGAACCCGGTGGGCTACAGTCCATGGGTCACAAAGAGTCGGACATGACTGAAGCAACTTAGCACGCATGCCCAAATCATTTTAGCAATTATTCATTTTCTAACTATATGTGTACCATGTTAGGGGCCATTGAGACTCAATTAAGCCCCAGAAATATTTGTAGAAGACATCAAAACTGACTTGAGCAGTGAAGTCATAACTTGGGCTTTTCAGTCGTGATTACACTTAAGACTCTAATGTTGTCTAATAGTCATTTGATTTTGCCTGTTTACAGTGGCATAGGGGACTTGGAAAAGTAAACAAAAATTTCAATTCAGAATTAAAAAAAAACTAAGTCACACTTTTTGAACTAATTTTTTTAAAAGTAAAAGATATAGCTAATAAATACTTGAAAAGATGGTCAACATCAGTAGCCAATAAAACGCAAATCAAACTCACAATAAGATGCTGCTTCATACCCAGTAGGTTGGCTATAATAAAAGATAGACAATAAATAGCATGTGTTAGCGAGGATGTAGAAATTGGAGCCCTTATATAGTGCTGGTGGTAGTGGGAAAAGATATAGCTGCCATGGAAAACAGTTTGGCAGTTCCTCAAGAAATTATAAATGAAGTTACAGAATTGATCTAACAATTCTCCTCCTGGATATACAACAAAAAGAATTCAAGTCGCTGTGTCAAACACAGCAACTGGAACATAAATATTCATAGTAGTATTATTCATACTAGCCAAAAAAACTAGAAATAGGACTTCCCTGGTGGTGCAGTAGCTAAGAATCTGCCTGCCAGCACAGGAGACACGAGCTCGATTCCTGGTCTGGGAAGATTCCACATGCTGTGGAGCAACTAAACCTGTGTGCCACAACTACTGAACCCATGCTCTAGGGTCTGAGAGCCGCAACTACTGAGCCCTGGAGCCTAGAACCTGTGCCCTGCAGCAAGGGAAGCCACCGCAATGAGAAGCCGGTGCACTGCAGCGAAGAGTAGCCTCCTCTCCCTGCAACTAGAGAAAGCCCGCTCGCAGCAACAAAGACTGAGTGTGTCCAATAAATAAATAAAATGTCAAAGCAGCAACAAAAAAAGAGATCATTTATTGTAATCTTTAATAAAAAAAGAAAGCAGAAATAACCCAAATTTTCATCAACCGATGAACTGATAAACAAAATGTAGAATATCCATACAGCAGAATATCTATTCAGCTGTAAAAAAAGAATGAAGTGCTGATTCATGTTACAACATGGTTGTACTTTGAAAGCATAATGCTAAATGAAAAAAACCAGATACAGAAAAGGCCATATGTTATATGCTTCCATTTATATAAAATGTCCAGAATAGACAAATCTATATAGACTGAAAGCGGATTTATGGTTGCCACAGACTGAGAGAATAGGGGAAATGGGGAGTGACTGCTAATAGGTACGTGGTTTCTTTTTGGCGTGATGAAAATGTTCTAAAATTAGATAATAGTGATGATTACACAGCCTTGTGAATATACTAAAAACCACTAAATTGTGCGACTGAAAAGGGTGAGTTTTATAGCATGTAAATTATATCTCAAAAGAACAAAGGCAAAACATATACCTATAGTGGGCATGAAGCATGAATGAGAAATAAACGTTTGTTACCATAAAAAATCACTGTGAGAAGAGGAGGTGATTCATGGCCAGGAAAAGATTCTGTGGAAAAACAAATCAACGTTCTGTTAGAAATTCCTAATGCCGAGTAGCCCGTCACAAGTTCTAAAAGTCTTACAAAGATGGGAACATATTTAACTTCATTGAGCCAGTGTCTCCCAAACATTTCTTTATAAGTAACATTATTCACAGCAGTCATGTTGAAGGACTGGTGTCCTGGAGAAGAGGGAGTCTTGGACTTGAGTATAGGGATCATTTGGAATGTTTGTTAAAACAGAGTCCAGGGTCCCACCCCAGAGATTCTGATTCCAGAAGTCTTGGGTGCACCCTGAGAATTTGCATTTCCAACAAGCTCCCAGAAGATTTTATCCTTTAGGTTTGAGAACTGAACTTTGAGTAGCATCTCTATAGAACAGACAAAACCTGTACCTTAGATGGGAGAATTTTATGGCAAGTGAATTGTATCTCAATAATGATGCTAAAAAAGTTTGATATACTAGAAATAGCAATAAAATGTGAATTCTAGTGATTTTGTTAATTCAAGACAATGCTGTGTGAGTGAATTGTTTCCATTAAAAATCTCTTCATCTGTAAAATGAGTCACTGCTGTATACTACCTAGGGCTGTGGTGAAAATGAGGCAGTGTATTCTTCCAAACTGTGTTCTGTGGATAAAGACATGTTACCTAAAAAAAAAAAAAGTCCATGGCCAGCTAAGTTTGGAAGTTTCTGAACTGAATCATCCATATTCTAGACTGACGGTCAGACTGTTATTTTTGACTCGGATCCTATTATCCGTCTATGTGTATCAAATAAATTAAGTATGAGTTTTTCACTCATTCTAATGCTTGTAGTAGATCCTCTGGAGCTACAAATATCCTTATGAAGTAGAAAATTAGTAAGCAAGATTTGAACAGTATTTTTTTAAAAAAGATTTGTTTATTTTTGGCTGCGCCGGCTCTTGGTTGCTGTGTGCAGGCTTTCTCTAGCTGTGGAGAACAGGGGCTGCTCTCTGGTTGTGGTGCTTGGACTTCCCATTGTTGTGGCTATCTTGTTGTGGGGGCACAGGCTCTAGGCATACAGGCTTCAGTAGTTGCAGCACACAGGCTTGGTAGTTGTGGCACATAGGCTTAGTTGCCCTTTGGCATGTGGGATCTTCCTGGTCCCCTGCCTTGCAAGGTGGATTCTTAACCACTGGAACACGAGGGATGCCCAAGATTTGAATAATATTGTGGGACCACCACTAGTTGTTACTCTTTTGCTCCAACCCTGTTACATCCTGCTTGATATTTTATTGACCTATTTATTTGAAAAATTATTGACCAGAAAGAACTTTGTCATATGTGGGAGGAGAAGAGGGCAACAGAGGATGAGATGGTTGGATGGCATCACCAACTTAATGGACATGAGTTTGACCAGACTCCAGGAGATAGTGAAGGACAGGGAAGCCTGGCACGCTGCAGTCCATGGGGTCACAAAGAGTCAGACATGATTTAACGACTGAACAGTGAACAACATTGGCTATGATAAAATAATGTCTGGTAAGGTTAAGAGAATATTTGTAGCCAGTTATTTGTCTTTTTAAATCAATTTATGTTCATAGAGCAAATTACTTTCAAAATTAGATCAAAGCTAATTTAAATATCATATCCCGAAGTAATTTTGGCTCTTTAGTGTTTTAATTGAGAAAAGATATATAGTTTTTCCTTCTCCCTTTCTTAAACTTGGGCTATTTATTTTTTTTTAAAATTGAGTCCCTTGTTACCGTCTTTATTTGAAGCTTTTTAAATTAACCAAATGCTTTCTTATATAAGCAGTTTAAACTTTAAAGTTTTGTTTACTTGTCCTTTTAATCTTAGCTGAAAAGCATTTCTTTCCTGATTTTCGTTGGTGATCTCTTTTAAGCATTATTTTTGATGTTATAATCTATTCTTAACCCTTCCTAGAATTCTAGAATTCCTAGAATTAAGCTTCTTAAAATTGAATATATTATTAATTGTGATATTGTTAATGTGGTATTAATGTGGTAATATGGCATATATATATATAGTTTGAAAATGTTTTTTCAGAACCTTAATATAATTGAACCTTTATTTCAGATGAAGTGGAGGGCCATCCTTCCACAATGTTTCCTCTTCGTTACGTGTGCACTTACTACTCTTGAAGCTGTGCCTATAGACATAGACAAGACAAAAGTAAAAACTGCTCAGCCTGTGGACAGTGCCAAGATAGAATCACCAGTAAGTGAAATGACAAAGATAACCTGGTGGGAAGAATTTTAACTAAAATATTGCTGAGATTTATTACTTATAAAATTGGACATTTAGGAACTATTTTTCAAAAAGTAGTAAAAAGTATAATGAATACGTATATGTTGTTGTTTAATATTAGACAAAGTTTATTTAATGTAGTTATATTAGGTATATATATCTAATTAGTATATTAGATAGTATATAAGAGAATTAACCATAATACATTTCCAAGATGGAGATAACCAGCCAAGAAAACATTGTATTATATTCAGAGAAGAGACAGATAACAATGAAGGAGACAGGTGACAATGGGGTAAACTCAATAATTTTAATATTATTGGTTAAGTCTACATTGTCTAAGCGATATAGAAAATTGGCTTTTACATAGGAGTGAAACATGACATTGGTTCTGATACAATGTTCTTCATTTGAGAAATACAGTTTTTTTAACTTTGACTGCCCAAACTGTCAAAGTAGGTTTGTCTCAATACCATTTTTCTAGACATTTGTTTTTTTGTTTGTTTTTTAGGATTGAGATCTTTAGATACAGGGAAGGAAAAACTTTCAGAAGAGTTATTGTTTGTTTCTTAATTTGAAGGATACTGGACTTTATTATGATGAATACCTCAAGCAAGTGATTGATGTGCTGGAAACAGATAGTCATTTCAGAGAAAAGCTCCAGAAAGCAGACATAGAGGAAATAAAGGTAAATGTAATTAAATAATTGTTTGACAAATATTTAAGCATGCCAGACACTGAGCTAAGTATCGGGATTACAAAGATGAGTCTCATTCGCAGCCCTTAAAGAACTCTCAAGGGAGACTAATACCGAGAAAAAGATTACTACAATGAATGTATGATAAGTGTATAATGTATTTTGGAGATATAAGATTGGGCATCTAATTCAGTGGGGGAAGTGGGTCATCTTTCTTCCTAGAGATTATGTCTAGTGCTTAAAGATGTGGCTGAGAAAAGGAGAAAGACTGGGAGGCATCCCAGGCCAAGGTGCAGGAGATGTATAGGAACCTGGGAGTAGCAAATGTTTCTAGAAGCTAGCCGTGGGAAGTGGAGGCCATGATTGGCCTAAAGATGAGGTTGGAAGGAATCATGGGCTAGATGACAGAGGGTCTTGTACATCATGGTAAGAGACTCGAAACATGATGGGAGGCCAGCAGGAAGGTTATTCAAAGGTTTAGAATAAGTTTACTTCTGGTGTTTAATCAGATCCAGATTAATAGATGTAATGGCCCATATCTTATCTCAATAGGGGAGGTTTAATTTGCCTCTGTCCTAAGAACCCCATTTATTAGACATTATCTTAGTTCTAGACCTCTCCTTAGTACTCATAATAAAGAAAAGAGGTTGTAAAAAACAACATCTGACATGAGATTCTTTTAAAGCCCATCCTTGAAGGGTGAAAGTGAAAGTGTAGTTTCTCAGTTGTGACCCCTTGGACAGTAGCCCACCAGACTCCTGTGTCCATGGGATGCTCCAGGCAAGAATACTGGAGTGGGTTGCCATGTCCTTCTCCAGGGGATCTTCCTGACCCAGGGATTGAACCTGGGTCTCTTGTCTTGTGGGAGATTCTTTACCATCTGAGCCACCAGGGAAGCCCATCCTTGAAGGGTAATGAATCCATTTAATTTGGTTTATCTTAGAGTCAGAAGTTAAAAAATGCAATGATTTAATTTTAAACTTTCAGTTATATCTCTCAAAATAGTTTTATTGGTTTGCTTATGTTATTTTTATCTGTTTTTAACTTTCCTAAAAAATTATCTCAGCTGTTTCTAGAATCAGAACTAGAGAACTTCGTTTGAAGGAAACATTCTGGATCAAGCATCCTCCTTATTTTAGTTTCTGTCCCTGGTCTGGGCCCCTTTTGAAAGTCTGACCTGCATAAGGTTGTGGCTACCGTCAGAGCCTGTGTGTGGCTTTGAGTTCACAGCTTTCTTCTTGGAAGCTGTGAACTTTTCTGGGGGAATGGTAACAGCCTTATGCCAATAATTTCCTTGAATTACCTTTATTTTATTTTAGAATTACCTTTTTTTAAAAAAAAAATTGACATATATTTGACATAGGGTGTTATATTAGTTTAATGTTTAGGACATAGTGGTTTGACATTTGTATACTCTGGGAAATAATTACCACGATAGGCCTAGTAACCATCTGTCACCACACAAAATTAATACAGTATTATTGACTGCACACCCCGTGTAGTATATTACATCCCCATGGCTTATTTACTTTATATTTGGGAGTTTGTACCTCTTGATCCCCTTCACCCATTTCATTTCTTCCCTGAACTCCCTCCACTCTGGCAACCACCGATTTGTTCTCTGTAGGTATGTGTCTGTTTTTGTTTGGTTTAGTTGGCTTGTTTTGTTTTTTTAGATTCCACATATGTCAGGCAGCATTTTTCTTTCTCTGCCTGACTTATTTCACTTAGATAATACCCACAATCCCCTGAATAATCTTGTGTTTCCTTGAAAAATTTATTTGAGCTATGGAACTAATTTCCTGGGATGAATGATATCTAATATAGACCTTTCAGTGTCTCTTATCTACAATACTTCAGTTAGGACGAAGAGCATTATTTGAGGGCTAAAAAAAATGTGGATAATGGGAGTTACTATATAGAAATAACCAGGCAAAAGAAGGCAACTAGCTTGGCTTATTTGGTATGGGAATATTTTTATAACTGTCTTCCTTTCACAGTCAATTCCTTTTCTTAATGGGGTTTGACCGGTGGGGGGGTGGGTAGAAAAAATGGAATAAGTTAAACAGTTATTTAATGAAAAAGAAATGAGTAAAACTAGACAACAAAACCCAACCTAATAGAATCATTACAAACAGCTAGGCAGTTCCTCTTTTCTCAGGAAAAACTGGAAAAAAAGTTAGAAGTTGTCCTTCCTTTTCAGCATTTTGACAGGCGACTCCTACTACACTTCTTCCCTCACCAAAGGACTGCCCGTGCCACTTCCCGGAGGGTACTCTGGTGGAGGCTGTCATGACTTCTTAATTGCCAGATCTAGTGAACACATTCTATTCCTCTTCTTACTGGACTCTTTTATTTTATCTCAGTGGTTCTCAAAATTTTAAATTGTTAAAATGAATCTCTGGGCCCCACCTCCTGACTTCATGATTCAGTAAGTCTAGGGCCTGTGGATCTGAGGTTCCCAAGTGACGCTGGTGCTTTCGCTTGAAACTATTGCTCTATCAATAATAGTGACCATCTCTCCTGGAAATAGACTACTCTTTTTGCTTCTGTAACAGACTGTTCTCTTGGCTCTCCTTTTACCACTCTGAACATTCTTTCTTGGTCTCCCTTGTGGAGTTTCTTTTCCTTCCCTTCCCCAGCAGGCCCTCTTGACTCAATCCTGAAGGGTTTGTGTGCCTGATTGCTAATTAGACTTGCAGTTTATGATTGCAAATGCATTTATAACAAGAGAAAGTAAAGCACTAACTATTTTGTTTCTTAAATTTTGAAGCATGTATATATTCATCTATGAAAAAAGTAATTAAAGGAGACAACCTAAAAAAGATGAATTTTGATAAGTTTTTTACATATGGAATGACTAAAACTTAAGGAAGCTATGTTACTTAAAAAAGCTTTATCAATATAATTAATATACCATAAAATTTTCCCCTTTAAAATATACAATGCAGTGGGCTTAATATATGTACAGAGTTATATAACCATCACTACTATCTAATTTTAGAACAATTTTATTTCCTCTAAAATGAAACCTTGTATCCATTAAGCAATCTCTCCCCCTTTTCCTCTCCTCAGCCTCTGGCCAATATTAATCTACTATCTATCTCTGTGGTTTGGCCTGTTCTGGACATTTCAAACGAGTGGAATTATACAAAATTTGGCCTTTTGTGCCTGGGTTCTTTGACTTAGCATAGTGGTTTCAATGCTCAGCATATTGTAGCTTGTATTGGTATATTCCATTATATGGCTATTCCATATTTTATCAGTTTACTGGTTGATGGACATTTGGGTTGTTTCTATTTTTTTGGCTAATGTGAAGGAAAAATGCTGCTACGAATATTCATACTTAAGACTTTATGTGAACATATGTTTCTACTCTTTAGATATATATCTAGGAATGGATTTGCAGGATCATATGGTAACTCAGTGTTTAACTTTTTGAGGAATTGTCAAATTGTTTTCCAAAGTGATTATACCATTTTACAATTTAAGTTACTTTTTGAGTTTCTTGTTTTTGCTTTAATTATGGCTTTTAGATGTCTTAATTTAGAGTTACAAACTGAATTTCTTCTGAAAGAAATGTTTGTAATATCAAATTTATCTTAATTAGTCATCACTGCTTTATCATAACCCTATTTTAGATATATTATATCTAAAAATGCAGTGGAATAGATAACATTAATTTATCATTTTTGTTAACAGAGTGGGAGGCTAAGCAAAGAACTGGATTTAGTAAGTCACCATGTGAGGACAAAACTTGATGAACTGAAAAGGCAAGAAGTGGCAAGGTTAAGAATGCTGATTAAAGCTAAATTAGATTCTTTTCAAGGTAAGTGCTAAAGAAAAGGTCAGAAAATTCCAATATTTGGGTTTGAGGTCAGTTTACAGACCATGTTTCTTTAGTCAAAATTTAATGCTAGAATTGATTTGGCTTTTCTTAATTTTTAAACTGTCATTCAAAAATCAAAATGATTGCCCTTAAATAATTATATCAAAAAAGGAAGAATGAAAAGTAATGAATTAAGCCATTGCTTTAAAGAGGAAAAATAACATCAAAGAAGACCAAAAGAAAGTAGGGGAGAGAAACTAATTAGAACAGTTTCCATAGATGAAATAGAAAAATTGTTAGAGCTAGACCCACAAAACACCAGGTTCAGACAATGCCAAAGGCAAATTCCACTAAACCATTAGAAGGCAGATTATCAGTGCTATTTAAAGTATTCCAGAGCACAAATGACGAAGGAAACTTCCACACTCTTATCATGTTTTGATGCCAAAACCAAAATTACTGGATTTTAAAAGACTACTCTGTCATAGCAAGTGGATTTATTTTAGGAATGCAAGATTAACTTTTTAGGAAATCTAATATTGTCAATTATTGTATGTGTAGATACAGGAAGAAAAAATTTTTTGGTGACAAAAGAACTTGCAAAGTCAAAGGACAAATAATGAATTGGAATAAATCTTTCAAATTTGTATTTTTTTTAAATTATATTTATCTATTTATGCATTTCTTTGGCTGTGCCTGGTCTTAGTTGTGGCATGGGGTATCTTTGAACTTCATTGTGGCACGTGGGATCTAGTTCCCTGACCAAGGATTGAACTTGGGCTCTCTGCATTGAAAGTGTGGACTCTAAAACACTGGACCACTAGGGAATTCCCCTCAATTTTTTAAAAATTAAGATAATTATTTTTGGTACAATATAAGGTTCATGGCAAGATTGAGGGGAAGGTACAGATATTTCTCATATACCCCCTGTCCCCAAATGTTCACAGCCTGCCCCAATACCAACATCTCCCAACAACTGACGAACCTATACTGACACATCATGATACCCATTAAGTCCATAGTTTATATTTCACTCTTGGTGTTGTACAGTTTATGGGTCTAGGTAAATTTATAATGATATGTATCTACCATTATAGTATCATACAGAGTAGTTTCACTGTCCTAAAACTCCTCTGGCTCTGCCTATTTATCCTCCCATATTCAAATTTTAGACTATGAGGAGATCTCACAGCTAAGAACGCAGATGTATAGAACAGACTCGTGGACTCTGTGGATGAGGGCAAGGGTGGGATGATATGGGAGAATGGCATTGAAACGTGTTAATTATCATATGTGTAATCAATTGCCAGCCCAGGATTGATGCTCGGGGCTGGTGCATCGAGAGTTCCCCGGGGGGAGGGAGGAGGGAGGGGGGTTCTGGAGGGGGAGCATATGTAAACCCATGGCGATATCGTGTCATTGTATGGCAAAACTAAAAAAAAAAAAAAAAATAAGCAGAGTTTTTGAAATGTGAAGATATCTCAAAGAAAGTTCATATGATCACCTCCATATATTCAGAAAAGGCATTTGACAAGAATTAACACACCTAATTAATTTTTTAAAAATAATAAAATAGTAATCAATAGATACTTCTGTAACATGATCACATATGTCCAGCTCAGCTACACATACTTATTGGAGAAACACAAATATGTATTTTAACTAAAATCAGAAACAAAACAATGATGCTCACTGTGTCACTGCTACTAATTAATATTGTATTGGAGGTACTAATCAAAGCAATTACATAAATGAAAAAATTGGAGGTGAAGTAAATGGAAAGTAGGCAATAAAATCATCTCTATTTGCAGATAATAGACACTTGGAAAACTCAGCATAATTGTCTGAAAAACTTAGTATATACAACAGGAAAATTCAGCAAGGTAAACAATATACAGAGGGCTTCCCAGGTGGTGCTAGTGGTAAAGAACCCTCCTGCCAATGCAGGAGATATAAGAGACACGAATTTAATCCCTGTGTAGGGAAGATACCCTGGAGGAGGGAATGGCAACCCATTCCAGTATTCTTGCCTGGAGAATCCCATGAACAGAGAAGCCTGGTGGTCTGTGGCCCATAGGGCCTCAAAGAGTCGGATCTGACTGAAACAACTTAGCATACACACGAACTATATATAGAAATCAGTGTTTTTTCATATGTGCAAACAACAGCCAGTTAGGAGGTGTAATGGAAGAGAAGACTATTCACAATACCAACAAAAATAAAATACCCAAAATAAACCTGTTAAGAGATGTGAAAGACTTACAGATAAAAACTTGAAAATGCTCCTGAAGGACACAAATGTAGACTTGAAAAACAAGGAAGACATAGCATTTTTCTGATACAAAATCCAGCATTATAAACATGTCAGTTCTTCCTAGGTTAATTTATAAATTTAACATGATCTGAATAAAAAGATGTACATTTTCCCCCTGGTACTGGCCAAGTTAATTTTAAAATTCATATGCAAAGGGAAATAAGCAAGAAAAGCAATGCCTCTTAGGAAGAACAAGAAAAAGGACTTGATATAGTAGATATCAAAACATACCACTGAACATCAGATTTTAGAACTCTATGATTTTGTCATGTGAGTAGAAGGACCAGTGAAACAAAATAGATTCCAGAAATAAAATTAAATACATATGGAATTTAGTTTGCATTAAAGGTGGTATCTCATTATTAGTGAGATAAAGGTTTAAAAAAATAAGTGGTCTTAATAGAGTTGGATAGCCATTTGGAAAAAGGTACAGTTAGATTTATATCTCATATATATCAGGATAAGTGCTTGTATAAATCAAAGATTTAAATGTGGAAAATAAAACCATAAAAGAAAAGTTGACAACATAAGTAAATTCCTTTATTGTCTTGGAATGGCCTTTCTAATTATGAATCAAAACCCAGGGACTAGATTTGGCAAGTGAGATACCCTTCAGGCTGGCTCCTGTATCCTTGTAATATTCCTGTATAGGTTGGGTATCTGGGTGGTTCATTGTCATCAATAAATATCTGAATATTTACTAAGGACAGAATATCAGTTTTTAAACTCCAGTTGCATAAAAATCACCTGGGGAGCTAGTTTAAAAATACAAATTACTGAATCTCACCACTATATATGCTGATCCTGGGGATAAGTAATATTTTTAAACAAGTACCTCTGGTCAATGGATCATATTGGAGAAATTGTGTACAGCAGTGGTTCCCAAACTTTTTGGTACCAAGGACCAGTTTTGTGGAAGACAATTTTTCCATAGACTGGTGGTGGTGGGGTTGGTTTCAGGATGATTCAAGTGCATTACATTTCAGTTCAGTTCAGTTCAGTCACTCAGTCGTGTCAGACTCTTTGCGACCCCATGAACCGAAGCACGCCAGGCCTCCCTGTCCATCACAAACTCCCAGAGTTTACCCAGAGTTTATCCATTGAGTTGGTGATGCCATCCAACCATCTCATCCTCTGTTGTCCCCTTCTCCTCCCACCCCCAATCCTTCCAGCATCAGGGTCTTTTCCAATGAGTCAGCTCTTCGCATGAGTTGGCCAAAGTATTGGAGTTTCAGCTTCAACATCAGTTCTTCCAATGAACACCCGGGACTGATCTCCTTTAGGATGGACTTGTTGGATCTCCTTGTAGTCCAGGGACTCTCAAGAGTCTTCTCCAACACAGTTCAAAAATATCAATTCTTCGGTGCTCAGCTTTCTTAACCGTTGAACTCTCACATCCATACATGACTACTGGAAAAACCATAGCCTTGACTAGATGGACCTTTGTTGACAAAAGTAATGTCTCTGCTTTTTAATATGCTATCTAGGTTGGTCATAACTTTCCTTCCAAGGAGTAAGCTTCTTTTAATTTCATGGCTGCAATCACCATCTGCAGTGATTTTGGAGCCCCCCAAAAATAAAGTCTGACACTTTCCCAACTGTTTCCCCATCTATTTCCCATGAAGTGATGGGACCAGATGCCATGATCTTGGTTTTCTGAATGTTGAGCTTTAAGCGAACTTTTCACCCTCCTCTTCACTCTCATCAAGAGTCTTTTTAGTTCCTCTTTACTTTCTGCCATAAGGGTGGTATCATCTGCATATCCCGGTAATCTTGATTCCAGCTTGTGCTTCTTCCAGCCCAGAATTTCTCATGATGTACTCTGCATGTAAATTAAATAAGCAAGGTGACAATATACAGCCTTGACATACTCCTTTTCCTATTTGGACTGTATACCATATTTCTATTATTATTACATTGCCACCATCTCAGATCCCTGGAGAAGGGAAAGGCTACCCACTCCAGTACTCTGGCCTGGAGAATTCCATGGGCTGTATAGTACATGGAGTTGCAAAGAGTCGGACATGACTGAGAGACTTATTCATTCATTCTTCCCACCTCAGATCATCAGACATTTTAGGTCCTGAAGGTTGGGGACCCCTCGTGGCGCAGACTGTAAAGCATCTTCCTACAATGTGGGAGACCCGGGTCTGATGCCTGGGTTGGGAAGATCCTCTGGGAAAGGAAATGGCAACCCACTCCAGTAATCTTGCCTGGACAAACCTATGGACGGAGGAGCCTGGTAGGCTACAGTCCATGGGTTGCAAAGAGTCAGACATGACCTAGCGACTTCACTTCACTTCTTCACTTCACTTCAGTGCAGAGGGTAAACTCTCTGTTGGTGAATAGACTTAGACAACAAATACCAAATACTCATTATCCTGAAACTAAGGACATCAGTGAGAGGTAAATTAATTCATACTATCCTACTTCATGTAGTCAGACACACAAGGCAATTCTGTCCTTGAAGCCAGGCCTAAGGTGGTTTGAGATTTCTTTGCATTTAGACAATTTCCATCTCCTTAATCTTGGCACTGTTTTCTTTATTCCAAGACAAGGGCTAGATTTCATTATCTAAAGTAAACTGTCTTACATCTTTAGAAAAGTTATGAATATTTTCTCCTTGATTCACAATTTATGAGATAAAATTTCTGATAATTTGAAGAAGGGCTTAATGTTTCTTAATTTGAAAGTGAAAGTCACTTGGTCATTTCCGACTCTTTGCGACCCCATGGACTACACAGGCTGTGGAGTTGTCCAGGCTAGAATACTTGAGTGGGTAGCCTTTCCCCTCGCCAAGGGATCTTCCTAACCCAGGGATTGAACCCAGGTCTCCTGCATTGAGGGTGGATTCTTTACCTGCTGAGCCACAGGGATTGGGGGGGTGTAATTTTTAAAGTAGGCAATAGATTCATATGGTTTAAAACGAGAGTATAAGAAAGTTCCTGGATAGTTTTGTACATTATTAGTTTCCACTGCCCCCTAATACCATCCTTCCTGAGTTTCTTTACTTATATATAAGCAAATACAAATAAAAGTTCTCATTTTTCCTCTCTTTTTATGCAAAAGATATATGCTATATATATTTTGTGCCATGTATTTTTCCTTTAATAATATATTTTGGAGATCTTTCTGGATTAATACATAGAGACCATCTTTTTTTTTTTTTTTAGCAGCTGTATATATTATTTCCATTATATAAATATATCATAATTTATTTACCAGAACACTGTTGATGGATATTTGGGACATGGGGCGAGGGGAGGAGAGGGTGAGATGAATGGAAAGAGTAACATGGAAACTTATATTACCATAAGTAAAATAGATAGCCAATGGGAATTTGCTGTATGGCTCAGGAAACTCAAACAGGGGCTCTGTATCAACCTAGAGGGGTGGGATGGGGAGGGAGGTTCAAAAGGGAGGGAATATATGTATACCTATGGCTGATTCATGTTGAGGTTTAACAGAAAACAACAAAATTCTATGAAGCAATTGTCCTTGAATAAAAAAATAAATTAAAAAGAAGAAAAAAGTTTTTACTGTAAGTTACACTGATAGTCGACTAGTCTTTCTTGAAATAACATTAAAATGCACACATTAAATTGTATTCCATTCCATATTCAAGGTTATTATCTTTGCCTAGAATAACAATGTATACAATATTCTTATAAAACTAACCTTTAATCTAAAATATCTAATTTCCATATAAAATATTAATTTTTATTCTTATGTATCATTTATGTTAATTAATGACTCTAGCTTCTAGTAACTTATTTACAGTTTTCTCAATTCTTTCAGATACAGGTATAGACCACCATGCTCTTCTAAAACAATTTGACCATCTAAACCACCTGAATCCTGACAAGTTTGAATCTACAGATTTAGATATGCTAATCAAAGCGGTGAGAATAATTGTCAAAATGTATTGTTTTTGTTGTACCTTTGAGATTTTGTAATTTGACAAATTCCATGAAGTGGTAGTATAACTTTTGTGTACTCTCTAGAATATCTTTAAAGGGAGATAGTGTAACTCTTAATAGTACAGATAATAATGTGGACATACAGATCTGTAATCCCTTGCCAACAATTCCAAAATCCAATACTATAAAAATGGAAACCTGGCTTGAATTCTAGTAAGGCTATTTATAGTTTTTTTCCTAGCTTACTTAATATGGGTACTCATAGATTTTGATAAGGAAGTGCTAATCTATTTGATTTTACTCTTCATGGGTGTTACATAATATTGCATATATGCCATATATCTTTTCTAAAATCTTGAAGATTCTGAAACACATCTGGCCTCAGGAATTTGATAGTTCTTAGATCTCCTGTGTTGTACTGTATGGAGTTAGCAGACTAGATATTCTAGTCTGGGTATTCTTATGTTTAGTTAAATTGTTAGAAACCATTCTAGTTCTCTCTATGGTACAGATTTGATACAGTCTCTTTCTTTTTCTTCTTTTTAAAATAAATTTATATATTACTTGCTTATGCAGAACTTCCTAAGGGTGAAACTTTGAACTTTCAGCTTCTTTGAGTGCCTACACCTCTGATAGTGTTGATTGGTTTAGTTGCTAAGTCATGTCTGACTCCTTTTTGAGCCCATGGACTGAAGCCCTCCAGGCTCCTCTGTCCATGGGATTTCCCAGACAAGAATACTGGAATGGGTTGCCATTTTCTTCTCCAGGGGATCTTGCTGACCCAGATTGTGAACCTGCGGCTCCTACATTGTCAGAAGGATTCTCTACCACTGAGCCACCTGGGAAGCCCATCTCTGACAATAATAATGACTAAATTAGAAGGGTAGAATTTAAAACGAAAGTTGAGTATGTTTTACCCCTCCTATACTACCTTCTGTTAGAGAGTATGCTATATGGAAGAAAGCTTTTATTTATATTTTTAAGCACATCTTCTTATTTAATTTAAATATTGCTTTATAGGCTACAAGTGATCTGGAACACTATGATAAGGCTCGGCATGAAGAATTTAAAAAATATGAAATGATGAAGGAACATGAAAGGAGAGAATATTTAAAAACACTGAGTGAAGAAAAGAGAAAAGAAGAAGAATCTAAATTTGCAGAAATGAAGAAAAAGCATGAAAATCATCCTAAAGTTAATCATCCAGTAAGGAGTATAACTTTACCTATGGCTGATTCATGTTGATGTATGACAGAAACCAACACAATATTGTAAAGCAATTATCCTTCAATTAAAAATAAATAAATTAATTAAAACAAAACAAAACATATATAAAATCATAATTAAATGAAGATACTTCTTTGTGCCAGATAGTAGAATTTTATCATGTTATTAGTTCTTAAAATCTTGAGTTAATTTTTCATAGTTTTTCAATTTTGCATTTGAGTCTGTATATATGGATTACAGTTTGTTTTATGCGTTTTTTAAAATTGATTCACAGGGAAGCAAAGATCAGCTTAAAGAAGTGTGGGAAGAGGCTGATGGACTGGATCCTAATGACTTTGACCCCAAGACATTTTTCAAATTACATGGTAACAGAGTTGATACAAATATTAATATTTTTATCTTCTGTTTGAAAAATAATAGATGCTTTGGTCTTAATTGATTTCTGCTAAACTTTTCTAACTGAGTCCTATTGAGAGTAAATATTTAGAGTTTTTCTCAAGGGTAGTATAATAGTCTTTATTACTGGTCTTCCATATAAAATATTTTAGTTTAGTAGCCGTCTTTATACTTGACTTACTGCAAGTTTCTATGTAAAGTGAAGGTATTTCTATGAAAAGTGAAGGTATTTCTGTAACTAGCTAGGTTGCATGCATCTAACAGACTTTAGGCTGTAATATTAAAATATAGTCTTAAATAATATTGCTTTATGTTTTGGGAGAAATTGGTTAACATATATTTTTCTCAATAACTATGGTGAATTTTGAGTAAGTAGTGAATTGTTATCAGTTGGACTGATAGGAGGCTTCATAAAAAGAAAGAAACCTTTTTCTGTAGCATGTTGATGCTTTTTGTAAGTAATAATTTTGCAAACCACTTGTAACTAGTTGTACTTTAATTATCTGTTTTCTAAGGCATTAAAATCAGTTTTTGCATTTGTAACTTTTAAACTTTAGATGTCAATAGTGATGGCTTCCTAGATGAACAAGAACTAGAAGCCCTATTTACTAAAGAGGTAAATGAGTTCATTAAGTATTCAGTGGCTTTGCTCTCTCTCTTTTCTTTCTATTATCTTCCTTTCTTTTATGTTGGTTTTAAAATTTTCTTTTTAGTTGGAGAAAGTATATGACCCCAAAAATGAAGAGGATGATATGGTAGAAATGGAGGAAGAAAGGCTTAGAATGAGGGAACATGTAATGAATGAGGTATGTTTGAATGTTTACCTGTTACTTCTGCAGATTATTCAAGTTCTTGCAATAAATCTTATTGTTAAATGGAAAACAAATATACAGAATAAATATATAATTCTATTTTGCATTTTTGATTCATAACAGTCAGTAGATTCCCTTAGTGTAAATAAAATTATTTTGTAACTCCTTTAAAATGTTTTAAAAGATTAAGATGCTCTGCATATAAAAGAATGTTATAAAACATTCTTTAGAAGTAAAAAATTAATTTTTGCTAACAAATTAAAAACTCAGTGCCTTAATGGTTTATAACAACAAATATTTATTTCTTGCTCATGTTATTAAGCTAAAAACTCTGAAAGAGCTATCACAGACAAGATAACTTAAGTCCGTAGTTTTTGTTTTTGTCTGTACTTCACAGCTTGTGTAATTAGCTTGTGGGATTAGCTTGTCGAATCTTAGTTCCCTGACCATGGCTTGAACCCAGACCCTTGGCAGTGACAGTGTGAAGTCCTAACTGCTAGACCATCAGGGAATTCCCCAATCCCACTGCTTTGCTTCAGTGTTTTTCCACCTGATATTTGAGCTATTCATGGTAAATTGGGATTTCTGTTGAGTGCTGCATCTTACATGACAAATGAATTTCTTTGGCCATCATAGAGTTCAATTTTGTAAATGAATTTGCCATAGTCTATAAGAGCCACTGAAAAGGATTTGGAAAGGCTGTCAACTTCATCTTTGATTTAGTTAGTTGCTTGTTTTTGTGAAAAAAATGCTGTGAGCATTTAACTTAAACTCCTTTATTCTTGCCTAAAAAAGTCCTCTTTCTGGAAAGATTGTTGCCCAAGCACTTAGCTTCAAAAGGAATTATAAATGGTGTAGGGAGGAAGGAAAATAATATTAGTCTAACCAGTCATAGCAGACTCAAACTTGGTGATCTTTGGGGATTTCAGGTATTTTCAAATTTGAATTATATAGAAGAGAAAGTTATCTGTTTTCTGATTTTAATATGATATTGAGTGTGATTTTTTTTTCTCAGTTTCTATGGATGTTAGGCTAATGCTAATTGCTGTATGCTTATGTAGCAGCCTCTATTAGAAGAATTTCTAGTGTCTAAATAATGAGAAAGAGTTATTTTATTTTATGTATACATTTTCCTTTAATCAGGTTGATACTGACAAAGACCGATTGGTGACGCTAGAGGAATTTTTAAAGGCTACAGAAAAAAAGGAATTCTTAGAGCCGGAGAGCTGGGAGGTAAGAGAACTTACTTGAAATGGGATGTATGGTTCAAGAAATTTATATCAGTTTATTCCCTTTTAACTTTTATTTGCCGTTATGTTTGCATGGGTAGTTTTACCATCTTGGCTTTTCACATAAAATGTCACTATAAAATAATGAACTTGATTTCTTGAAAAGCTGTGGCAGCTGATCTCTACTAGTAATCACATTGCATGTAATTAGAAGTCTTTTTAAAATTGTACTTAAGTATAAAATAATGTTCATTCTTGAAAATTAAAAATATGGATATATTTGAAGAGTGAATTGAAAGTTACGTGTAATTGCACCATCCAGGAGGAGACACAAATTATGCATTGTGTTATGCAAGTTTGAAAATCCTTTGTGTATTTAGTATATGCATATATATAGCATACAGTGTATAAATAGCATCTGTCCCAGTTTTAGCTTACGTATATGCATAAATTCATATCTATATATGTTTTAAGTGGCTTTATACTATATAAATGACGTTGTGAAATTCTGTTTTGTAAAATTTAGTGATATTTCATGAAATATTTCCAAAGCCACGTCTCAAAATCATGATTTAAAAAATGACCAGTTAGCATGCAGTTAGCATGCAGCATAATTTTTATAGCCATTCATTTAAACTTTTTTTTTTTTTACTGTGATAAATAACACTGTGATAACTATCCATTTGTTCATGTTCATTATCCATCACAGGGCATCTGTGATGATTTCCCTAAGATCAATTCCTAGGAATAGAACTTTTCTCAAGTTTTATGAGCAGGTTTTAGTTTCTAAATATAGCTGCCAAATTGCACCCCACAAAAGGTATTTAAATTTATACCATAGTTTACTGTGTATAAGTGAGTGCAGATGCATCTCGAAAATAATGGTTGAGAGGTACCAACTGAAGTAGACTGAAAAGAGAACATTGTCTTTTCCTATATAAAATAAAATTACCTTTTTAGTTAGTTTGAATTAAGGTGGTCAGTTGTCCTGGTTTACCTTGGATTGAGGAGTTTCCCAGGATGTGTAACTTTTCAGTGTTTTAACCTGGATGGTCTTGGACAAATTGGGACAATTGGTCATCTTAGTTTGAAGTTAAATAAATCAACTTCTCTTTTGTTTTAAGTTTTTGTCAGGTTATTTGAACATGAATTCCCTTGAGTGCTTCTGGTAAACTGGATCAATAGATAATTACATACCTTTTTCACTTTGACTTAATTTCAGATTTACAAAAGAATAAACAAGGAATTCCTGAACACCTCTTTTTTTGAGAGTTGCACATGATGCTGCTTTAACCTTAAATACTTGAGGGTGTTTTTTCTGCAAAGATTTATCTTATATAATCACAGTAAGATTATCAATGCTATGCTCAATACTATTCTCTAGATTTTATTGAGAGTTTTGTCAGTTTTCCCTGTATTGTCCTTTACAAAGGGAAATCCAAGATCATACATTGGATTTAGTTGTACTGTCTTTCTAGTGTCACTGAATCTGAAACTTTCTGAGTCTTTGTATCTCGGATACAAATAGTATTGGTATTTCTAAAAAGTTGTTGTTCAGTCGCCCAGTTGTGTCCGACTTTGAGACCCCATGGACTGCAGCACTCCGGGCCTCTGTGTCCCTCGCCATCTTCTGAAGTTTGCCCAAGTTCGTGTCCATTGCATTGGTGATGCCGTCCAGCCATCTCATCCTCCAATACCCTCTTCTCCTTCTGCCCTCAATCTTTTCAAACATCAGGGACTTTTCCAATGAATCAGTTGTTCCCATCAGATGACCAAAATACTGGAGTTTCAGCTTCCACATCAGTCCTGCTAACGAGTATTTGGGGTTGATTCCCCTTAAGAGTGACCACTTTGATCTCCTTGCTGTCCAAGGGATTCTCAGGAGTCTCCTCCAGCACCACAAGTTCAAAGGCATCAATTCTTCGGTGCTCCGCCTTCTTTACGGTCCAGCTCTCACAGCGGTATGTGACCACCGGGAAGACCATAGCCTTGACTATACAGACCTTTGCGGAGGAGTAATGTCTCTCTTTTTCAACACACTGTCTAGGTCTGTTATAACTTTCCTGCCAAGAAGCAAACGTCTTCTGATTTCATGGCTGCGTTCACCATTCGCAGTGATTTTAGAGCCCAAGAAGAGGAAATCTGTCACTACCTTCCTCTTTTTCTCCCTCTATTTGCATGAAGTAACTGATATTTCTAAAAAGTACAGACCAGTTATTATGTGGAATGATCCTCAGTTTGAATTTGTCTGCTGTTTCTTTATGATTCCTACTTTTGGTAGGAATATCACTGAAGTGATGCTAAGTGCATCATATCAAGAAGCATATGTTGCTGATTGTTTCCATAACTGGCTAGGTTAACTTTGATAATTTGGTTAAGGTGGTATCATCCAGGTTTTCCCAATGTAAAATTACTATTTTACCTTTGGTAATTTGAAAACTAACTTGTCTAATCCTCTGCCAGAATCCTTAAAAAAAAAATCATTCAACATCATATAAAAAATATTGGTAAGCATTGTTTTAATAACTTTGGAGGTACTTAACTGTTTTCTGAGGGTTACAAGTTTAGGTTATTTCCGGTCTTTTATTGTTACTTAAAAAGATAGTGCTGCTATTAACATGTTTTTATATAAAGTTTTTCTGTATTCAGGATTATTTTATAAGATAGATTCTCAATGTAGTTTTACCAGGACCAGGGGAATATTTGTAAGGTTTTTGATGGGACTAATATTTACTTGTTTCTTCGATGCTAGGATTTACAAAGACTTTCAGAATTGCTAATCAATATCTCTGAAAAACCAGACTTTAATATTTGTTTACATTTTTTGTCATTGTTTTAGCCTAAGAGCGTATAGTCCAAATACTGTGATCACAAGTTTCTTGGATTAGTTCTTTTTTTCCCCTCCTCCTTCTGTGAAGTATTTTGTTCATTTAAAATAAAAGTATTATTTATTTGTTTCTATTTGTATTCAATATGGAGAAGTTTTCTGTCCTTATGGATTTTATTTATTGAGCATGTGAAACATTGACATATTACCAGCAATCACATCTGTGCAAAAAAGGTTTATTCGAAGAAGTTTGATTTTCTTTCTCACATTTTCTTTGTCCTTACCACGCAGTTCTTTATTTATTCTGTAGGTAACCAATCTCATGCAGTTCAGTTCAGTTGCTCAGTCCTGTCTGATTCTTTGCAACCCCATGGACTGCAGCACGCCAGGCTTCCCTGTTCATCAACTCCTGGAGCTTGCTCAAACTCATGTCCATTGAGTCAGTGATACCATCCAACAATCTCATCCTCTGTTATCCCCTTCTCCTGCCTTCAGTCTTTCCCAGCATCAGGGTTTTTTTGAAATGAATCAGTTCTTCGCATCAGGTGGCCAAAGTATTGGAGTTTCAACTTTAGCATCAGTCCTTCCAATGCATGTTCAAGACTGATCTCCTTTAGGATGGACTGGTTGGATCTCTTTGCAGTCCAAGGGACTCTCGGGAGTCTTCTCCAACACCATAGTTCAAAAGCATCAATTCTTCAGTGCTCAGCCTTCTTTATAGTCCAACTCTCACACCCATACATGACTACTGGAAAAACCATAGCGTTGGCTAGACAGACCTTTGTCAGTAAAGTAATGTCTCTGCTTTTTAATATGCTGTCTAGGTTGGTCATAGCTTTTCTTCCAAGGAGCAAGCATCTTTTAATTTCATGGCTACAATTACCATCTGCAGTGATTTTGGAGCCCCACAAAATAAAGTCTGTCACTGTTTCCATTGTTTCCCCATGTATTTGCCATGAAATGATGGGACCAGATGCCATGATCTTAGTTTTTTGAATGTTCAGTTTTAAGTCAACTTTTTACTCTCCTCTTTTCACTTTCCTCAGGAGGCTCTTTAGTTCTTCACTTTCTGCCATAAGGCTGGTGTCATCTGTGTATCTGAGGTTATTGGTATTTCTCCTGGCAATCTTGATTCCAGCTTGTGCTTCATCCAGCCTGGCATTTTGCATGATGTACTCTGCATGTAAGTTAAATAAGCAAGGTGACAATATACAGCCTTGACATACTCCTTTTCCAATTTGGAACCCATCTCTTTTTCCATGTCCAGTTCTAACTGTTGCTTCCTGACTTGCATACAGATTTCTCAGGAGGCAGGTAAGGTAGTCTGGTATTCCCATCTGTTTCAGAATTTTCCGTAGTTTATTGTGATCCACACAGTCAAAGATTTATCATGGTCAATAAAGCAGAAGTAAATGTTTTTCTGGAACTCTTGCTTTTTCAATAATCCAATAGATGTTGGCAATTTGATCTCTGGTTCCTCTGCCTTTTCTAAATCCAGTTTGAACATCTGGAAGTTCACAGTTCACATACTGTTGAAGCCTCACTTGGAGAATTTTGAGTATTACTTTGCTATCCTGTGAGGTGAGTGCAGTTGTGTGGTAGTTTGAACATTCTTTGGCATTGCCTTTCTTTGGGATTAGAATGAAAACCGACCTTTTCCAGTCCTGTGGTCACTGCTGAGTTTTCCAAATTTGCTACATATTGAGTGCAGCACTTTAACAGCATCTTCTTTTAGGATTTGAAATAGCTCAACTGGAATTCCATCACCTCCACTTGCTTTGTTTGTAGTGATGCTTCTTAAGGCCAACTTAACTTCGCATTTCAGGATGCCTAGCTCTAGGTGAGTGATCACACCATCATGATTATCTGGGTTGTGAAGATCTTTTTTGTACAGTTCTTTTGTGTATTCTTGCCACCTCTTCTTAATATCTTCTGCTTCTGTTACATCCATACCATTTCTGTCCTTTATTGTGCCCATCTTTGCATGAAGTGTTCCCTTAGTATCTGTAATTTTCTTGAAGTGATCTCTAGTCTTTCCCATTCTATTGTTTTCCTCTATTTCTTTGCATTGATTACCGAGGAAGGCTTTCTTACCTCTCCTTGCTGTATTTTGGAACTCTGCATTCAAATGGGTCTATCTTTCCTTTTCTCCTTTGCCTTTAGGCTCTCTTCTTTTCTCAGCTATTTGTAAGGCCTCCTCAGACAACCATTTTGCCTTTTTACACTTCTTGTTTTGGAGATAATCTTGATCCCTGCCTCCTGTACAATGTCATGAACCTCTGTCCATAGTTTTTCAGACAATCTAATCCCTTGAATCTATTTGTCACTTCCACTGTATAATCGTAAGGGATTTGATTTAGGTCATACCTGAATGGTATAGTGGTTTTCCTTACTTTCTTCAATTTAAGTCTGAATTTTGCAATAAGGAGTTCATGGTCTGAGCCACAGTCAGCTCCCGGTCTTGTTTTTGCTGACTATACAGAGCTTCTCCATCTTTGGCTTCGAGGAATATAATCAGTCTGATTTTGGTACTGATCATCTGGTGATGTCCATGTGTAGAGTCTTCTCTTGTGTTGTTGGAAGACGGTGTTTGCTATGACCAGTGCGTTCTCTTGGCAAAACTATGTTAGACTTTGCCCTGCTTCATTTTGTACTCCAAGGCCAAATTTTCCTATTATTCCAGGTATCTCTTGACTTCCTACTCTTGCATTCCAGTCTCCTATGATGAAAAGGACATCTCTTTTGGGTGTTAGTTCTAGAAGGTCTTGTAGGTCTTCATAGAACTGTTCAACTTCAGCTTCTTCAGCATTACTGCTTGGGGTATGGACTTGGATTATTGTGATATTGAGTGGTTTGCCTTGGAAACGAACAGATCATTCTGTTGTTTTTGAGATTGCACCTAGGTACTGCATTTCAAACTCTTTTGTTGACTATGAGGGTACTCCATTTCTTCTAAGGTATTCTTGCCCACAGTAGTAAATATAATGGTCATCTGAATTAAATTTGCAGATTCCAGTCCATTTTAGTTCAGTGGTTCCTAAAATGTCGATGTTCACTTTTGCCATCTCCTGTTTGACCACTTCGAATTTACCTTGATTCATGGACCGATAACCAGTCTCAGTAGTTTCTGGATTTTCCTTCCTGTCATACTTTTGCCCAGATATATATAATTATATATTTCCTTTTTCCCCTTCTTTCTTACCCCTAAGATATAATGCTATAGATATTCTTTTGTACTTTGTTAATCACAGAATTTGAAACCTGAATCAGAGCTTTTTGTTTTATTTCTAAGGTTATTCTTTTCTCTCTCTCTTTTTTTTTTTTTTGTCTTTTAGACATTGGACCAGCAACAGTTCTTCACAGAGGAAGAACTGAAGGAATATGAAAATCTTATCTCTGTACAAGAAAGTAAACTTAAGAAAAAGGCAGATGAGCTTCAGAAACAAAAAGAAGAGCTACAACGTCAGCATGACCAACTTGAGGCTCAGAAGCTTGAATATCATCAGGTGGTATTTTGTAAAAGGCTTATGGCATTAAAAAGGATTCTAGGGTCTCTGCTGCATGCCTCTGGTTTTGTACTATAATATTTCAATTAGCTGTTATATTTTAAATTTTAATATTTTTTAAACTGCATGGTTGACTACTCTAAATTTTAGAATGTGACTATCTCATTTTGGAAACCAATTTTTAGTTCGTTGTGCTTTGGCAAAGGTCATCCATATCAGAGAAAATCAAATAATGCTTACTTTTAAGACATTCTTTTTCCATTCACTAGGTTGTACAGCAGATGGAACAAAAAAAATTACAACAGATTTCCCCATCAGCACCTGGTGGAGAATCAAAGATCTAGCCACGTATGTAATTTTATTTGTTTGTTTGAGAAAATTTAATAAAATGGAATAAACAGAAATTTACTTTTGTTACAAATATAATTTCAAACCATTAATATTTGTGCTACTTTCTCTTTATGTGTAGAAATACAGCAATTTGTATTATAGAAAAATGAAAAGGCCTCTGAAATCTTTATATTTCAAAAGCTATGTAATTTGATAGCCATATACATGGTGAATTGATTTTTTCAATATTACTCATAATTCTTCCTAATCAATTATTAATATTATCAGAGAACTTGTTTTTAAATTGTGATCTATGGTTAAGCCTAGTTAAGAAACAAATATTCAATATGTCTATGTATAAAAGAATATTCAGAGTAAAGGAAGACACCTTTAAAATGAGGGCATATATTTTCCTTTTGTACAGACATTTAAAGTCTGAAGTCCACCAGAACTTGGAAGAAAATTGTTGAATCATCATCTGTGTCATCTTCTTACCTCCCTTCCTTCTCCTCTCCTCAATAAATATTTTAAAGCATATGTGGAATAAAGGAAGATACTTTTTAAATGGGAACTTATTTCTTTTAACACAGATATTTAAGGGTTGAAGCCTATCAGAACCAGGAAGGAAACTCAATGCCTGCCTGTCATTTTCATACCTCTCTTCTTTTCCCTTTGTTCTCCTTTAGTTATTTAATTAAGCAGGCTATGCCATAATTTAATGAAATTATTAGTAACTATTTGTGTGAGAAAGCTCCATCCATTGCTTTTAAAGTAAATTGCTTTCACTTATTCATAAAGATAGATAGTCTTATGGGTGCTTATCATCCTCTCTCTCAATACAAGTCTCTTTGATATTAATGATTGTTCTCCTGAGAATACCATAGTATTTCCCAGTGTTTGCTGATAACTTTTTCCTGAATCTTTTAACTTTCAGCAATATTAACTGCTAGAAATTCTTTTACCAAACGGCTTCTCCTTCTCCTTAAGGTCATTTTTCATTTATAATATTTTTGTATTATACTCTATCATTCAAGATCAGGTTTTGCTACATATTCTGGTTTAACTAAAGAAGAGATTTTGCCTTTTACGTAAAAGAAATCTGTAAGTAGGTAGTGTCCAGGTTCCCATCTTTCTGCTCTGCTCTCCTCATTGCATGGATTTTATTCTCAAGTTATTTCATTTTCATTGTCCAAAGTGGCTTTTGGAAACAGTGGGCGAAGGGCAACCAAAGGAAATTTCCCCAGCTGAGTCAGCGTCCTGGATGCAGTTTCCCCAGAGAACCACACAGCATTTGAATTTACATGTTGTTGGCCAGAGCTGTGTCACATTGCCATCTAGCTGCTAGGGAAGCTGAGAAATCCAGTGTAAGTGAGACCAGCTAAAAGTTAAGGTTCTTTAACTAGTGAAAAATTCCGTTTCAGAAGGGAAGGGAGAATGTTTGATGGGCACCTACAGCTCTGAAAACTTAATCAGCCTTTTGGTGACCTAAATATTGGTGTACATTCTGCTGAAACAGAGAATGCTCACTTCCCCCACCACAAAAGAAAACCACCAAAATTGAATCCATTAATGACTGTAACACAAAGCCTATGATATCTGAGTATAGTCCCCTTCATGAGGATAGAATGTGGTTTCTTACATTCTGGCCACTTGCAAACTAAAAAGCAGCGTGTCTGCCCCCTGAGCACCGTATGCATAATAAGATAGGTACAGGATAACTGCAGTAAAATCAACCCTCTAGAAAAGAGGAAAACAGAAAACATAGCAGTCATACATCCATGGAAATTAAAAAAAATCCTCTGTGGCAAAAATAGCAAGGTGCTAATAGCTCTCTGCTCTGTCCATAAATACATTCTTTGGATTTTGTATCAGGCAACCCCTGCTTCACCTTTCTGGGAGGAACATCCTTGTCTTATGTCCTCAGGGGCCCTTGGCATTGCCCTCTAGGATGTTTTTATTGCCCAGTAACCCTCAAGGACACAAGTGGCCTTTGGAAAGTGTCCCCTTCTTGAAGAGTGGACAGCTTTCACACTTTTCGTCCTGTTATCATGGGTTTAGAGCCTTGGGAATTGTTTTAGATAGTTACAGGCTGTTTCAGCTTGGGCTTAGGGTTTTTATTTATTTTTTGTTTTCTTCTGCTTTTTGGCAAAACAGTTCCCTAAAAACTTGGTAGGTCTCTGGTCTGTTTTCTTCAATTATTACCATGAGAAAGCACAAAGATCTTATCAAGATCGCTTTTAACAAAGAACCTCATCTTTTACTTGCTGGCCTCTATGTTCTTTCTCTCCCTTTGGGTCTTAGATGAGTGGGACCTACTTAGGATTGTTTTGAACTGTAGGCTGGGATGGGATAACAATCTTATTCTGATCTTTTTCCTTAGGATAGTTCCCATTACTTGGCAGAAAATTCTTAAGGAAAGGTTCTTGGAAAGGTTGTGAAAGCTTTAGCAGCTTCCTCAGAACCTTTATTTATAATTGTTTCAGTCTGGAGTACCGTAGTACAGTAGTTGCCTTTTTCAGTTCTTCAGGGCTCCAGATTTGGGACTTTATCAATTTATTTGGTAGATAGAGAACAGTCAGCAAAGCTACATTCCCTTCAGTCTCTCTAGACCCGATCTTCCTTAGCCTAAGTCACATCTGTCTTTTTTTTTTTTTTTTATTATTGTTTTTGCCATACATTGTCATGATATCACCATGGGTTTACATATGCTTCCCCTCCGGGTCCCCCCTCCCTCCTCCCTCCCCCCCGGGAAATCTCGCTGCACCAGTCCCGAGCATCAATCCTGGGCTGGCGATTGATTAGACACATGACAATTAACATGCTTCAATGCCCTTCTCCCATCTCATCCCACCCTTACCCTCATCCACAAAGTCCACAAGTCTATTCTATACATCTGCGTTCCTTTTGTTGTCTCCCATGTTGGGTTCTCATTACTGTCTTTCTAAATTCCATATATATGCGTTAATATACTGTATTGTTGTTTTTGCTTCTGGCTTACTTCACTCTGGATAATGGGCTCCAGTTTCGTCCATCTGAGTAGAATTGCTTCAAATGAATTTTTTTTTAATGCTGAGTAATATTCCATTGTGTATATATACCACAGCTTTCTTATCCATTCGTCGGTTGATGGGCATCTAGGTTGCTTCCATGTCCTGGCTATTGTAAACAATGCAGCGATGAACATTGGGGTGCACGTGGCTCTTTCAATTCTGGTTTCCTCGGTGTATATGCCCAGCAGTGGGATTGCCGGGTCATATGGCAGGTCTATTTGCAGCTTTTTAAGGAACCTCCACACTGTTTTCCATAGTGGCTGTACTAGTTTGCATTCCCACCAACAGTGTAAGAGGGTTCCCTTTTCTCCACATCCTCTCCAGCATTTATTGCTTGTAGACTTTTGGATGGCAGCCATTCTGACTGGTGTAAAGTGGTACCTCATTGTAGTTTTGATTTGCATTTCTCTGATAATGAGTGATGTTGAGCATCTTTTCATGTGTTTGTTAGCCATTTTTATATCTTCCTTGGAGAAATGTCTGTTAAGTTCTTTGGCCCACTTTTTAATTGGGTTGTTTATTTTTCTAGAATGGAGCTGCAGGAGTTGTTTGTAAATTTTTGAGATTAATTGTTTGTCTGTTGCTTCATTGGCTATTATTTTCTCCCATTCTGAAGGCTGTCTTTTCACCTTGCTTATAGTTTCCTTTGTTGTGCAAAAGCTTTTAATTTTAATTAGGTCCCATTTGTTTATTCGTGTTTTTATTTCCAATATTCTGGGAGGTGGGTCATGGAGTATCCCGCTTTGGATTATAGCAGAGAGTGTTTTGCCTATGTTATCCTCTAGGAGTTTTATAGTTTCTGGTCTTATGCTTAGATCTTTGATCCATTTTGAGTTTATCTTTGTGTATGGTGTTAGAAAGTGATCTAGTTTCATTCTTTTACAAGTGGCTGTCCAGTTTTCCCAGCACCACTTGTTAAAGAGGTTGTCTTTTCTCCATTGTATATTCTTGCCTGCTTTGTCAAAGATAAGGTGTCCATAGATGCGTGGATTTATCTCTGGGCTTTCTATTCTGTTCCATTGATCTATGTTTCTGTCTTTGAGTCACATCTGTCTTGTTGGACTTTGCTGAAAGAGGGAAGGCAGAGCATACACGTGCTAGCATTCTGAAGTTCTACTACCATTTTCTCTGATACCTTATCCTGAGTTTGCATGAGATATCACTGCCCCAAACCTGACCTCCTCAACTAAGCAAGTTCCATTCTTATTATCTCTTTATTTACTATATTTTTACTTCTAGTTACCAAATTCTGTACAGGTTAAGATTCTTCATTGTAGGTCATTGAATCCTCTTCAGCTATCAAACAGAATGGGATTAATGTGGGAGGGGTATATAGATAGCTCACAGCATCTTTGGGAGGGCTGAAAGAATGGAACTTAGGCTGAGCTTCTAGGAACTGCATCACAAGACTAGGCTGCAGAAGAAGCTGCTGCTTTGGGAACAATTGAGAAGCTGTCTGCTAAATCAGGAAGCCATCCACTGGATTAGGAAGCCATGAAGTTGCCAGCTCCAGAACCACACCACCACTGCCACATTCTAGATCAGCACAAATGGATACTTCATGCCTTGCTTCTCTCCCTGTGGAACTCAGCTCTGAGTAAAAGTTTCAAGTGAGTGCAATCAGTTGTTTGAACCTATCATATACGGAATCCTAGCTGCAAGGGAGGTTGGGAAAAATATTTAATTTCCTACCCCGGTTGTAGCATACTTACAGCTGCTAAGTAAACAAATCCACAGTAATGCTTCAAAATTTTAATTGCTTCTCTTAACATTAATAATTTTAAAAACAGTTCTCATTTTATAAATTTTAAAATAATCATTGCATAATTGCATAAATAATCAATGCATAATCAATGCATAATCCTCCAAACACTTCAGATTTTTTCCCCTTAAATCATGGATTCTAGAATTGACTATAGCAATCTAGAAAAGTTCTACTTATATGTATCTTAAAAAACCCACAAAAATCACTCAGCAGAGTAATGCTATTTTTCTAGAGGTGGGGAAGAATTCCTATCTCTGTTGTTTAAATTGTAGGAAATATTTTTAAATGTTCTGGGGTATCCTTTTGTTGATGACTCTATATGTAACTGGTACTGTGACAAGACAGGGATTCACATGGGATAAAACTTTTTAGATGGTGGACTGGGGTCAAATCAGAAAGAAATGGAGACAATGATATTGTACTTTTATGTGACAAATATAAATACAACAGCAGTCATATTGCATATGTGCTAAGTCACTTCAGTCATGTCCAGCTCTGTGCAATCCTAAGGACTGTAGCCTGCCAGGCTCCTCTGTTCATGGGATGCTCCAGGCAAGAATATTGGAATGGGTTGCCATGCCTTTCTCCAGGGAAGCTTCCTGACCCAGGGATGTTATGGTTGCGTTGGCATGTAGATTCTTTACCACTAGCACCACCTGGGAAAACGAACAGTCATATTATAACACATTAAATATATCAAAGTAACACATTTTATTGAAGAAGAAAAATGGCAACCCACTTTGGTGGAATCCCATGGGCAGAGGAGTCTGGCAGGCTACAGTCTATGGGGTTGCAAAGAGTTGGACATGACTTAGCGATTAAACAATAACATGTTCTACACCTTACATTTACACAGTGTCATATATCAAATATATTCAAGTAAAAAAATTAATTCAAGGAGAACATAGAGAAATTTTTTAAAATGCTTGTTTAGCATGCGTAGATAAGGGACAGATGTTAATGTAGACATACCTCAGTTTCCAACAAATTATAATCTATTAAAAATAGAATTATTAGCCTAAGATTATTTATGAACATAAGGAATTCCAGTTGTTATGAGTGTTGGGCATTTATTACTGAGGGTTGTTTCTTAAAGAGCTGCTAATTGTATTCTCTCCAGCTCTCTTACAAAGTATCGGTCCTCTGTTTGGTTTACCCCATTCATTTTTATATTCTTTAGATATTAAAAAGTCTTTGGCTTAGTTGACCTAGTAGTATGTATAAGTAATTTGGAATTTTGTTTCACATATCAATTTCCATGAAGCATTTTATAGTATACTTGTTTTTATTTAGTTGTTAAGTCATGTCCAACTCTTGTGATCCTGTGGACTGTAACCCACTATGCTCCTCTGTCTATGGAATTTCCCAGGCAAGAATACTGGAGTGGGTTGCCATTTCCTTCTCTAGGGGATTCTTCCTGACCCAGGGATCAAACCTGTGCCTCCTGCATTGGCAGACAGATTCTTTACCACTGAGCCACTGAGAAGCTCTATAGCATACTTAGGTATATATAGTTAAAACTATATTTTCAAAGACAATATTCCTTTATAATATTTGACTCTCACTGAAGGAAACTGAAATTTAGAAGTTTAGAAGTAGTGATAATCGATCTTTTTGAGAGATGGCTCTTTTTTTTTTTTAACCAAGATTTGTTTACAACAGCATTTTTTCATGCTAATTGAATGTATTTGTGTTACCATAAATCTAAAGAGCAAGTTTGTTTTGCACATGAGGAAAAATATAAAGAAAAGATTTGTGATAATGTGACTTTTTTTAAGATAGTCAAGCTAATAAAAGAGGTGATGAGAAATGTGTCTGTGTTTAAATATTTATTTATTTATGGTTTGGCCAGTTTGGGTCCTCGTTGCTGTTGTGGGTTTTCAATAGTTGTAGCAAAGGAGGCTACTCTCTGGTGGCTGCACGTGGGCTTCTCGTTGTGGAGGCTTCTCTTGTGCTGAGCACGGGGCTCTAGGGTGCTCGGGCTTCACTGGTTGCAGCACGTGGGCTCAGTAGTGTCAGTTTCTGGGTTCTGGAGCACAGGCGCAGTAGTGTGGCTCGTGGGCTTAGTTGCTCCGCAGCATGTGGGATCTTCCTGGGCCAGGGATGGAATCCATGTCTCCTGCATTGGCAGACGGATTCTTTACCACTGAGCCACCAAGGATGGCCAAAATGTGTTTTTTTAGGGGGAAATATTGACAAGTCTGGGCTTTCCTGGTGGCTCATGGTGAAGAAACTGCCTGCAATGCGGGACACATGAGTTCAGTCTCTGGGTCGGAAAGATCCCCTGGAGAAGGGCATGGCAACGCACTCCAATATTCTTGCCTGGAGAATCCCATGAACAGAGGAGCCTGGTGGGCTGTAGTCCATGGGGTTGTAAAGAGTCGGACACAACTGAGCAATGAAGCACACTGACAAGTCTAGTTCTGGTTAGTGCCTAAAGTTTAATTTCTCTTTTATAGCTGTACAGTAAATAAAGAAGAAATTGAAAAAGAGGCAGAGTTAGATGATGACTTTTATAATTTTCATGCAAGATTTGTGTTTCCTGAAAAAGCTGCTAGAGAAGATCATCTTTACCCTTAACCAAGTATGTCAACTTGATACTTTAATGCATTTGTTTCGTTGGAATTGAGAGACTAAGGTGTGTTCAGTAAAATGCAGAGTTCCTGTGGGTGATAAAATGGACTGTAATGACAGATTGTTTTCAAGGTATGAGATTTAAAGGAAATCAGATCCTTTCTTTGCTTTTTGTTTTTTCTGTAACACAATATCATTAGCAGGACTTCAGTCTTTCCATACTGTTTTAATTAATCAATTAGTTAATTAAAATCCAGCAACTTAGATTTAATAAATGGCGATTTTTTCCAGCTTTTAGTTTTTAAAATTTTGTATTGAACTATAGTTGATTTATAGTATTGTGTTAGTTTCAAGTATATAGCAAACTTTATATATATATAAAGTATAGCAAACTTTATATATATATAAAGTATATGTATATACTTTATCAGATTCTTTTTCATTATAGGTTTTCATAATATATTGAATATAATTCCCTGTGCTATACAGTAAATCCTTGTTTATCTGTTTTATATATAGTGTTATGTTGATCCCATATTCCTGATTTATCCCTCCATTCCTCTATTCCCCTTTGATAACCATGTTTGTTTTCTATGTCTGTGAGTCTGTTTCTGTTTTGTAAATAAGTTTATTTGTATTATTTTTTAGATTCCACATATGAGTGATATATTTATCCTTCTCTGATTTATTTCACTTAGTATGATAATCTCTTGGTTCATCCATGTTGCTGCAAATGGTAATATATCATTCTTTTTTTTATGACTGAGTAATATTCCATTGTTTTATATATATATATACATATAAACACACACATATATATGTATAGATATATATATGCCACATCTTCATTATCCATTTGTTAATGGACACTTAGATTGCTTGGCTGTTATAAATAGTGCTGCTATAATTTATTGTTTTCCATTAAAATTTTTTTGTTGGAGTATAATTAATTTATAATATTGTGTTAATTTCAGATGTACAACAAAGTGAATCAGTTATAAATAGATCTATCAACTCTTTTTTTAGATTCTTTTCCCATATAGGCCATTACAGAGTGTTGAGAAGAGTTCCCTGCACTGTATAGTAGGTCCTTGTTAGTTCTCTATTTTATGTATAGTAGTGGGTATATGTCAATCTCAACATCCCAATTTATCCCTCTATGCACTTACCCCTGCTAACCATAAGTGTGTTTTCCATATCTGTGAGTCTGTTTCTGTTTTATAAATAAGTTCATTTGTAGCATTTATTTAGATTCCACAGATAAGTGACATCATTTGTCTTTGTCTGACTAACTTCACTCAGTATGAGAATCTCTAGGTCCTTTCATGTTGCTACAAATGGGATTATTTCATTCTTTTTTAATGACTGTATAGTTGTTATGAATTAATAACCATGCTTAAAGAATTCAAGAATTGAGTCAGAGCAAGCAGCAGCAGCAAATGGTGAAGACACCAAGTTGAAAAATTTGGACCTGTGGTTACCAGCACTGCCAACCTGTTTACTGAGACAAAAACAAAGCAAAACCAATAAAACCTTTTATTACATTTTGGAAATTAAGGATTTCACTCCAAATATTTCCTATTAGAATTATGTAGAAGAAAACGTACATTTCATGTTTCAGTTCAGTTCAGTCGCTCAGTTGTGTCCGACTCTTTGCAACCCCATGGACTGCAGCACGCCAGGCTTCCCTGTCCATCAGCAACTCCCGGAGCTTGCTCAAACTCATGTCCATTGAGTCAGTGATACCACCCAGCTATCTCATCCTCTGTCGTTCCCTTCTCCTCCTGCCTTCAGTCTTTCCCAGGATCAGGGTGTTTTCCACTGAGTCAGTTCTTCACATCAGGTGGCCAAGTATTGAAGCTTCAGCTTCGGCATCAGTCCTTCCAATGAATATTCAGGACTGATCTCCTTTAGGATGGACTGGTTGAATCTCCTTGCAGTCCAAGGGACTCTCAGGAGTCTTCTCCAACACCACAGTTCAAAAGCATCAATTCTTCAGTGTTCAGCTTTCTTTATAGTCCAACTCTCACATCCATACGTGACTACTGGAAAAACCATAGCTTTGACTAGATATACCTTTGTTGGCAAAGTAAGAAGCAGAGGCTTTTTAATATGCTATCTAGGTTGGTCATAACTTTTCTTCCAAGGAGCAAGTGTCTTTTAATTTCATGGCTGCAGTTACCATTTACAGTGATTTTGGAGCCCCCCCCAAATAAAACATTTTATGTTTACAGATGTCTATAATTTTCACAAATTTATTTTGTATTTTAATTGATATTAGCCATAGTCTAGATGATTAATGCCATGTACCAGCTTGGTCAGCCAGCCCTTGACTGTGTATTTTTCTTACAGGCTCACCCTTCCAGTTGCCTGTAAGGGTGGAAGGCAAGCTCTGCCTGCCTGTAAACAAGGTTTTTTTAAATAATAATTTTTAAAATAAGTTTTATTTTGTTTATAATTTGTTTACAATCTACTGTAAGCAATAGATACTACTTTTGCTGTGCAAATTTTCTTCCCTCCTGTTTTTTTTTTTTGGCCATGTCACACAGTTTGTGGCATATTAGTTCACCAACCAGGGATGAAACCCAGGCTCACAGCAGTGAAAATGTCGAGTCCTAATCACTGGACCATCAGGGAATTCCTCCTCCTTTTGTTTTATCCTTAGTGATGAGCCTGTTTCCTAAGACTGTCCAGGATTATGAAAATATATCTTGCAATTAAAGTGTTAAAATATTTCATTTAGGGGACTGTTTACCCTCTCTCAGTGTCTACATTGAGAGCTTTGTACTTTCCTTCTTAATAATTCCTACTCGTTTGCAAAAAACAAATTTCATTTTACAATTCTTAAAATTTGCTACTCTGTGAAATTTTTAAATGATAATGATTTATTTTCCATGTGATTTTAAAGTTTCCTTGTCTGAGTGTTTTAAAAATAAGGGAGAAAAAAATAAAATTCTGTTAGTATTCTTTGCCATCTCCTGTGAATCATTGTATTAAAATGTTATTTTAAAATTTTAGTCCATTTAGAATGCTCTTTTTTAGTGATATGAGAATAAGTGCCCTTTAATTAAATACTTACCCTCACTTTAGATTCCCTGTGTATGGAGTAAGAAACATGTGTTCAGCCTATGCCATTCTATATTTGTATTGTACCGTGCGACTTTACCCATTGTGCTGTCCACTGTTATACTACATTTGTTAAAGTGATTTAAGTTTGCTTTACTTTTGAACTTTACCTTTTCTTTTCTTGGTGTTGTTACTTCATAAATATTTCCTTATTCAAATAGTGATGTTTTTCAGATTATTTCCTTTTTGAGACATATTTGCCATGTCCTTTGATGTTTTAAACATTTTTAATGGTAGTATTGAAGCATTTTTTTCCTTCTTGTTCTCTAGCATTGAGTAAGGTATCTTAGAATTTGTATTTTTAACTTTTTTCCTGACTACAACTCAGTCCTAATCCTGTATTTATTTCTTGTTTCCTTTGATGTGTTTCATTCTCTGAAAACACATACACATCTCTGTTTCATTAGAGTCAAGAGTTGATCTTGGGGAAAAGAAAACCATGTTTGTAGAAAAGTCAGGTTTTCTAGGGCTCATTAGGCAACAAGGCAGTCCTTCCTAGAATGGCTTCTGAGCACTTCGGAGAGTGCTTCTAACCCTGAAGAAAGTTTCTGACTCATGGGTAGAGATGTCCTGACTCCCTCCCTGTAAGAGTGAAACAGAAGGTTATGGAGCAAAAGCATCTGTTCAGACTGTGGTAAATGTCCTGTGTCCAATTCTTGAGCTTTTCATACTCTCCTTAAATAATAATAGTGTTTATAAAAATACTTTGTGCATCCCAACAGACATTTTCCATCTTACAGTTGTTAATAAAGGAAAATAAGTATTTTGGGGAACAGGAAGACCAGGATATAAAATTGACCATCTCTGATTAGAAGAGAGGGACTTCCCAGGTGGCGCTAGTGGTAAAGAGCCCACCTGCCAATGCAGGAGACTTAAGAGGTGTGGGTTTGATCCCTGGGTCGGGAAGATGCCCTGGGGGAGGGCACAGCAATCAGTATTCATGCCTGGAGAATCCCATGGACAGGCTACAGTCCATAGGGTCACATAGAGTTGGACACAGTTGAAGTGATTTAGCACATGCACTCACTGATTAGATGAGAAGTAGCATAATTTATTGTTTCATTATTACTTTTCCCTGGATGATCTGAGTTTCAATTAAGTTCTTTCCTCTCTAAGTACTCTACCATTTTTCTACTGTTGTATTGACTTTTCCACTACTATATTTCCAATGCACCTCCTTAATCATTAGAGAAAGCTTAGAGGGATACAGAAAGTTGTAGTACCATTGTTAACCATCTTAAGGTTTCATGGTCACCATTTTCATGGCACTTATTATCCACTATATCAAATAAATTCCCTTCTTCCCTTGTAATTCCAAATTATTAATCTTTTCTTTAAGGAAGTCTGTTGCATTACTAATTAAAATTTGGAGGTGATTTTATTAAAACAGGATTAATTAAAAATTATATTAAAGATAAAATAGAGGCTAAATCTTTTTTTAATTAATTAATTTATTTTTTCCTTTACATTATTGTGTTGGTTTTGCCATACATTGACATGAATCCACCATGGGTATACATGTGTTCCCCTTCCAGAGAGGCTAAATCTTTTAAGGACAACAATTTGAAGGCAGTTAATGATCAGAGTGACTTTCATTCATTTGCAATGGCTTTGGTGACTTACAGGTAGTTCAGTTTGCCCCTGTCAATCCAGTTTCAGGGCCTAAGAATGGATGGGCCCTGGGGGCTGAAGGAGCCAAGGGGGAGAAAGGAGCCCCCTTCTCCACTGAAGGTATTTCTTTCTCTGAGGTGATTAGTCTAGGATCTATTAGCACATGAAAGTTCCAAGCCCTTGCAATTTTCAAAGTATCTGTATGTGTACCAATTTATATAGCCTCTAATTTAAAGTTCATAGTTTTGGAAGGAATATGTGTTTATGTATAAGCATGTGCCTAAAACAGGTCTGGAAGGAAGACCATTACTTATCTTGTGTCTTTTGAAAAAAATGGTCTTCTGTAATTAAAACATGAAAAAACACTCTTTTCATTATTGCCTTTTCTTCTCATGAAGGAGACCAATATTGCATAACTCATATTTTATCAATATTATATTCTAAAAACCAGTTAATAATGATGGTTTATATGTCCTATTTGAGGTCAAGATTATAAAGACCTTTTATTTGTTACAATTAATTTGGGGGGATTTTGAAGTTTTCAAAAATTAAATGTTAAAAATAATCTTTTATAAGTATGTGGCCAAAAATGTTCTATTGATCTTAAACTTTGGGGAGAAATTTTATTAGTTTGAAGTGTCTTCAGATGTAATTCTTCTTGGTTTATTTAGATATTTTGGACTATTTTTAAGACTACACATAAATACTTGGATTTTAATTTGATAATTAGGAAGACACAGAGACTTTATAAAACTTTGCTATATTTGAATTTGTTTTTTGGCTATATGTTGTAAGAATTCTTCCAGAGAAATATTTGTTGGAAAATATGATTCTGGTCATAATTTGTATAGGTTTATATTTAACTATATTAAATGTAAAATCAGAAAAATATGTAGTATTTGTTATAATTTTCTGGGGAAAAAAATTTGACAACATTGAAAGAATGAATTATTTGCAAAACATTAAAGTTGCAGAGTCATGGACCCTCAGGGTCTTAGAAATTGTTTCCCTGGAAGGGACCTCTTCTGCTGTATTTCTTAGTAGATGTTTATCCAGTGATAGGATTGAAGTAGACATCATCTGGGCACTAGTGGTAAACAACCTGCTTGCCAGTGCAGGGGACGTAAGAGATGTGGGTTTGATTCTTGGATTGGGAAGATTTTCCTGGAGGAAAGCACTGTAACCCACTCCAGTGTTCTTGTTTGGAGCATCCCATGGACAGAGGAGCCTGGTGGGCTACAGTCCACAGGATTGCAAAGAGTCAAACATGACTGAAATGACTTAGCACTCACACATATGCTTCCAGGGACAGGACTGAAGTGAAAATCACAGCAGTTTCCAGGTTTCTTGTCTTCAATATTGGAATCATCTAAGAGCTTCAGAAAAGACTGATTCCTGGGTCTCATCTCCAGAGACTGTGATTTCATTCTTCTGGAGTGCGATCTGGTCTTTGAAATTTTTGAAAGATCTTCAGGTGATTCTAATGCGCAGACCAGTTTGGGAACTGCTGATAAATTATGTGGAAATCAACCAACATTAGAGAATCTATGCTGGGGAGGAAAGCTGACTGATGTTATGAAGGTTCTATAAGCATTTAAATGTCACTTCAGTTACCTGCTTCCCTGGTGGCTCAGCTGGTAAAGAATCTGCCTGCAATGTGGGAGATCTGGGTTTGATCCCTGGGTTAGGAAGATCCTCTGGAGAAGGGAACAGCTATCCATTCCAATATTCTGGCCTGGAGAATTCCATGGACTATATAGTCCATGGGGTTGCAAGGAGTCGGACTTGATGGAGCAACTTTCAGTTACCTGCATGCACACACCAGTCTTTGTAACAAGTAGGAAACATTTCCACCTAAATTCAAGAACAGTGACAAAGCATCTCTGATTATGGGGTAGTAGAAAGTTCTGGGGTCTGGATTAGGACTTTGGCTCTGTCATTCTCCAACTATATGATTTTTCCCCCCTCCTAGCATCTGGAGAAAAAAAAGCTAAAGTTTAGACTGTGAGATTTTATTAATTTTACTAAAATTTCCCAACTTTTCCATTTGAAATCATATCAGCTTTGTAAAAAACTTGCAAAAATAGTATATGCCCTTCACCTAGCTTCCTCAAATGTTAACACCTTAATCAGAGTTAGTAAAATCAGGAAGTCAACATTAATACAATTTTATTAACTAATCTTCAAATTTTGCCAGTTATCCCACTAATACACTTCTGCTAGGCTAAAGAGGCAATTCAGGATCACACACTGCAGTTAGTTTTATATATAGGTGTGTTTGTTAACTCTGACAAAAAAAAAGTCTATCCAAAAAAGTTGCAACAATAGGTCAGCTAATTCTATAATGCCCTTCCCCTAGATATATCAGTTGTTAGCAGCTTGCCACATTTGCCATCAAGCTCTCTCTGTCTCTCTACAATTCTGATTTTTTACTAAAGCATTTCAGAAGTTTCAGACATTGTGATCCTTTACCCTAGATCTGTGAGTTAGCATCTCCTAAGAACAAGGACATTCTTTTATAATAACCATCTTTTCAGTTCAGTTCAGTCATTCAGTCATGTCCGACTCTTCGCAACCCCATCAATCGCAGCATGCCAGGCCTCCCTGTCCATCACCAGCTCCTGGAGTTCACCCAAACTAATGTCCATTGGGTCAGTGATGCCATCTAACCATCTCATCCTCTGTCTTCCCCTTCTCCTCCTGCCTTCAATCTTTCCCAACATCAGGGTCGTTTCAAATGAGTCAGCTCTTTGCATTCAGGTGGCCAAAATATTGGAGTTTCAGCTTCAACATCAGTCCTTCCAATGAACATAAAAGTGATCAAATTATCATCTTATTCAATTTTAGGAAATTTCCTGTGGACAAAGAATGTGGTCTGCCACTTCAGTAAATAAAGAACATTGCATTACCACTATCATCAGCCTTCATAGCTGCCCTCTGTGCAGCTGTGCACTCCGAGGGAACTCATGAAGGAGATAAAGAAGATACCAGCCTTAGTGAGTTGAGGTGCTTATCAAAGGCTTGATTTAATGAGCCCAGACTCTTGAATCTTTCCTTACACAGAAAAGCACTAAATTCATTACTTGAGATGTATGGTTTTCTTTAGTTAATGGGAATCTTTTGAAATTCCAAGAGGCTGTCTCCTGGGCTTTAGTCCTCAGTAAGACCACTGAATAAAACACAGTTCTTAATTTTTAAATCATGTATTTTTTTTCAGTTGACATTACAAAGTATTGCTCTAACGTCTGGTCCATATTCAGATTTCACCAATTGTCTCAATAGTGTCCTTCATGGTCATTTTTTTTTTAATATAGGATTTAATCCAGAGTCAAACTTTGCATTTGCTTGTCATGTCTCTTTCATTTCCCTTAATCTAAAATAGCTCTTCAACCTTTCTTTGTCTTTCATGACATTGACACTTTTGAAAAGTACAGGCCAGTTATTTTATAGAATGGCCCTCAACTTGCATTTGTCTAGACCATTATCTCTCAAAGTATGTTCTGTGACTGATGCTGTCTATACACCAGTGTCACCCAACAATAAAGGGTCAACACAGAAACTGAAATTAGTTGTGCCTTTGAAAATAATTTTATGTTTGTTTTATAGTATAAATTGGAGGCTTAATTTTTATGTGTTTTGATTTCATTTTTCTAAGAAATCATTTTTATTGTATTTTACAAAATAACAGTCCTCAATAGGTTGGATATTTTCTTTCTTTTTTTTAAACTTTTTCTTTTATCTTGGATTAACATTGTTGTGATAGTTTCATGTGTCATCAAAGGGATTCAGTTATACATATACATATATCTATTCTCCTGCATACCCTCTTCCTATTCAGCCTATCACATAACACTGAGCAGAGTTCCCTGTGCTATACAGAAGGTCTTTATTGGTTATCCGTTTTAAATATAGCAGTGTGTACTTGTTGATCCCCAATTCCCTAACTATCCCTTCTTCCCCTCATCCTTCACCCCTGGTAACCATTAAGTTCATTCTCTAAGTTTGTAAGTCTGTTTCTGTTTTGTAAATAAGTTCATTTGTATCATTTTTCTTTAAAGATTCTGCATATAATGGATATTATACAATATTTTAGGTTGAATTTTTTTTTACAAAGGTCCTTTGTCTCAGTTATTTTGATCAGCACTGGTCTAGAATAGCCTTTTGAGGCTAAGGACTGCGCTTTAGTCACCTGAATCCATTACATTCAGATGATACCTGGCAAAGTTCAGTGAATGGCTGCCTGTGGAGTGACTTAAAATGACCATTCCTTTATTGGAGAAGCTTTTCTTAGGCTGAGTTCAAATCTGTCTCTCTGTAAATTCTACACAGGGACTTTACTTTTGCCTACAAAAACATCATATAACACATCTATGCATATCTTTAGGTGTTAGTTTTTCCAATATTTAAAAAACTAAGACATGTCTTAAAGCCTCAGTCTACTTCAAGCAAAAGTAACTCCATTTCTTTTACCATTTGTAGTGATTAGGATTAAATTCTGCTGAAAATAAGAACACCTCCAATAAGAATGACTTACTGACTTTGTTTCCTATGTTCTGCAAGTGTAGGGGTGTCATCCTAGGTCTGGTAGGGAAGTTTCACAAATCATCAGGGACCCAGCACCCCTCTATTTTCTGTCCCATTGTCCCCAGTGCATGACTTCTATGCGGTCTAAGATGTCTGCTTGTGCTCTAGCTATTACATCTGCATTCTTTCCAGCAGACAGATGAAAGGGTAAAGAGCATATCCTTCCCTTTAAGGACATTTCCCAGAAATAACACAAAACACTTCCATTTATTGCATTCATCTCACATTGCTAGTAAAGTAATGCTCAAAATTCTCCAAGCCAGGCTTCAGCAATACATGAACCGTGAAGTTCCAGATGTTCAAGCTGGTTTTAGAAAAGGCAGAGGAACTAGAGATCGAATTGCCAACATCCACTGGATCATCAAAAAAGCAAGAGTTCCAGAAAAACATCTATTTCTGCTTTATTGACTATGCCAAAGCCTTTGACTGTCTGGAACACAATAAACTGTGGAAAATTCTTAAAGAGATGGGAATACCAGACCACCTGACCTGCCTCTTGAGAAACCTGTATGCAGGTCAGCAAGCAACAGTTAGATCTGGACATGGAACAAGAGACTGGTTTCAAATAGGAAAAGGAGTCTGTCAAGGCTGTATATTGTCACCCTGCTTATTTAGCTTATATACAGAGTACATCATGAGAAACACTGGGCTGGATGAAGCACAAGCTGGAATCAAGATTGCCGGAAAAAATATCAATAACCTCAGATATGCAGCTGACACCATCCTTATGGCAGAAAGTGAAGGAGAACTAAAGAGCCTCTTGATGAAAGTGAAAGAGGAGAGTGAAAAAGTTGGCTTAAAGCTCAACATTCAGAAAACTAATCATGGCATCCAGTCCCATCACTTCATGGGAAATAGATGGGGAAACAGTGGAAACAGTGTCAGACTTTATTTTTTTGGGCTCCAAAATCACTGCAGATGGTGACTGCAGCCATGAAATTAAAAAAAAGCTTACTCCTTTAAAGGAAAGTTATGACCAACCTAGACAGCATATTAAAAAGCAGAGACATTACTTTGCCAACAGAGGTCTGTCTTTGTTTGCACTAGGAAGGAAACTATAAGCAAGGTGAATAGACAGCCTTCAGAATGGGAGAAAATAATAGCAAATGAAGCATCAGACAAAGAATTAATCTCAAAAATCAGTCACAAAAAAGCAACTCCTGCAGCTAAGTTGCAGAAAAATAAGTGACCCAATCAAAAAATGGGCCAAAGAACTAAACAGACATTTCTCCAAAGAAGATATCAGATGGCTAACAAACACATGAAAAGATGCTCAACATCCCTCATTATCAGAGAAATGCAAATCAAAACCACAATGAGGTACCGTCTCATGCCAGTCAGAATGGCTGCTAACAAAAAATCTATAAACAATAAATGCTGGAGAGGGTGCGGAGAAAAAGGAACCGTCTTACACTGTTGGTGGGAATGCAAACTAGTACAACCACTATGGAGAACAGTTTGGAGATTCCTTAAAAAACTGGAAATAGAACTGCCATATGACCCAGCAGTCCCACTGCTGGGCATACACACTGTGGAAACTAGAATTGAAAGAGACACATGTACCCCGGTGTTCATCACAGCACTGTTTACAATAGTCAGGACATGGAAGCAACCTAGATGTCCAACAGCAGACAAATGGATAAGAAAGCTGTGGTACATATACACAATGAAATATTACTCAGCTATTAAAAAGAATGCATTTGAATCAGTTCTAATGAAGTGGATGAAACTGGAGCCTATTATACAGAGTGAAGTAAGTTAGAAAGGAAAACACCAATACAGTATATTAACGCATATATATGGAATTTGGAAAGATGGTAATGATGACCCTATATGTGAGACAGCAAAAGAGACACAGATGTAAAGAACAGACTGTTGGACTCTGGAAGAAGGTAAGGGTGGGATGATTTGAGAGAATAGCATTGAAACATGTATATTATCATGTGTGAAACAGATCGCCAGTCCAGGTTCAATGCATGAGACAGGGTGCTCAGGGCTGGTGCACTGGGATGACCCTGAGTGATGGGATGGGGAGGGAGGTGGGAAGGAGGGTCATGATGGGGAACACATGTACACCCATGGCTGATGCATGTGAATGTATGGCAAAAACCACCACAATATGGTAAAGTAATTAGCTTCCAATTAAAATTTAAAAAAAGAAAAAAAAAACCTCAACATTCACAATACTAAGATCATGGCATCCAGTCCCATCACTTTGTGGCAAGTAGAAGTGGAAACAATGACAGATTTTATTTTCTTGGGCTCCAAAATCACTGTGGATTGTGACTGCAGCCGTGAAATGAAAGATGCTTCCTCCTTGAAAGGAAAGCTATGACAAACCTAGACGGGTATTCAAAAGCAGATAAATCACTTTGCCGGCAGAGGTCCATGTAGTCAAAGCTATAGTTTTTCCAGTAGTCACATAAGGATGTGAGACCTGGATCATAAAGAAGGCTAAGCGCCAAAGAACTGATGCTTTTGAATTGTGCTGGAGAAGACTCTTGAGAGTCCTTTGCACTGCAAACCACTTAGTCTTAAAGGCAATCAACCCTGAATATTTATTGGAAGGACTGATGCTGAAGCCGAAGCGCCAATATTTTGGCCACCTGATGTGAAGAGCCAACTGATTGGAAAAGACTCTGATGCTGGGAAAGATTGAAGGTAAAAAGAGAAGGAGGCAGTAGAGGATAAGGTGTTTAGATAGCATCATCGACTCAATGGACATGAATCTGAGCCAACTCCATGAGACAATGAAAGACGGGGGAACGTGGTGTGCTCCAGTCCATGGGGCTGCAGCGAGTCAGACATAACTTAGGTCCCGAACAACCAGAAGAGGATTTCTCTTCAGGGACGACTCCTTGGAAGGCGTAGCAGTTGAGAAAAGGTGTAATTTCAGATGTTAGAATTCCATAGCTGGATCTAACTTTGCAGTATACTTGTTAAAACTGTGGTCCAGAAGCTAACGTTCTGAAGGCCCCTCAGCAAGTGATGTCAGTGTGAGCACCCTGTTCATCCTCCAGTTCTTTGCTTTTTACAAAAACTGTGCGTGCTGCTTATTCCTCAGATGAGTGAGAATATAAATATTTGTTTAGCTACTGATAGTAAGTTTAATTTAGTACATTAACTCTAAACTCACTATTGCCAGTAAGGCTACCCTTTATTGGAACGTGCAAGTTTATCATACCACCGTAAGTGGGTCTTCCTTAGGGCAGCGCCCGGGGCAATCGGATCCTGCCCGGTTAACAAAGCGAGCCCAGAGAGAGCCCGCCGGTCCGCCCACCCGTCCGCGCGTCCGCCCGCTTGTCCGCCCCTCCGCGCGTCTGCGCATCAGTCAGCCCGTCCGCCCCCCGCGCGCTGGGAGGCGGGGATTGCCTGTCCCACCGCCTGCGGCTGCCAGCCGCACCCGTTTCACCGCGGAGCTAGCGAAGGTGCCACTGAGCAGGAGCTCGCGGAAACTTCCTTCTTCGTGAACGGAGTGACCAAGATGACTTAGCAGAGTTCTGCAGAAGGGGCCCAGAGGCCTAAGTGGGTGAACGTGCGCCCTTAGTTTAACGCCTACAGTTCGGTCTGGAAGCCAGAGAATACACTTTCCACCCACTTCGTAGATGCTGCTCACTCTTAAGAGGACAAAGGAAGCAAGGAAGTTCGAGACCGCTGGTTCCGCTAGGCTCCGGCAATGGCGAATGGGGCGGCTGGCCGCGTGCGGTGGGGCTCCGTGCTGCTGCTCAGGGTTCTGATAGCGGCGTTGGGGCTGGAGCGCTTCCGGCTCATCTCAGGTAGGACGCGAGGGAGAGGAGGAGGAAGGGAGGAGGGGTAGCGGTCGCTAGGCCGTGAGATCGCGGTCAGCCGGGTTGAGAGCCGAGAATAACCCCGAGGTTAGGACTATGGCTTTCAGAAAATACTGATTCGTTCACTGATTGAATAGTTGCATACTGAATCCCTGCTTTGTGCAGAGTCTCCTCGTGTAGGAGAAGACTCAAGTTTGTGCTCTGGTGTTCTGTAAACTTCGTTCTCCCTTGCATCATGCTAGTTGCTAGAACTGAGGAAAAAAATAGAAGATGTGAAATGAGATTACTCCAGGACTTCCCTGGTTGTCCAGTGGTTGAGAGTCCAAGCTTCCACTGCAGGAGGCAGGGGTTCAATTTCTGTTGGGAGGGAACTAAGATCCTGCATGCCCCCCGTGGTGGCCAAAAACAAAAAACACTCAACAGAAACCTCTTCAACAGGGGGAAAGGAATTGGGCCATGGATCATACTAGCTGAGAGTCCCTTAAATTCCCTTTAAAAAGAAAAAGAAATAGACTCCACCTGCCTATCAGTGACTTTACTAAAGTCTTTACTGAGAGTGCATGGGTGTAACTGAAAATGGGGTCTGCCTGTTGGTCCCTCAAAAGCCAGTGAAGAGGCCAGGTTGGTGGAAAGGAAACTGCTTTATTTTGGGTATTGGCAGATTGGCTGGGTGGATGGGGTGGATGTGGGGTTCGTGGGGGGAAGGAAAAAAACAAAGTTCCAGGATTTTATGTGGATTAATGAGGAGCCATAAACTGAGGGCTTTTGTATCTGAGGATGCCACCCTGCGACCTGCATCCTCCCCCAAAAAAGGGGAAGATGTTTCCAATTACATGATTCTGTTTTAGAGTTACCAGGACTATATTTCTTTCAGTGGTCTTCCATAACCTTATCTTGTTGCCACAGGTTTACTGCAAGTGGAGATGGCAGGGAGGACTCAGATGGTTTTCTTGAATGAAAATGTGACTATCTTTTGCAAGATCCGTGGTTCTCCACACCTGGACATCAACAGTATAGGTATCACTTGGTTTCGGAAGACTCAAACGTCTGAAACTGACACCAAACTGTTTGAGCATTTTGGAAAGTACAGAAAGGCATCCCGACATGGAGCCAGCGTGTCTGTATGGAGTCTGCAGAGGGGAGATGCCTCATTGCAGCTGCCTGGTGTCCGGCTGGAGGATGCAGGAGAGTATCGCTGTGAGCTGGTGGTTACTCCTCAGAAGGCACAGGGGACTGTCTGGCTGGAGGTTGTAGGTAAGTGCCTGAGGGCAGTGCCCTGTGGTTCCCATGGTGATGAGGCTTGCGGTGGAGATGTGGATGGGCTGAGTGGAGCAGAGGTTTAGAGCGTGGGCCTAGGAGTCAAACAGACATAGGTTTGAATCCAGGACGTCCATGGACTTCTTAACAACTTTGGGAAAGTTTTTAATCATGCTGAAACTCTAAACACATGTAATAGTATTTTTTCTGAGAGAATTGATTGTAGGAAAGTGGCTATGAAAAATGCAGGTAAGATAGCTAGTAGGAAGCTGTTGTACAGCACAGGGAGCTCAGCTCTGCATTCTGAGATGCCCTAAAAGGGTGGAATGGGGGGTGGGGTGAAGGGGTTCAAGAGGGAGGGAATATATGCATACATAGAGCTGATTCACACTGTTATACAGCAGAAATTAACACAACATTGTAAAGCAATTATACTCCAATTAAAATTTTTTTTTAAATGTAGGTAAAATGTTTAGAATAGAGTGTGGTCCATTTTAAGTATCAGTAAAAGATAGCCACAGTAAATAGATAATTTCCCTGGTATGTCTAGCAGTGAATGGCAGCTGCATGGCCCTAGACATACCAGGGAAATTATCTAATTACTCTGGCTATCTTTCACTGATACTTAAAATGGACCAAGCTCTATTCTAAGCATTTTACCTGCATTCAAAGATGAGCTTAATAAAGGACAGAAATGGTGTGGACCTGACAGAAGCAGAAAGTATTAAGAAGAGGTGGCAAGAATACACAGGAGAACTGTGCAAAAAGATCTTCATGACCCAGATAATCACGATGGTGTGATCACTCACCTAGAGCCAGACATCCTGGAATGTGAAGTCAAGTGGGCCTTAGGAACATCACTATGAACAAATCTAGTGGAGGTGATAGAATTCCAGTTGAGCTATTTCAAATCCTAAAAGATGATGCTGTGGAAGTGCTGCACTCAATATGCCAACAAATTTGGAAAACTCAGCAGTGGCCACAGGACTGAGAAAGATCAGTTTTCGTTCCAATCCCAAAGAAAGGCAATGCCAAAGGATGCTCAAACTACCGCAATTGCACTCACCTCACACACTAGTAAAGTATGCTCAGAATTCTCCAAGCCAGGCTTCAGCAATATGTGAACCATGAACTTCCAGATGTTCAAGCTGGTTTTAGAAAAGGCAGAAGAACCAGACATCAAATTGCCAACATCTGCTGTTTCATCAAAAAAGCAAGACAGTTTCAGAAAAACATCTATTTCTGCTTTATTGACTATGCCAAAGCTTTTGACTGTGTGTATCACAATAAACTGTGGAAAATTCTGAAAGAGATGGGAATACCAGACTACCTGACCTGCTTCTTGAGAAACTTGTAAAGAGGTCAGGAAACAACAGTTAGATCTGGACATGGAATAACAGACTGGTTCCAAATAGGAAAAGGAGTATGTCAAGGCTGTATATTGTCACCCTGCTTATTTAACTTAAATGCAGAGTACATCATGAGAAACTCTGGGCTGGAAGAAGCACAAGCTGGAATCAAGATGGCCAGGAGAAATATCAGTAACCTCAGATATGCAGCTGACACCACCCTTATGGCAGAAAGGGAAGGAGAACTAAAAAGCCTCTTGATGAAAGTGAAAGAGGAGAGTGAAAAAGTTGGCTTAAAGCTCAGCATTCAGAAAACTAAAATCATGGCATCTGGTCCCATCACTTCATGGGAAATAGATGAGAAAATAGTGGAAACAGTGTCAGACTTTATTTTTTGGGCTCCAAAATCACTGCAGATGGTGACTGCAGCCATGAAATTAAAAAATGCTTACTCCTTGAAAGGAAAGTTATGACCAACCTAGACAGCATATTAAAGAGTAGAGACATTACTTTGCCAACAAAAGTCTGTCTAGTCAAGGCTGTAGTCTTTCCAGTAGTCACGTATGGATGTGAGAGTTGGACTATAAAGAAAGCTGAATGCCGAAGAATTGATGCTTTTGATCTGTGATGTTGGAGAAGACTCTTGAGAGTCCCTTGGACTGCAAGGAGATCCAACTAGTCCATCCTAAAGGAGATCATTCCTGGGTGTTCATTGGAAGGACTGATGTTGAAGCTGAAACTCCAATACTTTGACCACCTGATGCAAAGAGCTGACTCATTGGAAAAGACCCTGATGCTGGGAAAGATTGAGGGCAGGAGGAGAAGGGGACAACAGAGGATCAGATGGTTGGATGGCATCACCAGGTCAATGGACATGAGTTTGAGTGAGCTTCGGGAGTTGGTGATGGACAGGGAGGCCTGGCATGCTGCAGTTCATGAGGTCGCAAAGAGTCGGACACAACTGAGTGACTGAACTGAACTGAAATGATATGTCTGTAGTTAACCTTCACTGAAAGATAGCTGAGGAAGGAGAGAGATTGCACTCTGGTTCCATTGATCTGACTCCTATTCTGTCTGACTTTGCTGCTTCCAAACTGAGTGATTGGTCAGCCATTTAATATCTTTGCCTGTGAATTTTCCCACTCAAAATGAGGTAACAAATCTTACCTGCCTCATAGTGTTCTGAGGATTACATAAGATTGTGTATGAAAATGCTCTGCCAGTGCTATTGTAAGGCAGGTGCTCAGTCAAGATTTACAACAGCAACATTCTTCCCTAAACACCTTTTTGAGCTCCTCTTTCTGCTATTGTAAGTAGGTTGTATTCTCTGCAGATGGGCTTGGGGCTGCCCTAACAAAACACTACTGACTGGGTGGCTTATACAACAGAAATTTCTGGAGTCTAGAAGTCTGAGATCAAGGTGACAGCAGGGTTGGTTTCTTCTGAGGCCTCTTTCTTTGGCTTATAGGTGGCTGTTTTTTTCCTGTGCTTGTGTATCCTAATCTCCTTCTATAAAAACAGGAGTCAGATTAGGGCTCAACCTAATGATCTCTTTTAACTTACCAACAACCTCACCAAAAACCCTCTCTCTCACCTTTTGCTTGTCTGTAAAGCTTTTGATTTCTCCTACGTATTTGAATGAGATCCTTGCTGGGTATAGTAATCTGGGTTGTAGATTTTTCTCTTTCATCACTTTAAGTATATCCTGCCATTACCTTCTGGCCTAAGAGTTTCTAACGAAAGATCAGCTGTTATCCTTATGGGAATCCCCTTGTGTGTTATTTGTTGCTTTTCCCTTGCTGCTTTTAATATTTGCTGTTTGTGTTTGATCTTTGTCAGTTTAATTAATATCTGTCTTGGGGTGTTTTGCCTTAGGTTTATCCTGTTTGGGACTCTCTGGGTTTCTTGGACTTGGGTGGCTATTTCCTTCCCCATTTTAGGGAAGTTTTCAACTATTATCTCCTCAAGTATTTTCTCATGGCCTCTCTTTTTGTCTTTTTCTGGGACTCCTATGATTTGAATGTTGGGGCATTTAACATTGTCCCAGAGGTCTCTGAGGTTGTCCTCATTTCTTTTAATTCTTTTGTCCTCTCTGCTTCATTTATTTTCACCATTCTGTCTTCCACCTCACTTATCCTATCTTTTGGTTCAGTTATTCTACTGTTGGTTCCCACCAGAGTGCTTTTGATCTCAGTTATTGCATTATTCATTATTGATTGACTCTTTTATTTCTTCTAGGTCCTTGTTAAACATTTCTTGCATCTTCTCAATCCTTGTCTCCAGTCTATTTATCTGTAACTCCATTTTGTTTTTGAGATTTTGGATCATCTTCACTATCATTATTCTGAATTCTTTTTCAGGTAGACTCCCTATCTCCTCCTGTTTTGTTTGGTTTGCTGGGCATTTATCATGTTCCTTTGCCTGCTGAATATTTCTTTGCCTTTTCATCTTGTTTAGATTGCTGTGTTTGGGGTGGCCTTTCTGTATTCTGGGAGTTTGTAGTTCCTCTTTGTTTTGGAGGTTCCTCCCTGTAGGTGGGGTTGGATGAGTGGCTTGTCAAGGTTTCCTGGTGAGGAAAGCGTGCGTCAGTGTTCTGGTGGGTGGAGCTGGATCATTTCTCTCTGGAGTGCAATGAAATGTTCAGTAGTGAGTTTTGAGATGTCTGTGGGTTTGGTGTGACTTTTGGCTGTATGTAAATTAATGCTCAGGGTTATGTTCCTATGTTGCTGGAGAATTAGTGTGGTATGTCTTGCTCTGGAACTTGTTGGCTCTTGGGTGGTTCTTGGTTTCAGTGTAGGTTATGGAGGCTTTTGGATGAGCTCTTGTCGATTAATGTTCCCTGGAGTCAGGAGTTTTCTGGTGTTCTCAGGTTTTGGATTTAAGCCTCCTGCCTCTGGCTTTCAGTCTTATTCTTACAGTAGCCTCAAGACTTCTCCATCCATACAGCACTGATGATAAAACATGTAGGTTAATGGTGAACAGATTCTCCACAGTGGGGGACACCCAGAGGGGTTCACAGAGTTCCATGGAGGAGAGAAGAGGGAGGAAGGAGATAGAGGTGACCAGGAGCAGTAAAGGGGGAGTCAAAAGGAGAGAGAGAGCAATCTAGCCAGTAATCAATTCGCTATGTGCTCTCCACAGTCTGGATCACCCAAAGAGGTTCATGGAGTTCCATAGAGAAAAGAAGAGGGAGGAAGGAGATAGAAGTGACCAGGAGGAGAAGAGGAGGAGTCAAAAGGAGAGAGAGCAGTCTAGCCAGTAATCACACCCCTAAGTGAAAATGGGTACTGAAGATTAGATTCTTAAAGGTACAGAATTGATAACAAGTACCAAAAAGCAAAGATTCAAAATCTAGAGTAGAGGTTAGACTCTCAAAAAAACAATATTAAAAATACAAAATAAAATCACAATATATATATGAAATTTGCTTTAAAATAGGGTCTTTTTTGCAAGATATTAGTAGATTATAAAAATGAAAATTAAAGGAGTAATAAAGAACTTAAAATTTAAAATGACAGTAGTAAAATATCTAGGAATTTTTCTGGAGCTGTTGAGGGCAGTGTGGGGTCAGTTCAGTTTCAGATAGTTTCTTGTTCTAGCTTATACTTCTTCTCAAGGTCTGTACGCCCTTTCCAATGCTTAGTCAATGCTAACTGCTGCTGCTGCTGCTGTTGCTAAGTCACTTCAGTCATGTCTGACTCTGTGCGACCCCATAGATGGAAGCCCACCAGGCTCCCCCGTTCCTGTGATTCTCCAGGCAAGAACACTGGAGTGGGTTGCCATTTCCTTCTCCAATGCAGGAAAGGAAAACTGAAAGTGAAGTCTCTCAGTTGTGTCCAACTCTTAGCGACACCATGGACTGCAGCCTACCAGGCTCTCCTGTCCCAGGGATTCTCCAGGCAAGAATACTGGAGTGGGTTGCCATTTCCTCGTCCAATGCGTGAAAGTGAAGTCTCTCAGTCATGTCTGACTTGTAGCGATCATGGACTGCAGCCCACCAGGCTCCTCCATCCATGGGATTTTCCAGGCAAGAGTACTGGAGTGGGGTGCCATTGCCTTCTCCACAATGCTAACTACAGGGTTTTAATCTGTTGCACCTCTCACTTCCAAAGTGGGTCCCTCTTCTTTGTTTATTTTGGCTTCCTCTGTTTGCAAGTCCCTTCAGTGTCTAATTTCTGCCCTGACACAAGGTGGTGAAGGTGGTCACTTATTTAGGCTTACTTGTCCCGTTGTGCTATGGGGAGGGAGGAACACTGCAAACAATTATCACTGGCATGTGTGGGGAGTGCTCACAGTGGCTGGACCACACTGGGTTTGCCCCAGCTCACAGCGCGTGTGCTTATATGACCCAGCAATCCCACTGCTGGGCATATACACCAAGGAAACCAGAATTAAAAGAGACATGTGTACCCCAATATTCATCACAGCACTGTTTACAATAGCCAGGTCATGGAAACAACCTAGATGCCCATTGGCAGACAAATGGGTAAGAAAGCTGTGGTACACATACACAATGGAATATTTCTCAGCTATTAAAAATAATGCATTTGAATCAGTTCTAATGAAGTGGATGAAACTGGAGGCAATTATACAGAGTGAAGTAAGTCAGAAAGAAAAACACCAATACAGTATACTAATGCATATATATGGAATTTACAAAGATGGTAATGATGACCCTATATGCGAGACAGCAAAAGAGACACAGATGTGAAGAACAGACTTTTGGACTCTGTGGGAGAAGGTGAGGGTGGGATGATTTGAGAGGATAGCGCTGAAACATGTATATTATCGTTTGTGATCGCCAGTCCAGGTTCGATGCATGAGACAGGGTGCTCAGGGCTGGTGCACTGGGATCATTCTGAGGGATGGGATGGGAAGCGAGGTGGGAGAGGGGTTCCGGATGGGGAACACATGTCTACCCATGGCTGATTCATGTGAATGTATGGCAAAAACCACTACAGTATTGTAATGTAATTAGCCTCCAATTAAAATAAATAAATAAATTAATTAAGAAAAAACCCTATCCCTAAATATAGTCACAATCTGAGGGACTAGGTTTAGGCCTTCAACAAATGAATTTAGGAAGGGGTACAATTCAGTGTAACTGGGGGGCAGTATCTATGAGCTCTTCAGAATTGCACTGAAGACTTGGAATGTTTTGTACATATCAGTTTTGGAGATGGGGATGTATATTAGAATTCCTCTGCAATTGATAGCCTAAAATAAAAGTTTTTTTTCAAAAATGTAATTAATAAGTAGACTTTATTTTTTTAGAAGAGGTTTAGATTTATGGAGAAATTGCAAAGCTAGCACAGAGTTCCCATATTACTCTTGCCTCCACACCCCACTTGCCCTATAAACATCTTGCATTTATGCTAATTTTTATAAGTAATGAACCAGTATTGATACATTATTATTTATTAAAGTCCATAGTTTATTCGCTTGTAGCTCAGTCGGTAAAGAATCTGCCTGCAGTGTGGGAAACCCGGGTTTGATCCCTGGGTCAGGAAGATCCCCTGGAGAAGGAAATGGCAACCCACTCCAGGATACTTGCCTTGAAAATCTCATGGACACAGGAGCCTGGTGGGCTGCAGTCCATGGGGTCGCAAAGGGTAGGGCACGACTGAGCGATTAACACTCACTTACTTATGTTTATTCAGATTTCCTTAGTTTTTTCCTCCTGATAATTTTTTTTTGCTCTGAAGGCTACTTTTTTCAAAAATAGTGTATTTGTTTTTGGCTGTGCTGCGTCTTCATCGCTCCATGGGCTTTTCTCTAGTTGTGGCAAATAGGGGGTGCTCCTCGTTGTGGTGGCCTCTCATTGTGGAGCATGGGCTCTAGGGCACGTGTGCCTAATCATTATTTAGAAGTCTCTATCTGATAATTCCAAAATCTATGTTCGTACCAGAATTTGGGTCTGATGCTTGCTTTGTCTTTTCATGCTTTTTGGCATGCCTTATAATTTTTTGTTGAAAACCAGATATTACATATCAGATAATAGGAACTGAGGTGAATAGGTTTCTGGTATGAGAATCTGTGTTTCTTTGGCTAGGAGTTGGACTGTGTTTAATGTTAATGCTGTACCTCGAGGTGCCAGAGACTTCAGTTCCTTCTGGTGTCTTCTCCCCACCCTCCTTGTTTTCTTTGAATTTCCTCATGAACTCCTGAAATAGAGCCTGTATCTAACTCTTTCAGTTGTAATCTACTGTTATCATTCTGGAACTCTGTTGATGTAGTGATAAGGTGTCAGAGAGCGGAAACTGTTTATAATTTTCTGACTAAATCTCATTTCTTGAGTTGCTTGAGCCCCTAGACTCAGGCAACTTGTGACTTGTGTCCCCTTCACAAGTGGTTCTAGGTGAGACAGGAAGGATAGAGGGGGCTGGAGTTGGCTAAACATCACTATCCCAGGTCAGGTAAGACTTTGGCAAATTCTTTTCCCTTGAGAGCATCCTTTATTGTGGAGAATGCACTGGGTATATATATGTTTAATTACTTAGGTTTGACTGCTCTGGGTCTTTGTTGCTGTGCACGGGCTTTCCCTCGCTGCAGCAAGTAGGCGCTGCTGCCAGGCTGTGGTGTGTGGGCTTCTCATACAGGGGCTTCTCTTGTTGCAGAGCACAGGCTCTAGGATGCACAGGCTTCGGTAGTTGTGGTTCATGGGCTTAGTTGCTCTGCAGCATGTGGAGTCTTCCCAGACCAGGGATCAAACCCATGTCCCCTACATTGCAGGCGCCCTCTTAACCCCTGGACCACCAGGGAGTCCTCGGTATATTTTGAAATAGTTACTTTTCTTCTCTTCTCTGCTCAAAAGAGAAGGGGATTTTTCTTGGATCTCCACAGTGAGAGCCTGGTGGGATTCTTGGAGGTATAACTCATGAAAGTGTGTGGCCCCCTCTAAGGCTGGGCTTCTAGGAGTTTTTTACTCTCAATCTAGTCCACACTCATCCTTCAGCAATTTGTCAGAGTTCGTGCTTATGTATGTCAACCAGTTTAGTATTCTAGTACCTTCTGCTTAAGGTTTTATGATCTTGGCCATGATTCTCTCAATCTGCCTGTCTCTGTTTACAGGATGGTGGTTTTCCCTGTCACCTCAGTTCTCTGATGAATCTTAGGAAAGCTGTGGATTTTCAGTTTGTTCAGTTCAGCTTTCTTGCCTGTTCCAAGGGTAGAAGTGATGACTTTCAAGATTCTTACATGTGAGAGGGGAAGCCAGAGGTCAGCAGTGCTTTTAAGAAGGTGGCTTATTTTCCTTTCACAAAAATGTAGCCAACCCAGGGCAGATATGGCAGTGCTCTGATCATCTGGGACCCAGGATCCTTTTATCTTGTCACTTTGCCATCCTCAACCTGCATTTCCGCCTTGTGTTTAGAAATGGCTTCTCTGTCCCCAGCCATGACACACTATTCCAGCCATTCTGTAGAGAGAAGGAAGTGGAGGGGGAGAGACACTGTTCTTTTCTTTAAGATACCCTTGTTATTTCAGGATACTTCTTAGAAGTTGCTCTCACCACTTCTGATTACAATCAAACTTTCAGACCCTTAGTTCACATGACTACACCCAGCTGCAGAGGAGAGTGGGAGAAGTAGCTTTAACTTGGAGGTGTCATGGAAGAATGGAGATTGGCAGCAATTAGCAGTCTCTGCCCACGTCAGTGTTTATTCCAAGGGTTTCCTCAGATTCCCAAAGGTATCTATGACACAGAGGGGCTTAAGAAACTCTGCTTTATAAAACTGCCTGAGACTCGGGGTCACAGCATTTCAGTACCCGGCTGGCATGGGGACCAACGTGCCCAGAACATTTCGTCTAAGCAGAATACCATTCAGTTTACTTCGCTTTCCTGAAGGCTTGCCATGGGTCTGACGTTGAGCTGATAATAAGTAAATCTCTACCTACCCTCGAAGAATGATTTCTCTCTCCTTGCAGCTCGGCCAGTCAGCAGCTTGTCTGAACACACGGTGAAAGATAATGAGGACAGACATATTTTGTGTATATCAAGTGGGTTCTACCCAGAGCATATTAACATCACGTGGAAAAAGTGGACCCAGAAGGATCCCCAGTTCCGGGAGGTTTCTAAGAACATCACCACTGATGACATAGTCAAGAATGAGGATGGTACATTTAATATCACTAGCCACCTGAGGCTGAAGCCATCTCTGGGAGACAACGGGACCATCTATCAGTGTGTGGTATGGCATGTATCCTTGCCCACATCCTGGAATTCCAGCTACGACTTGATTCTACCTGAAGGTAAGCATCTTCCTGGACCATTCCCTTACTCTTCATCTTGAGGAGAGTATCATGTAAACTTTGGTTGTATAGGGAAGGGGGAGAAAGATTGGTCTGACTTAGCCCCAGAGTCAGCAGTCCAGACTAGGTCCCTAAGCCAGGACAGATGGTCTAATAGGTAGACAAATGGTCTAATAGGTGACCTGGCTTCTGTGGTCATGGCTCTGGTCCTAGGTGGGGATGACCCTGTTGGTCCAGTGCATCTGCATAGAGCTGAGAGAAGTAATGAAGGCAGAGGCTGACTGGTGGCCCTGAGGGCTGTGGTCTGGGTGTGCCAGATGGGGCTTGAGATGATCCTGAAGGGAGAGAGAAATTGTCCTGGGAAGTAAAGACTAGGGACTGTGCGGGTGATGTGTGCACAGATGTATTTAGGGCATCCCTGCAACATGGGGAATTTGAAATTGAAATATGCTTTGTGTGTTTGCTATCCAGGATTTGTCTGGGCTGGGTGATATGTATATATCTTAGCCCATTGTTGTTGTTTAGTCACTAAGTTGTATCCAACTCTTTTGTGACCCCATGCACTGTACCTTGCCAGGCTCTTCTGTCCATGGGATTTCCTAGGCAAGAATATGGAATAGGTTGGCAGGCAGATTCTTTACCATCATCAGTCGCCAGGTAAGCCCTCTTAGTCCATGTGGACTGCTGTCACAAATTGCCACAGACTAGGTGGCTTATAGGGGCCTCCCCAGGTGGTGTAGTGGTAAAGAATCCGCCTGCCGATGGAGGAGATGCGGGTTCAGTCCCTGGGTTGGGAAAATCCCCTGGAGAAGGAAATGACAACCCACTTCAGTATTTTTACCTAGGAAATTCCATGGACAGAAGAGCCCAATAGGCTAAAGTGCGTGGGATCGCAAAGAGTCAGCCATGACTGAGTGACTGAGCACGCACATGCACACAGGCAGGCGGCTTACAAGCAACAGAACTTCATTTCTCACAGTTCTAGAGGCTGAATCCCAAGATTAGTGGCCAGCATGGTTGGGAGAAGGCAGTGGCACCCCACTCCAGTACTCTTGCCTGGAAACCCCATGGACAGAGGAGCCTGGTGGGCTGCCGTCTATGGGGTCGCTGAGTCAGACACGACAGAGCGACTTCACTTTCACTCTTCACTTTCATGCATTGGAGGAGGAAATGGCAACCCGCTCCAGGGTTCTTGCCTGGAGAATCCCAGGGACGGGGGAGCCTGGTGGGCTACCGTCTCTGGGGTCGCACAGAATCAGACACGACTGAAGTGACTTAGTAGCAGCAGCAGCAGCATGGTTGGGTGAGAACCCTTTTGCAGATCTTAGACTTCTCATGCTGTCCTCACAAGGTGGAAGGGGTGAGGAATCTCTCAAAGTCCTCCTTTATAGGGCACTGATCTCACTCCTGAGTGCCCCACCCTCATGACCTAATCACCTCCCCAAAGCCCTGTCTCCAAATGCTAATACACTGGGCATTACGATTTCAGCATTCAGATTCTGAGGGGAGAGTGACATTCAGTCTGTAGCAGTAGGCAGGTGATATAGGTTGGTAGAGTGGTATGGAAGCTTTAAACATGTGCACTGCATGTGATTACTGTATGCGGTGTTTGCTATTGCTATATTTCTGATAGGTGCTAAACAGGCTGTTTGACGTCTGGAGGTGTAAGTGGTAGGATGGAGGAGGGCAAAGACATGTGGCAGAAGGTTGGTGGTACCATCTCTGACAGAAGATGACATACAACCACACAGATCCTGGAAGCAGTCATGTGGTCTCTTTGGCCCCTGCCAGTAGGCTTCCTCTTAACGTTTTCTTCCTTCTTTCTGCAGAATCTGAGAAGAAAACTGACTGGCGCTGTATTGGAATGATCGTGTTAATCATTGTTGGATCGATCATTTTTATATCATGTTTATATAGTTTTAAGAAAAGGTAAGGAGCTCCAAAGCAGAGTTTAGCCTTGTGCTTTGGAGTAGGCTCTGGGAGTTCAGAATTCATGGCCAGTGCATGGTGTTGGAGAGCCCTCAGGATTGATGCTGGGGTGTTCTAAGTATATTTATAATGTATGGCTTTTTTTGATGTGTTGGGGAGGAACTGTCTCATCTGGTCTCCATGTAGTGGCCTGGGACTCTGGGAAGATGTGCTGTAAAGCCCCTCTGCCTCTTCCTGATGAACCGGCTCACTGTTCACACCAGGCCTGTGAATGATATATGAGCTGCAGTATTGCTCTCACATACAGAGTCCCTGGCTCAGAGAGGGGATTTCCTCCCCCACCGTTTGCTCACATTTTGTTAATAACTCAATGGGATAACTTACCACCCAAATTATACTGCTTTAACCAAGAATTTCCAACCCTAGTGAGGGTGTTTCCAATCTAAAACATGTTTCCAAACATGTTATTCCCTCTGGCCCAAACAGCAAATAAAACAACTCAAGCTGTTATCAAGGCCAGTTTAAATGCGTTAGTTAAATGCTTTTAGGTAACAAAATTGCCCCCAATTATTTATAGGCCTGCCAACACAGAATCTGTGCAATAGCTAGTATATCTCATTATAAATGCTTTTGGAAAAGCAGACCAATCCATTCATCAATAAAAAAGGCTGTTTGTCTAAAGTTGGCCAGCTGATTCATAGGACTTACTCTCCTGATTTAACCTAGGTGAGGAAAATGCTGGAAATGCTGCCTGCTGAAGGATGAGAAGAGCGGGTCTATACTCAGCGATGCCCAGTGCTTTATGACACCACAGTCTGTAGCCCGCCAGGCTCCTCTGTCCATGCAATTCTCCAGGCAAGAACCCTGGAGTGGGCTGCCATTTCCTTCTCCAGGGGGTCTTCCCAACCCAGAGATCGAACCCAAGTCTCCTGCATTCCAGACGGATTCTTTACTGCTTGAGCCACTGGGGCAGCTGGAGGATGAGAGACACTGTAATCAGAGACTTCTGGAGGATGAGACCCTCGAAGCTGAAACTAGATCAGATGACCACTTCCCCAGTGCATCAACAAATCTAGCTAAGATCGTCAGTGGCAACAGAACTGACCCTTGAATGCTTTTTCGAGTGGGAAAAAGTGTCAGTGAGGTCTTGTAATAGGGAAGAAACTCTGTATTCTATTGCAAGTTAACCAATAAAGGCCTGTTGCCTGTTGAGTTGTACATAATGGCTTATACCTGGGAAGCCTGCCTTCCAGTAATGAATATTGAGCTAAAATACCTTTGTTTAGCTCAAAGGAAACATCCTGATGTCCTTTGAATGACTGCAGAAAGGAAGAAACGAACCCATCTCCTCTGGAGGATGACCAGAACCACTAGAGATGTTTGATTTTTACTTCCTCCCGGTTGCCTGAACTCTAACTCAGGCAAGATGGTTCTGAGGGGCATGAGTCCACCATCTTCCTGGGCTACTGACTTTCTAAATAAAGTCCTTGCCCCAACAACTCGTCTCTTGATTTATTAGCCTCTCATGTGGTGAGCAATATGAGCTTGGACTCAGTAGCAGTCCCTCTGGCTTCTTTGGTGTTTGGACATGATCTGGGCTGTCCCCTATAGATGAGTCTGCATCAGTCTCAAATCCGGGACCTTCCTGAGTTACACTTTCCCTCTTGTTCTTCGTCTAGAGACATCTGTCTGCCAGTGGTGGTCTTTGACAACCCAGAGCAAAGGTGGCACCCCTAGTAAAAGGTGATGCTCAGGTCACTGGGATCGTGCAGCAGTGGGAAGGGAGAGAGCTTTGGTGTGAGACAGACTCAGGTCCAAATCTTGGGCCTGTCACTTACTAGCTGTGTGATCTTAGTAAGTGACCCCCAAGTCCAATCCCATTTTCTCATCTGCAAATTGGGAGGAGAGCGCTTTCCTCAGCACTGGACCATAGGGACATGAGACACAGCCTTTCTGGGGGATCTCCACACAGGGTGTGGACGAGCTTAGACTGCTCCATCTGTTCTCACATGATGCCCTGGAGGCAGAATATCAGAAACAATTCTCACAGAATTCCCTGCTAGCCCGAAGGGAGTTAGGGGAGCTCGTCTGTCTATAGCTAGACAAGGGCCTTAAAGAGACGGGTGTCCCCGGAGGATGGGAGCACTGTTAGTGGACAAGAGCATCTATGGGGTGGTCAAAGGAGGTCTGGTCCAGCTGCTCCCTCCATGCATGGAGCTTTTCAGTTTTTCCCTGAGTTAAGCCTAAGGGCTAGGGGTTTCACAGGGTGGAAAGCCTAGGACTAGGTGATGCTGCTTTTCTGGGATCAAGTAGGTCTTGTCTGTGGCCAGCAGGTGGCGCTAAACCCTCAGTTCTGCCATTTCGCTATCAAGCTGCTTAAGGTGTATGGAGTGGAGGTTACTCTGAATGGTCCCCAAGGAAGATGCTGCCCAGACGCTTCTCATTAATGAGTCTGGCCCCCTCTTCTGGTCTTAAGGACAGCTAAGCTGAGTCTTTAGACTAAGAACCAGGTACTGTCCCCAGAACCCTGGGCCAACTTTGAACAGCTTTCTCATCTCCTTCCTTTAAACCAGAAACAAGTCAGCACAGCAAGAAATCAGCTTTTGGGTGAGGGGGGTGTGTTTCTGTGGATACAGGAATGGGGCATCTTAGAGCTTGAACCAGCAGCTCCTTAATCCTTCAGCCCTGCCCCTGGAATAGCCTGGGACAAACTCTCACTGATCCAACCAAAGCCCTCTACAGGCCTCACACTGCGCCACTGACCTTGACTTGTTGGCCTGTACATTATTCATCATTCACTCATTCAGCACTTACTCAGAGACAGTCACAGTGCTCAGTCAGGCACAGTCCCTGACCTCAAGGAGCCATGGACTTGGGAATGGGGAGACAGACCCACAAACACTGGCAAAAGTAGAATGCCCACAAGCACAGAAGAAGGGACAGGACCATCACTTTATAGAGGAATCACGAGAGGCTTCAAGGAGGCATCTTGGTGGCTTGGACTTTTATAGATTTCCACAGGGAGAGATGAGACCTGGACAGGCCAAGCAAAGGGAATAATGTCATCTAAAGCTCAGAGGTAGGAAGATCAATGTTGTATGCAGGGAGGGGAATACTGAGGCTGCCAGGGTGGTGGGGGGTTACATAGGGTCCTGGCCAGAAAACAGTAGGCTGTAATGACTAGAAGTCAGGCAAAGCCTGAAATGACTGGTTACGGGTCTAGCCTTGACCAGAAGGTAATGGGGAACAACTGGAGGCACTTGACATTGGAGAGAATAAAGTCTTTTAATAAGACCATTCTGGTGGTCACATGGTAGATGGAGTCCAGAGGGTTGAGATGGAGACAAGAAGCCCAGGTAATAGGTGCCGCCACAGCCCCTGTCGTCAGGGTCTGAGCTGGATGGGGACACAGTGTAGAAGGTAAGTCCAGGCAGAGAAACTCCACACTAGGGGACATATAATAGCACTTTCTCTCTTGGCATTCACTTGCTCAATTGTCTCATCACGTAGCTGATTCAACAGCCATCTCAACAGTTAATATTTATTGAGCACTTACTACGGATGAGGCATTTACTCCCAAAGCAATTCTATGAGGTAGGTACTATTAGTAGCCCCATTTTATAGATGAGGCCACTGAGGCACAGACAGATTACGTTAGGTGAAGCCTGAGAACTCGAGCCAGGGTGTGAATGAAAGCACTCGTTTTGAGAGCTAACGCTCCAGTCGCCACACTAAGGCTCGTGACGTCCCCGCCTCTTTCCTTGAGCACCTCAGCCTTCCAGCAGATCCCTGGGAGTGGAGGCAGGGCTCAGGGCTGTAAGCCTGATGACTGCCTAATCGAGAGAGTCAGACGGGCTGGCAGGGTTGGGCCACCGGAGGCAGAGAAGGGAAGTGTCCCTGACGGCGGAAGAGGACCAACTCGAGGTCCCTTTCCTGGCCTCCCAGCTAGGGTCCCTGGAGCCTCTGAAATGTGGGCTGGCAGCGACCAGCCCCTGCCCTCTGTGCCCACCAGCAACAACGGCCCAGACTTTAGGTCACAAAGGGGTAGGCTTTATTGACAACAGAGAAGGCAGGATTCTGGGCAGGTACACACAGCACTGCTCCAAGAGTCTGGCCTGAGGTCAAGCTGGTCACAATCCACGGCCTTTTTGCCTCAGGGACCTCGCCCACCCCCACCATCTTGTGCTTTCCAACATTTCCTTTTCTAGCAATCCAAAGACTCTCTAAGGCCACCCTTTTGACAAAGTGAGTGGCAGCCACTGGTGGGGAGCCAGGCCAGAGCACAGGCCAGGCCTGTGGTGGGCCCAGGACCCCAGTCTCTGCTAAGCCTCTTTCAGTGTGGAGGGCTGGGTCTGCCCCAGCTCTCCACAGCCTCCCAGGGTGGGGGACAGAATGGGAGCAGGCAGGTGCAGCGGCCCTGGGCCATGGAGCCCCTATTAGAGAAGCTTTGAGGTCAGAGGCAAGCGGCCCGTCTCTCCTCCCTGTGCCTGAGCAGGACTCAGAAAGCTAAGCCCCTCAGTGCTGTTTCCTCTCTGCTGAGCCTGCCCGGGGGGCGGGGGCTCCACATCTCCAACCCTCCAGCTCGACTGTGCTCCCTCATCGCCTGCCCTCCCCAGCAGGCCAGGCCCACCCTTTCGTCCATCACTTTTTCAGGGACCAAGTAGGGGCTGGGGCCTCACCACAGGCATCTCTTGGGGCCACAGAAACAGGGCAGCGGGCCTCCAATTTGGGGCTTGTTCTTCCCCAGCCACCTGCCCAGCTTGCAGGCAGTTGGTCATGGGGGCCCAAGGACTAGATGGAGACCCAACTTTAGGGCCTGACCCTTTCCACAGTTCTGTCGGTCTGGGGCAGGGGAGGAGGATGAGCCAGTCCTGAGCTGGGGCTGGGAGGAGCAGGGACAAAAATAACCCAGTGTAGGCTCCTGCTGAGGCCAGAAATAGAGTAGCGACGAGTGCCTTGTAACACCCTGGGTGAGCAGCAGGCAGGCAGGCTGAGCTGGAGGGCCTAGGCTCACACCAGGTCCTGGCCTGGCCGAGGGGCCCACACCACGTCCACTCTACATACCATGCCACACTCATGTGCACACATAAGGAGGGGGCCCAGAGGAGCAGAGCTCAAGACAGGGAGTCTGGAGAGATGCTGAACTTGGGCTTGGCCTTGGCCACAGCCACATTGCGCTTGCGTAAGGGCCCACGGGCGAGGGTCAGGACATCCAGCAGGCTGGGGTCCTCCTCAAGCTGGCGGGCCGTGCAGAGTGGCGTGGGCACTTTGATGGTGTTGCCAAACTTGGAGTAGTCCACAGAGTAGCGGCCATCCTCCTCGGCCACAATGGGTACAAAGCGCTGGCCCCACAGGATCTCATCAGCCAGGTAGGAGGTGCGGGCCTGGGTGGTGATGCCCGTGGTTTCCACCACACCTTCCAGGATGACGATGATCTCAAGGTCCTGATGGTGGTGCAGGTCGCAGGGCGCCAGGTCATAGAGTGGGCTGTTGGCATCAATGACGTGGTAGATGATGAGGGGAGCCACCAGGAAGATGCTATTGCCACCCACACCGTTCTCCATGGGGATGTCCACTTGGTGGAGGGGGACCACCTCACCCTCAGGGCTGGTGGTCTTGCGTACCACCTGCATGTGGATGGTGGCACTGATGATCATGCTCTTGCGGAGATCGCCCACACGCAGCATGAAGCAGAGGCGGCCGTGGCGCAGGGCGATGACCGCATGCTTGCTGAAGATGAGGGTCTCAGCCCGCCGGTGGGCCTGGGCCGTCTTCATGAAGATGCAGCCCAGCATGATGGCGTTGATCATGAGTCCCACGATGTTCTGCACAATGAGGATCAGGATGGCCAGAGGACACTCCTCAGTCACCATGCGGCCGCCAAAACCAATGGTCACCTGGACCTCAATGGAAAAAAGGAAGGCAGATGAAAAGGAGTGGATGCTGGTGACACAGGGCACAGTGGCACCCTCGCCAGGGGCCAGGTCACCGTGGGCGAAGGCGATGAGCCACCAGACCATGGCAAAGAGCAGCCAGCTGCACAGGAAGGACATGGTGAAGATGAGCAGCGTGTATGGCCACTTGAGATCCACCAGCGTGGTGAACACGTCCTGTAGGAAGCGGCCTTGCTCCCGGATGTTCTTGTGGGCCACGTTGCAGTTGCCGTTCTTGGACACGAAGCGGGCCTTCCGCTCACGGGCACGGTACCGGGGCTCTGCGGGGTCCTCCGCTAGTCGCGTGAGCACATACTCCTCGGGGATTATGCCTTTGCGGGACAGCATGGCTCCAGGAACCACCAGGTAGAGGCCTCCCCCATGGAGGAGGGGGACAACCCCTGACTGAGCCTTCTCCCTACTGTGGGGTTCCCGCCCTGGGACCACCCTCAGTCTGCACTGGTCTTACTTCTGAGATGCCTCTCCAGCTAGACTCGCCTCATCCTCACCTCCACCTGGCCCCTGCTTCACTACCTTATACCAGCCTCACACCTCAGTCCACCTGCCCACTGCCTACCGAATCACCTCCACTCTGCCTCCTCGCCACCTGGCGCTGGATCCCAGGTCAACTCTCCTCCACCCGCTGGCGACCTCTAGCCGTTTTCCTAGGACCCCTTCTCCCCACCGATCCTTCCTTCTCAACCCACCTCTCCCACCTGGGTACGTCACACCTCCGGATCTTACCGACTGACCAGACCTCACACAACGTCCACCCTGTCTCCCGTCTCGCCCATCTCTGCCCTGGGCTCCCGTCCAAGCTCCAGTCTCACACGGTCTCCCCTCCAGGTACGCTCCCTCTTTTCCTACCCCACCCTGCGAAGCGCTCTCGCCGATTTGCGATCCCCCTCCAGCTCTCGTCCTCTCTGTCTCCTTGGGGTCCTGCGCCCTCCAGAGTCGCCAGTCCACCCGGCCCCACTCCAGATCGCCTCGCCCCGGCGCGACCCGGCGGGGCTCAACTCGGAGCAGCGGCCGCCCGGCCCCGCGCCCGCCGCACGCACGCCGGCGCCGCGCCCCCGCCCGCCGCTCCGTCGCTGCCCCGCCCGCCCGCCGCCCGGCACCTGCTCCTGCTCCTCAAGCCGCAGCCCTCGCCTCCCCGCCCCCTCCTGCTGCCCGGGCGCCCGCGGCGGGTCGTGCTGCGGCCCGCCTGTCCGTCGGTCGGCCCGCGGAGACCGACCTGTGCTAGGTGGGGTTAGAGGATTGAGGACACCGGGCGCCCGGCGCGTGGAGTGGGGGCCTGGGACCGCCAGGGGGCGCCCGGCCTGCTCCCGGGCCGGAGGGCGGGCGGGCCCCGCGCAGGCCCCGCCCCTCGCCACTCACCGCCCCCGCCCGCCTGCCCCGGAGCTCGCGGTCAGGCTTGCGGACTTTGCCCAATCAGATGGACCGAAGAGGTTCCTCCCAGCCCTCACACTCGGAAATCAGGGCGGGGTGAGGGGCGTGAAGGGAGTCGCGACCCGATCTCCCGTTCTGGCGACAGGTTCCCGGTTGTCCTGGCTCTCCTACTCCGATTTTCCCACCCTGGGTTGTGCCAGTATCTGCCTGGGCTTTGTGGGTTCCCCGCGAAAGGAGATAGAGGAGCTGTGTCGCCAACCTGGTGACTGCGGCCGAGGGCAGATTAGGTGGCCGGAGGGCTTCTCAACAGACCACTTCTTCTCCTTGGCGATGCTTTTAGTATTTTCTGAGTCACGGATTCTTTGGGAATCTGGTAAAAGCTACGGACTCCCTCCCCGGAAAAAAACCAATGGTTCATCAGTGTTGCAGAAAGAATCCAAGCATCATACACAGACATCTTTAAGGTTTCTTCACAATTTGATAATATATTATTTTGTGATTCCATTCCGGAAAAAAAAAAAACACACACCTTAGTAGATGTGGAAACACAGTTTAACACCCACTACAGGGAATGCTGTATGCTTAAGCCCAGAAGCCTGGGTGGTTGCATCTTCTCAATCGTGACCCATCCTTCAAAAACGACCCCTGCATTTTAAAGAGGATTTGAGCTACCGGCGCCTTCCCCAGTGGCTCAGCGGTAAAGAATCAGCCTGCCAATGCAGGAGACACGGGTTCGATCCCTGGGTCAGGAAGATCCCCTGGAGAAGGAAAAGGCAACCCACTCCAGCATCCTCACCTGGAAAATTCATAGACAGAGAAACCTGGTGGGCTACAGTCCATGGGATTGTGAAGACATAGCTGAGCCTGCACGCACTTGAGCTACTGGAGCTTGTTTGACATCTCCTGGGGTACCTGCAGCCTGATTTCGTCTGCCTTAGGTTATTGGAGGCACCTAGGTCTGAGGAGCTGTGTCAGAGGGCTGTTTTGGGCACTATGTGTGTGGGGCAGGGAGGGCTCAAGCTCTTGGCCTGAAGAGGAATGGTGTTTCTACTGCAGGCATCTACCTCGGGTTGTTTTGTGGCTTGGGCCCCCTGTACTACTCATGGTAAGAATGATTTTGGACTGTGTTACCAGAGATGCAGATCAAGGCATGAGGAGAAGGGGACGACAGAGCATAAGATGGTTGGATGGCAACACGAACTCAATAGACACAAGTTTGAGCAAGCTCCAGGAGTTGGTGATGGACAGGGAAGCCTGGTGTGCTGCAGTCCATGAGGTCGCAAAGAGTTGGACACGACTGAGCGACTGAACTGACCAGAGATGCAATACTTTGGATGGGGAGGGGAAAACAGGATGAGCAGAGAAGAGAGCTCAAGGAGACAGAGTTACACAGGAAACCTCTAGGTCAACTACAGCTGTTCAGCCATCAGAAAAGAAGCTTTGGAGAGCCTTCCCAGGGAGTTTGTGTGCTATCCTGGTGTCTAAGGAGGATGGACTAGTTATTTTGTGGCCTCAAAATGTAGAATCAGTATAGACACTAAGTGGAATAGAGGCAGGCTTTGATTTCATGTATGGAAAAGAAAGTCAAAGTCCCTCAGGCATGTCCACCTCTTTTGTGACCCCATGGACTGTAGTCCACCAGGCTCCTCTGTCCATGAGATTTTCCAGGCAAGAATACTGGAGTGGTTGCCATTCCCTTCTCTAGGAGATCTTCCCGATCCATTGCAGGTGGGTTCTTTACTGTCTGAGCCACCAGGGAATCATCACGCATGTATGGATAAGTCAGTTCTAATAACCAGAGATGACTCTCATCTGTGGGGTGTCCATGTCAAGGTTGGTGGACCATCAGGGGTGCTATAGAGAGATTTAGGTTAGGATGACCTTGGGCAACTCTGTAAGACTTCAGTGTGAGTTGTGATGTGCCCCTGTGCCTATGCTACTTCCCTTTAATCCCTCAGGGGGGGGGTCATAGAAGTGAGGATTGGGGACTCTTTTCTCCCTCCTCAGGCTCTGCTCTGCTTCCTCCCAGCAGAGGGAGTTGCTGGGCCCCCAGAGGCATCTTAGAGCTGGAAAGGCTAGGACTTGCCTCATAGGGTGGCCCCGACGCCTCAGCTATTCCTTGCTCTTCCCTTTGCTGGAAGGCGAGCTCCCCACCCAAAGGGCTCAGCCTCCTGCTATGCTCCATCCTGCACCTCCTCATACTTATCTCCCCCCAACCCTGCATTTGTCAGGTCTCTTTCTCACTCTGAAACCTATTGTGCATAGGCTTGTTACAGACCCTTGGCTGGTCCTGGCATTCAAGGCTCTCTGTTCTCCCTCCCCCTCTGGGGCCTTTTTCTTTAACTCTCTGCTTAGATAAAATTCCTACCCTTCCCATGCTCAACTTCAATCCTGCCTCTCCCAGGCACCCTGCAGGCCTCACAGAGCTCTTCCTTCTGAGCTCCTCTGGCTCCTACAACAGCCAGAAGGGTCTGCTGGGCCCCTCTCCATGACTGGTGGGTTTTCCATACATTGTCTGACTCTGTCCCCCTTGCAGATGGCAAGGCTGCAGGTCCAAGATGCATGCGTCTGCACCCCAGGACTCAGTACAGCTAGTACTAAAGGAAACATGTGAATGATAATAAAATGATATGTAAATAAGCACCTTCCTTTCTTGCCGGGACAGGTGTGCACTCCTGTCTCATGATGCCTTTGGAGTCTGAGGACAACCGTTGTAGTCTCCTGAATGTCTGGGCCCACCATCTCCCAATCACTACCTGGCTGACTTGTGGTATAGGTACTTTGCTTTTCCTCTGACGGGCCACCCTTCCTCGACTTCCGAATGTCCCTCTGTATGGGATGGAGTCAGGGACATGTGATTCAGGCCCCTTTCTTTTTCAGAGGGCTAGGATTTATGCTGCTGGTACTAGTAGCCATCTGTCATGGGCGAGGGACAGGAAGATGGAATCCATCAGCCCTGACGGCAAACACATGGATCCAGCCATGCTTGAAGTAGTACCCCTCCTGACCTTCTCAGCCATGTAGGATAAGAAATTCCAGTTTTTTTTAAAGCCACTTTGAGTTGGGTTCTTGTCATTTGTAATTGCAATGCACTGATCCAGGGTACCTGGGGACCCACAATTTTAACCCAAGAATTAAAGAATTAAGGAAAAGGGACCAGACTGTATGGAGATCTGCCACCTTATCTGATGAGATAATCACAAAAATACTATAACCTTGTTATGGACTGAATTACATCCCCCCACAATTTGTATGTTGGGGCCTCCAGTGTGATAGGGCTAGTGAAGAGGTAATTAGATTAAATGAGGTCACAGGAGTGCAGCCTCATCCAATGGGTCTAGTGTCCTAATAAAGAGAGTGAGAGACCAGGGATGTGCACACAGAGGAAAAGGCCATGTGAAGATGCAGCGAGGAGAGAGGCCTCAGGAGAAACCAAGCCCACGACTTTGACCTTGGATTTCCACTCTCCAGCACTGTCAAAAGTAAATTTCTGCTGTTTAAGCCACCCAGGCTATGGTATTTTGCTATGGCAGAACACAACCTAGCGGATGAAGACAGCCCTCATTTCACAGATGAGGAACAGTGCTTTTGGCCACACTCTCACAGCTTCCTCAGGTCTACCTGATGCTACAGTCAGACTGGCTCCATGAGACCCACAGCCCACCCCAGTCCCTGCCCACCAGACCCATGACCTCTGGGCTCCAGTAGGAAATAACCAATCTCTTTATTTACAAGTGATTTACAGTAAGAAAACCCAGGTGGGCAGGGTGGGGAAGTGTGGGGCACGGGATGGCACTTGGGCCGTGGTAGGTCACTTGTCAGCACGGACAAAAGAGGCGAAGACACTGTCTTTCCGGCTAAGCAGCTTCTCTGGCTTGTCAAACTCAAGGATGGTGCCGCGCTTCAGGACAATCACCAGATCTGCGCTCAGGATGGTGTGCACGCGGTGCTGGGCGGGGCAAGAGGGGCTGTTAGGTTGGTGCGGGCAGGGCTGGGGCCACAGAGGCATCCCTCCTGCATCTTGGAGGAGGAGGCATGAGGCCAGAATGTCCTGTCTCCGTGGTGACTGCCCTTACCCGCGGTGGGACTCCAAACCCTCCATCCGCTAATGCCATATTCTCCCTCAGCAGGTCTCAGATCTGCTCAGAGATCTCCAATACCTGCATCTCCCATTTGCTCTGGAGAAGTAACCCTAGCCTAGCTCACAGGGCTTTGGGACAGGGGTGGACCCTGGAACCTGGAGAAAGAGGGCAGGTCTAAGGGAAGTGTGGGTACAAACCCTTCCACACCCCAAATCCTGCAATCCAAACTCCTTCAACCCTGCCAGACTGCTTGCCCTGCACTGCCCGGGCTCTCTCTTGATTACCAGGTGCAGGTGAGCCCAGAGGCTGCCCGCTGATGATAGCCTCAGGAGGCCAGCCCTCTCTCTGGGTGTCCCCCCTGCACCCCACCAGCGGGCCCCTTACCGCGATGGTAACCACGGTGCGGTCTGCGAAAGCCGTCATCACTACTTTCTGGAGGATGTTTTCCTGCCAGGTGGGAGCAGCAGCTGTTGGCTCACCTGCCCAGGGAATGGGGTCTGGCCTGGCTACTGGCCCATTTCCCATGTGACCCCAAACCCAGCCCTGCCCCCTCCCTGGGGCTCTAGTCCCTACAGGACCAACCTGCTTCCCAGCATTCAGGGGCTGGGCTCTGCCTGCTGGGAGTTCAGCTGTGTGTGTGCACGTGTTCGTGCATGCAGGCTGTGAGTGTGTCTGGGTGTGCTGTCTGGTGGGGGATGGGTGTGAAGTCTGTGGGTCCCTGTGTATGTGTGTGTTATAAATGTGCCCTAAGACTGCTGAAATCAGGGTCCCTCGTCTTTGCCTTTTCTGCCCCAAATGACCCTTGATGTTAAAGGCAATCTTTAACTTTCTGAACTTCTCCCTAACACCCTCTGAAAACCTTCTCCAAGACCCCTGCCCCATGGGTGTGCCCAGCACCGACCGTGGCCATGTCGATGGAAGCTGTGGCTTCGTCCATGATGAAGATACTGGTCTTCCTCACGAAGGCCCGGGCCAGGCAGAACAGCTGCCTCTGGCCCTGGCTGAAGTTCTCCCCGCCTTCCGTGATGATGGCATCTGAAAACAGCCCCGGGGAGGGCTGAGTTAACCCTCCATTATGAGTTGAGTGGATGGAGTGGCTTGTGTGGGAATGTACGTACAGGCACTAACAGGTAGGTGTGTGTCATGGGTAGAGGTGTGTGCAGGGCGGCTGCACCTTACACAACAACACAGGAATTACAGGAGTTATAAAGAGAAGAGCGTCCCCTAGAGTTCAGCGCAGCTGTGGCCCTGGGCAGTACTGGGAGGAGGTTTGAGCACAGAGTAAGTCAGGCATGTGTGTGGGCCATGGCGGGGTAATTTTCTGAAGGCAAGGCTTGGCCGGCCCCCACTGCCCCAAGGGGTTGCAGCAAGTACACCAAACCTCTGCTGATCCCTCCAGCCCCCCCCACCCTCCCCGTTGGGGACAGACTCTTCTCAGTAGCTTTGATGAGTAAGCTGTGCCTGCCATCCCTCAGTCGGTCCTCTCCTTCCTCAGGGTGGAACAGGGCGGGGCATGGTATCAGGGACTTGCAAGCTCTGTGTCACAGTGACCTTTACTGTCCCCCCCCCACCCCGCCCCGTGCCCTGCAGGAGGGGCCAGATCCTGAACTGACCAGTTGTGTGACCTGGGACAAGTCACATGATTTCTCTGAGCTTCTGTATGGTAAGAGGTCGAACTTAATGGTTTCTGGGGTCCTACCAGACCCTAGACTCTAAACTCTGGGTGAAGTTAAGATGTGGGTGTGGGTCGTCCATCCCTAGCCCTTACAGGTGTCCCTGAGTGCCTGGCCAGTGCTCAGCCAGGAGTTAGTTACCAAGGCCTCCTGGTAGCGCCTTCACCACCAGCTTCAGCTGGGCTATCTCCAGGGCCTCCCATAGAGTGCTGTCGGAGCACTTCCGCTCTGGGTCCAGGTTAAATCTGGAGGGTGACACACAAAGCCCTTCTGGGGGGGAGCAGGGTCCTGGCTCCATTCCCAGGGTCTGTGCAGTGGGCAGGGCTGGAAAAGGGAGCAGCGAGGGACCTGATTGACTCGGGGGCCTGGCTGGGAGCGGGGAGGAAAGCATCCAAGGCCTGAGGAGTGGGGGACCTCTACCTAGGCCCAGCAGGAAAGAGAAAGGTATGAGGCTGCAGCTCTAAAGAACCAGTGCCAACCCTTCGTGCCAGAGCTGGAGCAGGGCTGCCCCTGGCCTTGCCACTCTCCCCTCTCTCTGCCCAGATCTCGAGGAGTGGAGCTGGGCCTGGGGCTGGGGTGGGCCTGGCAGTGGGGTAGGGGGCTCACCGGATGGTGCCACTGAAGAGGACGGGGTCCTGCAGGATGATGGAGAGGCGCGAGCGCAGGGTGTGCAGTGGCAGTTTGGCGATGTCGATGCCGTCGATGATGATACGCCCTGTGTGCAGACAGTGTCACACGCGGGGCACCAGGGAGCGGGGAGATGACGGCGCTGGGGACAGGGTCCGCCTGGGACATGGGTTCCAATGAGGATGCAGGGGAAGGCAGCAAAGGCTGGGCCTCCTGCGACTTCTGGGCAAACCCAGGACTGAGATCCCACTGGTGGCTGTGGGATGCCTGTCATACAGCTCACCTTCGAACATGTCCACCATGCGGAAGAAGGCGAGAGAGAAAGAGGACTTCCCACTGCCTGTGCGGCCGCAGATGCCAATCTAGAAGGAGAAGGGCAGCCAAGCTGTGGGCACTGGGGCCACTGGGAGCTGTGAGGGCTGGCTCTGGGCTGTGTGGGCGTGGGAGTGTCTCTTCAGCCAGGGCTGGTCCCGGGTTCGGACTTGTTTCCGCAGTGGCTTCAGAGGGGGCTCTGGCTTGCCTGGCTGCGTGTGGATGTAACTATGCCTGGTACAGGGTCTCAAGGGAGTTGTGGGCACTGGGGTGCTCTCAGTGGGGTGTGGCATGAGGGCACAGGAGTGGCCAAGTATGGTGTGCAAGCAGTGCCCCACCTTAAACTGGAGTCATCCCTTACCCTATAGCTTCCTGCCCATGGATCCCTACAGAAATGACCATCAGGGACCAACCCAGAGACAGAGATGGTGATACGGAAGGACCGGAGAGGCAGGGACAGAAGTATATTGAAAGGTCAGGGAGAGTAAGATGGGCAGCCACAAACAGTGATGAAGTGAGAGAGACAGAAGGAGAGGCAGAGGGGTCAATCAAAGTCAGATCAGAGTGCCAGACAGGCGGGCTCCCTCCTCAGGACATGCCCTTGCTCTCTGCCCCAGGACTCTGCTCTGAAGTTCGGGGACCAGTGTCCTGGGAGAGCCCCTGACCATTTGCAGGGGGCCCTGACAAAGCGCCTCTTAGCCCACAGAGTCCGTGGTGTCCGTCTCCGTGGTGGGTGAGTGGGGGCAGCAGGAGGAGAAGGGGAGAGGCCCAGGACTGGGAGACTGGGAGTCTGGATGGGTATGAGGTCTGGAGGGCCCTGAGGGCCAGAAGGTGACCCTGGGGTGCCATCCAGCTCTCTCCGCCCTTACCTTCTGTCCGGGGGAGATGAGGGCATTGACGTGCTTCAGCACCGGCTTCAGGGAGCTGTCGTAGCGCACACTCAGGTTCTGGATCTGGATCTTGCCTTGGTCTGGCCAGTTCTTGGGGATCAGTGATGGTGCTGGGGACCGGTGGGGCAGGGGCTCAGCTGCCAGGCATGGGCCACAGCTGGTATCCAGGAGTACCCCCCAGGTTCCTTGTGCCTCCTCAACCAAAACACGTATCCACGCCGGGCCCTTTCCCTGGGAGTCCTCCCGCGCCCCTCACCCAGCAGCCCCTCGTAGCTCTCTGCTTCGGTTTTCAGCAGCCCGTGGATGCGTTTCACAGCCCCCAGCTGGAGCTCCATGTCCGCCAGGTTCCTCACCATCCAGTTGAGGTAGTTGGACACCTGTGGGGAGTGAGCCGGTCACCGCCGGTGATCCCCTGGTCCCGTCCCTGGGATCTTCCTACAGCCCAGGGTGCCCTCTGCTGCCCACCGCTGGTGGTCCAGGGGGCCCTCCCTGGGGGTTACAGTGAATGTGGATGCTCACCCAGCACCCGTCTGGGGCCCAGGCCTGGGTGAAGGCGTGGGGGCCTGCAGGGAGCCCTCCTGCCCACATGGTCCCTCTGGCATCAGACTCGGTGTAGCGGGGGGAAAGGCCCAGGAGCGTCTCACTTGGGGGAGGAGAGTGCCTTGTTGTCTGCTGGTGTCCACCCCCGCTCCTGCCCCGCCTGTCACCACTCACCATTAGGGCGTAGGTGAGGCCCAGGCCTACCAGGCCGGCAGAGAGCTCCTTGTGCAGGGAGTTGGAGATGGAGGTCACGGCCGCAATGAGGACCACACATGCCCCAATGTACTCCTGCGGAGGGAGCGGGGCTGGCCTGGGCCCTCGGTGGGCGCTTTAGCCACAGCAGGCAGCCCCCACCCCCCACCGGCAACCGGCTCACTCTGTTAGGACAGAGAGCAGCTCAGCTGATACGCAACCCCAGCCCCGCATGCACATACACATCATCAGACACGCAGGAGGCCGTGAAGGCTGGAGCCCCAGGAGACGCCGTGTGCACACAGCAGTGCTCCCCCAACCCCCATGCCCAGCATGCACACCCCACCAGCTGGCCCCACTTCAGACACATAAGCCTCCAGGGAGTGATAGAGGGAAGAGGAAGCTAAGGTCAGACACAGGGAGGACCCCCAGGGTTGGGAGAAGCAGGAGGGCTCGACGCCCACACCCGTGTGTGCACCTGAGCCAGCATCCATCCTTCCTTCCCGCCCTCCAGCCCCTGTTTGGCCCTTGCTCTGGCAGCACAGCGCTATCAGAGCCCCCTGTCCCGGGGCTAGGGGGGAGGCACTTGCCATGCGAACTTCTAGCCACCTGTTGGCGGCCGTGAGGAAGAGGGAGGCGATGTTGTTGGAGTCTGTATATTCAAGGAGCTTCTGCTGGAACCGGGCCTCATACCTGGAGGGAGGATGAGGAGGTGAGGGGGAACAGTCTTGGTCCATGCAGCCCCTGGGACCCTCCTCACCTGCAGCCCTGAAACATGCCACCTCTGCCACCTGATGTACGCCACTCCTCTCTGGAGCTCCCTTCTTATTCATACCTGTCAAGAGCGCCACCTCCTTCAGACTCTTGTTTTCACTCCAAGACCAGTTCTCCTCTGTAGGGCTTCCCTCTTACACTAAAGGGCTCCTCCACCCACCCCGTTGCTCAGGCCAGAAACCTAATTCACATCCACTCATCTGATTCACATCCATTCCCTCAGTCCCCTTCTGCCTACCTTCAGTACTCCCCTTGCCTCTCTGCCTGCCTCTTGCCTGCTTCCTGCCCACCACAAACTCACCTGGACTATAGCATCAGCTTCCTAACAGGTCTACCTGCCATCTCTCTACAGTCCACTCTCCACACAGCAGCCAGCATAAGCTTCCCAAATCGTGAATTACATCCTATCTCTCCAATGCTAAGAATATGAAAGACTTTTTAGGATTATGAACCTTGCCTGTGGGAGCCAGCCCCTGCCAACCTCACCAGCCTCCTTCCATGCCACAAATCCCCTTGCTCACTGCGTTGCAGCCACAGAAATGACAGCAAAGTAATTTATTACACTGCTTGTCTTTTTTCAGTTTTGTGACAATGCCAAGTTCCTCCCCACCCAAGGTCTTTTATCATGCTGTTCCCTTTGCCTGGAATGATTTCTCCTCTGCTCTACCCAAGGCTGAGTCCTCTCAACCTTCAGGCTTTACCTTAAATGACATCTCTTCAGGGTAGCCTTTCCTGGCCTACTGTTCTCCATCGCTGCAGCCTGTTTGTTCCATAATCTCTGCTCATATATTAATTTCTCTAGCTGTTTATCATCGATCTCCCTCACTAGACCGTAAACTCCATGAGGATGGAGACTTTGTCAGTTTTGGTCACTAATGTATCCCCAGCACGTGTGTGCTCAGTGGCTGAGTCGTGTCAAACTCTTTGTGACCCTATGAACTGTAGCCCACAAGGCTCCTCTGTCTGTGGGATTCTCCAGGCAAAGATACTGGAGTGGGTTGCCATTTCCTCCTCCAGGGGATCTTCCCAGCCCAGGGATCAAACCCATGTCTCTTATGTCTCCTGCATTGGCAGGCAGGTTCTTTACCACAAGCGCCACCTGGGAAGCCCTATCCCCAGCACCTGGCACTGTCAATAAATATTTGTTGAATGAACGAACCTTCTCCTGTCCCTCTAAGATAGAAGGGATCTTTCTGTACAAGGAACTCTGGAGGCTTCTTCCCTGTCCTCGTGCCCTCATCATGTTCTCCCTTGTGTTACTCTGCATGGATCTGCCTCTTCTCTCTGACCAGCCTGGGCTCCTGGTGTCACGCTCCTCGGCCACCTCTTCAGACCTTGGGCCGGGCCTACAGGAGGGGGCGGCTGTGCTTGTTTGATGGTGAACAAAGGAAAACCATCTCAACATGGTCTCAGGGAAACAACCGAGGGGACTCAGAGGGACTCAAGACGGATCTTGTTGGGCATTTGCTTTTCACTCCCAGAAGGTGTTTGTTCTACTTTGATTATTTCTGGGTGAACCATGTGTCTGAGGAGAGCAAAGTGAATCTCTGGGGTGTGCGAGGGTGTGATTGCCCAACCACAGGGCAGATGTGTGTGTTGGGGGGGTGATGTGTCTTACGGGAGTGTGAAGCCACATGTCTGAGGGCTTGAGTGAGTCATTGCATGCTGAAGATGTGTATGTGTGAGTGCTCATGTAACTGGAGAGTCTGCACGTGTATGACTGGCCTGAGGGGTGGGTGTGCAGGAAGGTGCTTGTGATGGGGCTTCTGGGATAGGTGTGTGATGACGTATGGAATGTGGAAAGATTCGGGTCATGCAGAACCAGGCTAGAGTCTGAGTGTTACTAGTACTGGCTATGCTTCAGGACTGAAACTAAGTTTTTTCATGGGGCTAGTAATAGTTCCTACGTGAACTGAAACAATCACTCAGTGTTGGGCATCCTTGAAACTTTTTTTAGGGAGAAAAAGTAGGGCTTCCAGGAAAACCAGAGAGTCAGCCAGACCTGGGTCCCAAGCCCAGAACCAGCTCTCACTGTCTGTGTGACCTCGGGCTGGTTACTCAGCCTCATCTGTAGAATGGGGCTTCTCCTACCTATGTCACGAGGCTCTTGTGAGGACTGAATGTTAAAATCCACACACATGCCTGGCACACAGGAAGTGTACAACCAATAAATAAACACTAGTTCTCTCTTGGCAGGGCAGGCTGCTGGGCAAAAGCCAATGAATTCAACACCTTCAGAGATGATTTTAAAAAGTCCTTCATTCAAATTTAAAAATCATCCACTGTGTCAGTGCAAGGTGGAGTAGGCCTCCCGGGGGGCAGTTTCTCTAGCTGACCGCAGGCTTGGTTGAGGCAAGTTGCGGGATGCTGGCATCCACGCAGATCCTGTCAAGGGGGTCTGGCCCACTCGAGGAAAGTCACAACCTCTCTGCTCCAGGCCCAGCTGAAGGCCTCCAGGATACCAATTCTAAGAGGAGCACCATCAAAAGTTAGAGTAGAGGTTGGCCTGTGAGCGCTGAGGGATCCAAAGGGTGGAAGAACTGGGGAGTTCAGACTGGAGAAGAGGATGAAGCTGGGAAGAAACAAACCCTGGAGTCACGCCAGGCTCCAGGGAGTTTCCGTGGGGAAGACAGCACAGGCTCGCACAGCAGCAGGGGAGGTCCAGGCAGCAGGGCCAAAGCCAGGGCAGAGCTCAGCTTTGCTTTACCAAGATGTGACCTCAAAGAGGACTTCCCATTGGCTCCAGATCCCCAAGGAGTGAACTGGGGCTGCGGTGTGGCACCAGGAGTCTGGACAGCTGGACTTTGGGGGTTGGAGGGAGGAGATGCAAGCCTTCTCAGACCCTCTCCTTGAGCCCTAGGGTTCCTGGACACAAGGCCAGTGTTGCGTGGTTATTGTCATGCCCCGTGCAGCTGTGTCATCCTAAAAATAACCTAGAGTCACTCTCTGAGGCTTAGAGACCAGGGCCCCAGAATCTGGGTCAGGTATCTCTAACGTGTCTATCCAGAGGAGAGATGCTCTAATATTTCAGACAGAGACTGAGGTGGGGAGCAACAGCCCCAACCCCCACTTCCAAGGCAACCTCAGATGCCTGTCAAGCTGAACATCACAACTCAGAGTGTCAAGAGGATGGCAGGGCCTTGACGTCTGGGGGAAGCTTCTATAGCCTGGTGAACTCTTATCTACTCTTTGAGTCCTAGCACTAATGCCACCTCCTCAGTGAAGGCTTCCTTGACTGCCTCCCTGCTATGCTCCCATAGCCTTTCTTTTGGAGTACTTGGCACATGGGTTTACCCTGACCTGCTCAAAGCCTAGACTGTAAATGCCTCCAGGGTATGGGCTCATCTGGATTATTTCTCTCTTTTTAGTGCCTGGCAAGGGGCTGGGTGAACACTCAGTAAATGTTTGTTGAATGAACAAGCCAGCATCAAATCTGGACTTTGTGGAACCTTACAGAGAGCCTCAATTTCCTTACCTGAGAAATGGGAATCATCAAGCTTTCCATGTCAGATTGCAGTGCAGAATGAATGAGTACTGGCATGTAAAGTGCTCAGCAGTACTAATGTTTGGCTCACAGTAGTGTCTCAAGGAAAGATGGCTTCAGGGCTGGCCCACACCATGTGAGGGCCTTTCTAGCATAGATTTGTGAAGAATTGTCTCAGCCTTGTCTCCTTTCACATTTTACCTTAATTCACAGAGGCCCTGGGCTTGGCTCTAGGTCTGAGAGTCTCTCCTCTGGATCACGCAGCTGGAGCCCAGTGGACCTGACCCCTTGGGTGGACCAGCCTTGGGGCCTGATGAGGGGCTGGGAGACATGTGTTCTGGGCTTTCCTAAGTGGGGCCCTGAGCATCAGATCCCATGACCTGTGACCCTGGCTCCATCCCCACCTCCTTACCCTCCAGGGTGAATCTGGTACCTGAAAGCCCGGATGGTGGTGAGGCCTTCCACAGTTTCAGCGAAGTGTGAGAGGAGCGGGAGCTGGGTGGTGTCGTCCAGCTGCTGCAGGTCCCTGTGTGGGAAGTGGGGAGCAGAGCCAAATGGTTAAGAGGGTAGGTCGGGGCTCAGCCTGGGTCTGAATCCTAGCTCCACCCCTACTATTGTGGGGCCAAATGGCTTCACCCCTCTGGGCCTCAGTTTCTCCCCTGTGAAGATGGAAGCGAGGGTACCACCTCATCAAGCAGTTGTGAGGACTGGATGGGCTCGTTTATGAGATGCATAAGCAGAGCATGCTGAAGGGTTACTGTTATCGCGCACGTCATCCACCTCACGTCTGCATCTGTCCGCTGGCTTTGCTGCAGCGCCTCACTCTGCAGTGAGGCTCTGCGGGCACTGTTGGTCCCCCTTCAGAGGTGAACAACCTTAACAGCCAGTCAAAGGAACAGGAGGACCAAACTCCCCAATAACCACCATAGGTGTTGACATATCACAGGCCAGGATCTAAAGAGCTCCTTGAGAGGGAAAGGCCAGTGGTTTCCATGGCAACAGGATTTGCTCCTGCTCCCCATAGCTGCACCTTGACAAGTGTATTAGTGCCCGGGAGGCCAGGTTGGAATGCAGGAAGCAGCTTCCCTGGACAAACCACACTCGCAGCCAGAGTGGATGCCAGGGGAATAGGGTGGTTTCTCTGGCAGAAGAAATGAACTTTGTAGAACAGCTTGTATAGTGTTGAAAAAGCCTTTGCGATTTTGTGAATATCAATGCACTTTGTTCTTCGTGGGTACCAAGAAGAACAAAGTTCTGGATCAACCAGGCAAAAAGCCATTTATACAGATCTTGATCCTTGTGGGCAAGGTAACTGTAGCCAACATGTATCTAAAATTAATTATTATTATTATTATACTCAATCAGCATTTTGACTCATTTCTAACAAATTCTGTGTACCTTGGAGACATCCTTAACCTTTTTGACCACAACCCCAGTAAGAAACACATTTTATATCACGAATCAGTATACACACATATGCACAACCCCCACCACACACACCCATACACAGCCAAAACAAAGGTTTCATTAAGCAAAGCTGACTGTTACTATATGCGAATACAGTCTGATACTTTCTATTTCATTGAAAAACTGGTTGTGATCTATGACATTGATATCATGACCTACCGATAGGTTGTGGTTGGCAGTTTGAGAAACACTGGCTTAGAAGCTCTTAAAAACTGTCCCTACAAATCTTTGAATCTGTGAGCTTAACAGAATCACTCCCAGAAAGAACTTCTTGGAAAATGTTCTTAGAAACTTTTGAGTAGGAAAGAGCCATGCATGGTTCCACGGTCCCTGAAGGCAAATGTGATCAATGAGAAAGGCTGTGAGAGGCTCCTTCAATTCAAGGGTTTTTCTAGCCTTGCTCTGGACCCATGTGAGTTGGGAGGTCTGGTCAGACCCGTCACATCAGATGCCCTCTGATTTTATGCATCAGCAATCAGCCTGGACACTAGAATCGTACAATCCTTCTGGGCAGCATTTTGGCAAAATGAATGAAGGGCATAGTCGTGTGTATACACCCTGACCTAACAATCCCATTCCTGAGCATATCACCCCAGGAGATAGTTCAGATAGATAGTAACTGCAGTGTGTGTGTGCCCCCAGATGCTTATATTAGGGTAGTGGAATATGAATATTTCTATTTTCATTTTGGGGAAGGGGAGAGGACTCTACCACTTCTGTGATGATTCTGATAAGAGACCTGAAGTGCCTATTGCAAAGCAGCCCCTACCCCTCACCACCCCCTGGCAAGTGCTGCCATCACCTGGATGCCACCCGGAAGTACTTCTGGATGAAGTAGCACACGACAGCCAGGGGCAGGAGGGCCACGAGGAACACTGGTGTGACATAGGAGATGACGGCCACAGCTGAGACACAGAGCAGGGTGGAGCGGCTCAGGCACTCCAGCGTGGACGGGATGTGCTGCAGGAAGGGAGGGTGAGAGAGGGAGGCGAATTTTTTTCCAAAGCTCAAAAAAAAAAATCTATGTATGGCTGCATTGAGTCTTAGTTGTGGACGTGGGATCTTGGTTGTGGTATGTGGGAGCAGCCCTCGAGATCCAGAGCTCTTGGGCTCTGCAGTCTGTGGCATGCAGGCTCTCTAGCTGAGGCCCTCTGGGCTTAGCCGGTGCAGCATGCGGGCTTAGCTGCCCCACCAGGAACTGAACCCTCATCTGCTGCATTGGAAGGCGAATTCTCCCACTGGACCACCAGGGAAGTTCTGGGAGGTGAGGCTTGGTATTTGGTCATCTTCAGCGTGTTACCTGCTGCCAGGTTTTGCTCTTCCTTTACTACTGGTCCATGTCTTATCCCTGCAGCTACACTATAGGCTCCCTGAGACCAGGCATTAGGACTTTGCCTTTTCACCATTTAGTATGATGAAGAATAAAGATAGGCAGAATCAAAATGCTTATTCTCCACAAAAATCAGTCACCTTGGAGGTGGAGACTATGCTGGAACCTTCTTGTGAGCCAGAGTGGGCTTGGACAGAAGCCAAAGGGATGTGGTTTCCTTCGGCCTCATTAGGAGAGTCTCCCGGGGGAGGCCCCAGGTCCTGAGGCAGCATTATTATCAGATGGAGCCCACTAGGCTCTTAGCCCAAGGCTCTGATCAGCTGATGTGGGGAAGCCAGCCTCAGACAGGAGAAGCTCCTGGGGACCTGGTTTCTCTTTGGACTGAGGAATATGTCACCAGGATCTTGTGTACCTGGTCGATGGTGTTACAATCAGATGAAAATCTGTTCAGGATGCTTCCAAGGGGAGTGGTCTCGAAAAACCTAAGAGGCAATCAGAGGACAGTTACTCATCCATGTATTGATTTCCTTCCTGTTTACTGAAGGAAGGTAGTTATTTTTTTGTTTCCACATCTCTGGAGTCATCCCTAGGTCTGCCTTCCAAGGGTGGTTGCTTTGGTAGGTCTGTACACATCTGGCCTGTGTCCCGAGAATTCCCGTGCCCACCCAAAGGGGTGCTGGCCCCTCCCCAGCCTCTCTGACCCTCCGGCCCATGTGTGACCACTGCCTCTGTTCTCTGCTGCTCGCTGGGCCTGCCCCACTCAGCAGCTGTCCTCCTGGGGACACAGAGTCCTCTCCAGAGGGACAACTCTCCTGGGGTGGGGGTGGGGCAGGGAGGGCAGAGGAACGGGGCCCTGGGGACAGCCTGTCAGCTGGCTGACCCTGTGAGGCCACTCCAGCTGTCAGTACTCTGGCTGTGACCCGGAACCAGCCCAACCCCAGAGAACTTCAGAGCCACAGATCTGGAACAAATAAAGGATAAGTAAACTTGGAGGCCGTGTCTGTGGGCCACAGGGCGATTATGAGGCTGAAGAGAGGAGAGTGTGGTCGGATGATGAGGAGGGATCGGATAGCCTGTTTGCCTGCTGGGTTTGTAAACTGAGTTGGCAGCCAATTGAGCTGTGACAGCTTTAAACATCTCTCACACCAAGCAGCCTTTGGGGCTTTGATTGATCCCATTACAGAGGATTAGAACAACTACCCTGTGTGTCCGTGGGGTCAGAACCTGCAGACTGTCTGAGCGAGGAAGGAGAGGCAAGGAAGGGGAGAGCTGAACCGGGGGTGGTACCTGCCTAGAAAGGGGAAACACTCATGCAGAGCCTGCAGACCCTTTGAAGGGCTGTTGTTTGAATTAGGTGAGCTGACTGTGTGACATTTCTAGCACCCTGTCTAGCTGAGTACATGACAGTTTCCCTGTTTTCTGCACCAAGGAGGCGGCTTTCCCCACCCCACATCCTTGAGTCACTCTAGCAACCCACAATAGAGATCGTATGTATTGACATGACCTCATTTTACAGATGGGAGAGCTGAGGCCCAGGGAACAATGACTCGCCCACAGCCAGGCACAGCCAGGGGAGAGGGCTACCTCATGGGAGCCAGGATGATCTGGTTCAGCAGGCTGCGGTGCAACCTCTTGGCCACCTTCAGCCCCGTCCATTCCACGGTGACGGACGTGACGAGGCACAGCACGATGCCCAGGCTGCAGAGCACCGTGAACACCATGGCATAGCCGGTCTGGTTGAGGGAACACTCCTGGGCCTGGCAGAGAATGAGGCTGGCATCCTCTGGGGGGCGGCCCGTGCTCAGTCCTCCCCCGCCCCGGCCCAGGCCCTGGGGCTGCCGGACCCACCTGGCTGAGGGAGCAGTTCCTGGCCACGGGGCTCAGGGTCAGGGCACTGTCAGTCCACTTGGCCAGCCAGTAGTCGATGGCCACCAGGACCATGTGCTTGAGCAGCTGGGAGAAGACGAGCAGCGAAAGGAGCAGGATGCCGGCTGAAGACAGATACTTGGCACAGGCCCGCCACGGAATCTTGGCACGCTGATGCAGCACTGAGGACAGGTTGTCCTCCTCCTCGCTCTCGGCCGCCTCCTCTGCAGGTGTAAGAACCCCCTTATGGATTCACCTTGCACACCCCTCTGAAGAGAACCAGGGTTGTATCAGCCCCACTTATAGGTGGGGAGACTGACGTGCACAGGGGAGAAGGTATACATCAGAGGCACACTACCTCCCCACTCCCAGAACTCCATCCCTTAGTCTCCTCATGGTGGAGCAGACCTCAGGCCATGATTCCACTCCAGTCACATTGCCTGTACCTTCCTCCTCTTCCTCATCCTGCAGGAGCCCATCTCTTGAGGACATGGCCCGGGGCAGGCCCTGGGGTGGCTCTGTAGCTTTTCTCTCCATGACGGTTTCCTGAAAGATAGATGGGGCCTGGCTAATGTCCTCAGGGTGTGCAGAGGGGAAAAGGGAGGGGGGTAGTGGGGAACTGCCCTTGGTGATGACCACTGGCAGTTATCAAGTTGCCCCTGAAGGATGCAGGAGTGGTCCAGATGGAGACACGTTTGCCTGCCAGAATTTACTCCTTCCCCTTCATCAGCTACTAGCATCCCAGTATCCCGGTGGGAGACGACCTCTCCCTTATTCTTAGTCTCTGTGATTCAGGTAGGCTAATCATTCTCTCTGATTCCCAGAGTGGGCATGTGACCCAGGACTGGTCATTATTCACATTCCACATCCCTGACCACAGTGATCTGTTCAGGATGGGTTCCCGATCAAAGTGGACCAACAGGAGTCAGCCCTGGGACTTTTGCTGAACTATCAGAAAACAGGCACTGTCTTTCTGGCAGAGCTGCTGACCTGAAAGAATGGAAGCCTGAAATGCTGATGGCCCTCACTGCCTCCATAAGAATGAAGCCGGTGTGAGAAAAGCAGAGCCAAGGGCTGGGGAGAATTAGATTCCTGATGATATTGCTTGATCACCTGGATCCAGCTCCATGTGAAGCTATAGCGTCACTGGACTTTCTAGTTTCCTGAGCCAGTAAATCCTTAACTCCCCACCCTGTTTCTCCTCTTTGTTTAGCCAGTCTGAGTTGGTTGTCTGAAGCTTTGTAACTAAATGGTGTCTGACTATCTCAGGACATGGGGAAGGCATTGGCCTGACTGCCTTGGGCAGCTGGTATAGGTACTGGCTCTCTAGTAGGGGCAGTTTCAAGCCCAGCTCCCACATCCGTCCTTTGTGTGTGTTTGTGGAGAGCTTCCTAGGGCCAATGAGGGCAGGAAGGCCTTTATGAGTTCAGGTTCTAGCAGAAGCTTGTCCTCAGGGGCCAGGCTGCCTGGCCCCCAGGATACACCCACCTTCTCCAGCTCTTGGTCCTGCCGGTTCATCAGGGTCTTCCAGTGCTCAAAGAGCTGGCACTCAGACCTCTGGAAGTCCTTGAGTGTGCCCTCCCTCTGGATGGTGCCGTCCTTCATCGCGATGATCTAGAAAGGCAGAAACAAACTCAGTAGGGGGCCGGCTGAGGCGGGGGAGTGGAGGTCATACCCCTGCCTGACCGAGGGGTCTGAGACGGATGTGCACAGCGCACGTATCCCTTCCCCACCACAAATGGCTCCAGCTCACCCACGGCCCTCAGCAGGACGCTCCAGGATTTAGAATCTGGTACATCTCGGGGGTAGTTCTTACTGGGTGCCCCGTGGTTGATAGGAGGGTTTGCGGAGCAAGTTAGTACATCCTGGTCAAGTCGTCTGGTTATCCCCAAGGGCTCCAGCAATGACAGCTGTTTGCATACACTTAACGGGCTAACAGCTCAATACCCTTAGCTCCTCCTCACAGCAGGCCTGACAGGTTCCACCAGTGTTTGGCAAAGCACCTGTTGGTCTAAATGTGTGAGGCCTCTTTGAGATCAATAAAACGTATTTTATTTGAAGCATTCAATGCTTTATACTCACGTAGACCCATCATTAATTCAGAAACCCAACCTGCTCTTCTCACTCCCACTCACCCCATGCTGGGATTCAAGGGCTGATGCCCCAAAGACCTGTTCACTTAAGGAACCAGGCACCTCTGTGCTTGCCTTCTTCGGGCTAAGGATTGTCCTGAATTGTCTCACCAGGGTCACCACAGATACTCAGACACAAACTTGTACCTCTTCTAATAGCTATTTTTAAATCTGGAATCCCCCCGCCCCTGACTTTTTTTCTGCTTTAACAACTTTTTTTGAAAAGTCTGGATCTTTTTCCTTTTTTTTTCATAGTAGAGGGGAAGACCTTACTACATGCAGAAGGAAGACTTATTTGAGGGGAATTATCAGCGGCACTTAACACAGACCTGAACCTTAGGAAGGGCCTCATTTTCACAGACAAATTTATGTAGAAATCAGGCAAGGCCCTGATTTCAAAAGTCATATGATTAACATTTTAAAAAGTAAATGCCTTCCCATTGTTTGAAAAATAACTACTGTCTTCATGTTGAGGAATATGGGTATTTAATTGATGTGATATTTCATTCTACTGATAATACTGACATTTCTATTACTACTGTCATTGTTTGTTTCCATATTTCCCTAACTTGAATCTGATGCACTAGTGGGCAGAAAGATGGCTCTCCTATCCACATTGGCACTCCCCAAGGACAGGGGAATGAGTCATCAAACTGGGTAGGAAATGGAAGTAGGAACTGAGTGTCCGCTTCTCTCTGAGACTTCTTGCTGCTGACCTTGTGTGTACCCACGGGGCCCCTGATCAGGATGCAGATGTCTGCAACTCTAGGTGACACCAAACACTGGGACTATGCCAGGTCTCCCTGATGGGCCCAGCCTGAGTGAAGCCATCCGGTGCTGCTCTGTGACCCTCAGCAACTGCTGCTGAGACATCTGATCGACTCCTTTGAAGATACCAACTGCCTCTCCCACCATAGCCCTCCACAGTTTGACCAGCTGGGGGCCCCTCACCCAGTCTGCGTGTGGCAGGTACTGTAGCTTGTGGGTCACTAGGACCACTGTCCTCTTGTCATCCCGGAGCAGCTCAAGGATCCCCGCCTGCATCAGATGGTCACTCAGATGGACATCGAGAGCTGAGAAGGGGTCATCCTGGGCAGATGGGAGAAAACAGAGGCAAGCATGGGGGTGGGTAACAGTGGATGTAAAAACCAGCAGTTGTACATGCTCTGGTTTAGGGACTGACACCACTTTGCTGTGTGGCCTTGGAGAGTGTACCTGACCTTTCTGGACCTCAGTTGCGTCATCTTGAAATGGGATATCAGTCATCACTCTCAAACAGGTCTAATCACAAGCACTTCCTGACTCCTGAACCTCCAGTGACTCCCCATAGTCTAGTAAGTCTGAATTCTTTAGACCCCTACTCCAGACCCTTTCCCACCTGCCGAGTCTTTCTTTCCAGCCTCACTTCCCATCTGTCTTGTAAAAGCTCCCTATGCTCTGATTTCCAGGGAATCTGCCATTCCAGGTCTTTGCCCAAGCTTTTCCCTCTACTTGGAGTGCTGATCTGCCTTTTGTCTATCAGGTGAGCTATTATTCATCCTTCAGCACTTCCCCTAAGCACCAGCTCTTCCTGTGTCCTTTCCTAGTCTTCCCTCCCTCTGTTCCAGTGATACCCTGCAGGAAGTCAGATTTGACAGCTATCTGTCTACCCCGGACCGTGGGGCCCTCAAGAACTGATATCCCCTGTGCCTGCACCTAGTACAGAGTCGGAGCTTAAAAGTTAGCTGAAATAAATTAAAGTATCCACTTAATTTCTCTCTAGCAAGGTTGTTTAAAGCTCACAGGGGATCATGAATAAGCCTGTACTTTGTAAAATGCTATGCCTGTGTCAGATGGTAACAAACACTGTGAACCTTTCCATTATGCAGTGATTTTAGTGGGGAGGTGGCGGGTAGAGAATAAAGCTAGGATCAGAGACCTGAGAGTCCTTCTTCCAAATGGCTCCCTCTTTCCTTCTGTTTAACTGACTCACTCTTTAGTACTCTCTTCTATGAAGCCCTCCCTGATTGCTCTTGTCCTCACAATTGTCTCCCTGGACAAGGCCCTTCATAATCTGTCACACAGTTTGGCTTTCAAGTGGGCTGTGGTTCTTGAGTATGGGTGAGCTCTGTTTCCCTAACTAAATTCTAAACCTCTGAAGCCAAGGGCTATGTCTTGGAATTCTTCAGTATCAACTAAGGCACACCACACAGAACTTGGCATGAAGGAGGGCAGGTATAGCCAAGTTTTATCTCATGTTTGATTATTAGAGGTTACCTGGAGTGCTGTGTTAAGAAGGATTCTGAGGCCAAGTTAAGTTTTCATGGGAGAGAAAACTGAGATCAATTACCAATGTCTGCTCTGGGCCTGAAACAGGAAATGGCAACTCACTTTCCATGTATTTGCGATCCTTATATTTGGGCTAAATAAGTATTAATAGGTTGGGGGTGTTCTACAAAGAAGGGGCCTATAATTACTGCTCGCCTCCCCTCATGGCTACTGCAGAGCTGTGTGGAGTCCACATTGATCAGTTGGACTAATTTTGTTTCAGTTTTTCCATCAATAAGATCAGTAGGTAGGGAGGGAGGTGGGAGGGGGGTACAGGATGGCAAACACATGTACACCCATGGCTGATTCATGTCAATGTATGGCAAAAACCACTACCGTATTGCAAAGTAATTAGCCTTCAATTAAAATAAATAAATTAATTTAAAAAATCAGTAGGTAATATCTCTGGCAGAAGTTTGTTCCTGGAGAGGGATGTTGTTTGGTGATGGTGTGTGTGTGTGTATGTCTGTCTGTCTGAGCCAAAGGGGGCAGCCAGGGACAAGGACCTCAAGGAAGTTGCTGGCTGGTGCACTCACCAAGAAGACGACGTTGGTGTGCTGGTAGAGGGCTCGGGCCACGCTGATTCGCTGGCGCTGACCGCCGGACAGGTTGATGCCCTGCCACCAAAGGGGATGAGAAGTCAGGCCCACACAGCCCTTGCAGAGACTGTCTAGGCTCCTACTTGGCGTGAGCGCTTTGGCTTCATTCACCTCTTTGCGCTCTCCTCATCCGGTAGAGAGGAGGAACTTGTACACGGTCACTGAATTCATTCAGAAGTGGGGAGAATGATCCCCAAGCCTTTGACAATTCATCATGTAGGTGCTGGGGACCATCTGACCCATGAAAACCAGGACAGAGGAAAGTGAAAGCCTCTCAGTCATGTCCGACTCTTTGCAACCCCATGGACGATACAGTCCATGGAATCCCCCAGACCAGAATACTGGAGGGGGTAGCCTTTCCCTTCTCCAGGGAATCTTCCCAACCCAGGGATCAAACCCAGGCCTCCCGTGTTCCAGGCAGATTCTTTACCAGCTGAGCCACAAGAGAAGCCCAAGAATACTGGAGTGGGTGACCTATCCCTTCTCCAGTGGATCTTCCTGACCCAGGAATCGAACCGGGGTTTCCTGCATTGCAGGTGAACTCTGTACCAACTGAGCTATCAGGGAAGCCCTAGGAAAGGGGGGTTTAAATCACATGCCAGGAGGACAGCCATGGGAGACTCCTATTCATCTAAGCTTATGGAGGAGGGACCCCACCTGAGGATGGAACAGGAAGAGCAACCCTGAGCCTGGCGCGGTGCTGGGCAGGCGCTCAGTACATACTCGGGGTGTCAATGGAGAAGTCAAGTCCTCCCCAGCCTGGGAAAGTGCTAAGCTGACCTCTGCACCAAGCAAGACTGGAAACTTGTCCAGGACAGCCACCAGCCCAGGGCTCAAGGAGATCATTTTGATCCCACGGCAGGCACTCTCCAGCCTTCCCCGCTCTTTCATTTCACATTCCCTGTTCTCCCTGAGAATGATCTCAGGGCGTGATGATGGTGATGGGTGGGGAGCAGGGGAGGCCGAGGGCCCCAGCTTTGAGTAACTCCCCTGGAGGTTGTTACTAACCCGTTCCCCGATCTGGGTCTGGTCTCCATGGGGCAAGATGTCGATGTCTGGCTGTAGGGAGCAGGCTTCAATAACCATCTTGTACCTGCAGCAGGGTGGGGTGGGGACACAGCTGAGCAGCTTGGCTGGAGGTGGGCCTGAGCTTTTGCAGAGGGTCATTACCCTCTGGGCAGCTGTGCCAGGATGAGCGATGGCTTTAATGGGCCTCCTGATGGGTGTGAGCAAACACCACGTGAGCTCGGAAAGAGCTGAGGGCAGCACCTGACACCATCTTGGAGCAAGTTAAATATTTGAAGGATGAAATTGGATGGGAGCAAATAGCCATGTAAGTGACAAGAGAGGACCTGTGGCCCCTGTGCAGTGGGAAAAGCTAGGGCCAGAGCCCACGTTTGGGGCACTGCCAGGGAAAAATCATTGCTGGTTTGTTGGGGCAGTAAATGATGATGGCTGCTCAAATATTTGCCCAGCCTGCTCCCCTCACACTTCCCTGGCAGCTCTCAGCCTGGGTGGGTGCCAGACAGGGTGCGTGGAGGCATCAGAGCATCTTGGTGACAGGTACTTAGGCATTAGGAATATGGATTTGAAACCCATTTCTGTCACTTCCTGGCTGGGTGGTCTTGGGCGAGTTACCTAACCTTCCTGAGTCTTGGTTTCCTCATATATAAAATGGGGATAATAACAGTACCTGCCTACTGGGATTGGTGTGAGCATTAGAAGAAATTACGAATACCAAGAGCCTCTGGAAAGAGCTCTGTGGATGTCAGCAGTCACTAGCCCTGGAGGGATTTGTGTGTGAGCTGCAGAGCGGGAGTGGGGAATCACGAGAATGGAGACAGCAGAGCGCTGGGGGAGCCTTTTCACCAACCTCAAGAGGAGGCACCCGTGCGCCCGCACCTCCCTGCCCTCTCAGCCATGGGAGCTGGACTGCCCCGATGTCCAGAACATCTGGATCATTTCCAGATGGACCATATGGAACAAGCTGGAACCCAGATCAGTGGCTGGAGAGCAGGAGGTGGGGTGAGGGAGATGGATGGAGGGGCAGGCAGCTGGCTGGGCAGGGAGACTAAAGCATGACCAATCTCTCCCCTCCCCCAGCCTGCCTCCCCTGGGAGGCTTTTACCGTTGCTTGCTGAAGGGACTCTCAAAGGTGATGTTCTCCTCCACGGTGGCATTTAGCAGCCACGGCTTCTGAGAAGCATAGGCCACTGGGCCTCTCTTCCTGGAAAAAGCAGGGCAGGAGCAGGGGAGGCATTCTCAGGGGGTCACTGTCAGAGGTGGTTTTCAAGCTGATGGATAAAACTGGGACTGGGGGTGGGGGTGGCGCAAAGATGAGGAGATGCAGTTGGCTGAAATCTGCTGTGTGTGTGGCTCCTGGTGACCTCTCCATTCCCCAAGGCCTGAGGCAGGCTTGGGTGCTGAGTCTTAGCTGACTGGGGGATATGAGACCTCGACCCCTCCCTGCTCTCCACCCCTCCCTGCCCCACCTCTGCAGTCTGTTCCCCTTCCCAGGTCTACCCAGAGCCTGGGAGAAGCCAACTAAGTGAACACTTGAACCCCGATCCCCTCCTTCCTTGCGTAGCCCTCAAACCACTCAACTTTGATGTTAGCAGCTAACTCTCCAAATGGAAATTTTAAAAAGATCAGTGTTAAGGAAATCATGTTTAGCATGGTATGGTTTCTGAAGACAAAGAAAGACAAAAGGAAAGAAAAGGAAAAGATGACCACAGGGACAAAAATGATCTGGTGTGAAGGGCTCAATGCCCGGAATCGGCAGTGGCCTCCCAGCCATGCTATGAAGCACAGTGCCCTCCCTGGCCTCCTCTGCAGGTGGGGTGGACCTGGGGAGCTGCCTTCCTGAGCTCTGTGGCTCCTCAGGCCTGACAGCCCCTCCGAGGACGTCTGCCCGGGGGCAGTGCTCGGGGTCACAGTACCTGACGTCCGCATCAGCTGCCGTCTCCCGCTCGGGGCTGCAGCAGGGAGGGAAAGACACACGTTCAGGGTTCACCCGAGTGGACGGAGCACTCCGTAGACATTCTCAGCCCCTCCAGACCCAGCGGGAGTGCTCTGATAACCCCTGAGATGGAGTCTGCAGCCACAAATGCGGCAGGCCCTCCTGGGGAGCCTCCACTGCCTGAATACAATCACGGTGTGTGAAATTACAAGGGAGAGTGGAGGGAAGGCACCTTGGCTGTAGGCTCACGGTGGTGGGGATCCTTCCTACGTCAGAGGAGTCTGAGGCCCAACCCATGGCTCTCGCAGACCCAGCTTCTGAGTCAGGGCTCGGATGCCCTGGCTGAGCTCACGGGCTGACACGGCTGCACAGACAGCTGGGGCAGGGGTGCACTCCGACAGCTGCCAGCCCAGGTGGGACAGGCCGCCATGGGTGCCTGCAAGTCCGGGGTGGGAATCCACAGCTGATGCAGCTCGGGGTGGAGGGCTGAGAAGGGCTCCAGGTGTGGTTCCCAGAAGACAACGGTGGCGCCTGGGAGATCCACCCAGAGGGACAGGGTCAGCTGTGGAGGCCATGTGGCCTGGACAGGCCCCAGCTGCTCCAGTGTCAAATATTCTGTCCTGTTGCTCTTGTCCACATGTTCACACTTGTCACATACCGTGAGGTCTGCTTTTTGGCTCAAGAGTTACGGTCACTACGGCTAGAGAGGCTGGGCTGTCGTCAGGCCCTGGCACTAGGTGACAAGGTAGGAGAAACGGTGGAGAAAGTGTGGGGACGTGAAACCTCTGGAGTTGGAGAGTAAAGGCCAGACACTCACACTGGTCAGGTCAACCTTCCCAGTCCTGCCTTCCCACCACCTCCAGTGCGTCTTGACTGTCTTGAAAGAAGTGTGCTTAGGGAGGGTTTTGAAGGTCTTACAGGCACACTGATCTGTTTCACTTGGATGTTTTAGACAATCAGAACAGAAAGCAACAAGACTGAATTTTCTGTCTGGCCTGGGGGATACCCACCTTCTCTCCTTATAGCTCTGTTTCTCAACTTTTTTTTCTTGATCACCCCTATGGCCATTTTAGACCTATTTTTTTCTAATTGTCCTTTCCCTGCCACATTTATCTTCCAATTCAGTGGGGTTTTTTAAAAAAATTATATTCATAAATTTGTGCAACCACCACTACTGTCTAAATCCACAGCATCTTCCTCACCCCTAAAAGAAGCCCCATACACATTAGGAGTCATTGCGTTCCTCCCTTCCCACTAACCCATGTTCTGACTTTATTCACTATGAAATTTTAAAACCACAGGTCTACTGTATGTCTGCTTATATACTGTGGCCCTTTGGAGAGCCAGAAAACATTGGAATATCCAGGTTTTTCCTCTCCAGTACTAGATTTTTCCCTCTTTGAGAATGCATGCCTCACGTATTATAGGGCTTCATGTCTCCAGGTGTATGTGGACTATACAGCCCTGAATCTATACTCAGCACCCCTCCCTGCCCCACACACCCTGCCTAGCCCTTACCCACCTCTTTTTTTTTTTTTAAACTATTTTCCTCCCCTGTATTCCCTCTTCTTCCTCTTTTAAAATTGGTCACATGGCGTGGCATTTGGGATCTTTGTTCCCTGACCAGGGGTTGAACCTGTGTCGCTTGCAGGGGAAGCATGGAATCTTAACCACTGAACCACCAGGGAACTCCCCCAAGCCCCTTCCCTTTACTGGGGACCCACTTCCAACCCAGTCCCAAGGCTGTACCTGGGGTCTTCTCCCGTCTCACTGTCAGGAAGGCTGCTGGGGCACAAATGGGAAAAAACAGCACCAGTTACTTCTCCCCCACCTATTGCCGTTATTTAGATCACATTGTGTCTTTGGGGAGAAGCAGCCTCCACAATCCCCACCCCTCCCACCCATCCCCAGTGTCCCCAAGTGGCTTCTCAATTTCTGTCCTTCCCACAGCCCCTGGATGGGCTTCCTCCAAGTAGCAAGGGCTTCGTTGGTGCTCCTGGCACCACTCCCAGCAGCAGCGAGGCTGGCTTGGTGTTAGGATGGGCTTTTAGCTTGGAAAACTAAAGCTCAGAGAGGGAAGGTGACTTTCCCAAGGTCATAATCATTTCATACAGTCCTTTCAAACTGTTGATTGGGACCCAGTTCAGGGTCTGAAATAAGTAAACTGTAACTGCACTAAGACAAACATACAACTCCCCCACCCCAAAACCAGTTTACACCACATGTGGTCAAGATGTGTATTCTTTGTGTAAATTTTTTTCTTGCCTATCAATGCATAAATGTAGCAGACTGTGATATAAAAGGCATTTCGTACTGTGAATTATAGTAAAAAAAAATTTTTTTTTTAAAAACACTGTGTGAAGTGACCTGAATTTTGGTGCCAGCTTTGCTAGTGCTCTTTCTCTTGCCCCAGGCCACCTCTCAACCTTCCAGAAGCAACCTTCTGCCAATGAAGTGTGTACTTCTGACATGCACATTTGGGGAAAATCGATCTGTTCTGTTTTCATGTAGATCTTACTCTCATAAAACCAGCTAACATTTATTATAATCTTGACAAGCACAGTGACAAGCACTGCAATCAGTTCAGTTCAGTTGCTCAGTTGTGTCTGACTCTTTGTGACCCCATGGACTGCAGGACACCAGGCTTCCCTGGCCTTCGCTATCTACTGGAATTTAGCACTGCAATGTTATTATCTATTTTAAAGTTCAAAAAAACCATACAGAAGAGGTCTCTTTATAGACAAGGAAAGTGAGACTTTGGAGAGTCTAAGTAACTTGTCCAAAGTCACACATCCAGCAAATAGAGGAAAGAGATTTGTCTGATTCCAAAGCTTCATGCTCTTAATGACTATGTTATATTGCCTCACTATGACTACCCAGGCCATAGCTCTGATAAATTTCTTGCAAGGAAAATCAGGATGGATAGAAACAGAGATGGAAAGAAGACAGACGAAATTCTCTTCTGTCTCCTGCTGAGGGGCAGAACTTAATGGAGACCTTGATGGATATATAATCACCAGCTTCCTATGATCTTATTATTCAATCTTTATTAGTTTCATTTCATTCTTTCAACTCAACCTAACTCGCATTGCTCAATCATCAGATTGCTGTAATTTATGGACAAGCCGGTAACACGAAACAGATAAAAAATTCAAGCTTCCAAATTCCAACTCTGTGTCCACGGCCCAGAGAAGCTTATCTCTGCAGTCTTCTGCCTTGACTGCTTCCAGAGTTGCAAAGGCTGTTATTTATCTGGAGGGAAGCACATCTGTGACATCCCCAAGGACCCTGGGACACAGGGAGCTCCTTCGGCTCTAACTCAGTTTGCATCATTATCTGGGCTGCTCAATTAGCCCTTATAATGGACTACTTTCCCCTCTAATAAGTTCCTGTGTAAGTCCTTTATCCCCAGTGGGATTTTAAGGCAGGAAGAGCATCTTTTTCAGCTCCCACAGGGCTTAGTATATGGTAGATCTGTTATAAATGGAGATTGATAACAGACATCTTTAATTATTTGGGAGGAAGGAAGGGAGCGGGGCTGGCACTCAACATGAGGCATTGTGTGCAGTTGTTTGCATCCATGGTTTCATCCTCACACCAACTCTATAAAGAGGTTTTCCATCCTACAGAAAAACCAAGGCTTAGCGTTTGCCTGAAGTACTCAAAGGTCAGAGCTAGGAAGAGGGGAAGCTGGGGTGTGAATTGAGGTTCATCGTCTCCTCTTTCCAGCATGGTTCCAGCCTTCCTAGAATGAGCCTCCTCATTGTGTGTGTATGTCTTAATCTGAAAAGTAAAGAAGGGCACACAGGGTATGCACTTCTGATCCCACGGATTGCTGGGCTCTTAAAGGAGTGTTCCTCCTCTGCCTTCACTTTGGGGACCAAACACTGAGCTAAGAAGACAATCTCTCCAGTTCTCTGACCTGCCTCCTTCTCTGCAGCCAGCTGTGAGCTGGGTCCCTGTGTGCACACCAACCTGAATCACGGCACAGAGCCTGCCCTCAAGTGGTTCATGGACTGGCAGAGTGAATCTGACACGTACAGAAGTCAGAAAGTTATAGAGGCCAAAAGAAAAGTAGGAGCAAGAAAGTACTATAGAACTTTGGGAGAAAAGTATACAAACACATATGCAAATATGCAGAAAAAAGGCTGGAAACTTCTGGGTGGTGGGATATTGTATGTGCTCATATTAGGTGGTTTTTGCCCTCTTTACCCTTGCTTCTTTTTTCATTCAATGTACATTCTTTTAGAGTCAGAGAAAAATATACTTTTGTAAAAGATTTTTTTTTTTATGCGGACCATTTTAAAGTCTTTTTCTGAATTTGTTACAATATTGCTTCTGTTTTATGTTTTGGGTTTTCAGCTGTGAGGCATGTGAGATCTTAGCTTCCTGACCAAGGATCAGAGGACCAAGGACACCTGTGTTGGAAGGCAAAGTGCTAACCACTGGACCACCAGGTAAGTAGTTTGGAGGAGGAAGAAATCTGAGAAAGTGAGGAAGGGTTCATAGAAGTTACAGGTGAACGGAACCTCAAAGAGAGAAGGATTGAGACTGGGTGTGGAGGGAGGGAATTCCAGGCTGGAGGAGGAGCTAGCATGAGTGCAGGCAGTGAGAGAAGTGGAAGGAGCACAGCCTATAAAGTCTGTATCTGAGGGGCTTCTCTACTCACTGGCTGTGAAGTCTTAGGCAAGTCCCTTTACTTGGATAGCCTTGTTTCCTTATCTATAAAATTGAGGTCATGGTAGGAACCTCACAGAGACACTGGGAGAATGTATTAACAACATAGCTCATAGTTGGTTGGAGGGAAAGATGAGGATATGGTTTGAGAATGAGGGATGGAGTAGGGGTGTGGGGAGACCATCCTTTCAGCTCAGTGCTTGGTTTCAAAGGTGCAGGCAGAGGAGGAATCCAAAGGCCCCAACACTCATTTAGGACCCCCAACAATAAACGAAGAGGAAAGCTGTGGAGACTGAGGTTGCAAGGGTAAGTTAGGACTTAAAGGTCTCCATGGTCCATACATCCTGCCCCAGAGAAACTTATTGCTGCTCTGAAATGTAACCTTTCACCCACAGGGCCCTCTCCAATTGAGGTGATTGGGTCCCAATGCCAAATCTCTGAGGGAGGAAAGGGCTTTTGCTGTTGTTCAGATGAGGAAACCAAGGCTCAGACCGGTAGAATAACCCGCTCAACGTCACCCAGCTATCGAGTGGCAGAGTGAGAACTACGACCCGAGATCATCCCGTTCTCAAGGCAGGCTTGTCACGTTCACACAGCGCCCTTTCTGTCTGCCCACCGTCTTTCCACACCTGCCTTCTCCAGGAAACTTGGGGTGTTGCTGAGCTCCTGACTCAACACCCCAAAGGCTGCAGGGACTGTATGAACAGATGGACCCCAAAGCTATCCTAAAAGGAGCTTATCTTTTCTCTCTTTTATTTTTTGCATTTTGGCCACACCCTGCAGCATGTGGGACCTTAAATTCCCTGACCAGGGATCGAACCCGCACCCCCTGTCCTGGAGGACAGAGTCTTACCCATTGGACCACCAGGGAAGTCTAAGAGGAGTTGTTTTTCACCCCTCAGGAATCAGGCGTCTCAGGAAGCAGCCTTCACATCCAACCGCCGCAAGGCAGCAATGTTCTGAGGGTGTCTGAGAGCAAGCGGGCCCGGGGGCCACACCCTAGCGGTGGCAGCAGCAGCAGGGAGCTCCAGTGAGGCCAGTTTGCAGTTCCTGGTGGGGAGCTGGGATCTTCCTCCCACCCCTAAGCTCTTCTCGGATCCCTGATTCCTGCTGTCTCCCGGGGGACATCTAAAATCAATCTACTGTGGACACTAACAGCCCTCTTCTTTATTTCCAAGGAAAGAACTTCACTAGAGTCTATCTGCTAATTTTGACTGCTTATCAGAATGTTTTTCTCTTAATGATCAAGGAAGGAGTTTGCAAATTCCAGGTTAATGGTGCATCAGAGCAGACAGTTGGGCCCAGGGCAGGCAAGTATCATTAGAGAGAATTTTGAAAGCTGCACAGTTTTCCCAGAGACCTGGAGCCCAGCAGCTGATGTGTAGGATCTGCTCAGGGTGGCCACAGTAATTCTTCAGTCTGGAATTCAGGGCATTACCCCTGGACTCCAGGGCCCCCACAGGCTTCTGTCCACCCAAGACTGGTGAACCTCCTGAGGGTGGGGCCAGGTCTTCTCCTTTGTAGCTTACACAGAGTGGCTCACAAAATACACATCCCGTGTGGGCACCACATTGGAATAACCCTCCAGCCCCACCTCCAAGGAGCTCAGGGTCCTGGGGGAGAAGACACACAAGCGTATGATATAAGGCATGCACAAAGAGGATTCGTACATTCTAAATGTTGGTGGAGAAGTTGGGTGGTAGAATTATGGGTGAGGGAAACAGCCTGGGCCAAGGTGTGTGGGAAGGAGAGAGACATAAAGACGTATTTAATGGCAGTCCCCTAAAGGTCATAACTGTTCCCAGTTCATTCATTTAGCAACTGAATTCATTTAGCAAAGGCACTGTAGGTACAGAGAGACAAATAAGATATGATCTTTGTCCCCAGGGAACTCGCTGCAGTCGCTCCTGGGAAACAGGCCGGGGTATAATTAAAGAGCAATAGGGGAATTTTTTTCCTGGCATAGAAGTACATTGTCAAAGAATAATATTTACACTAATATTTATAGGGCACTTGGTATGTGCCAGGTTCAGCCTCACATTAACTCCGTGGGTAATAAAGGGAAACTGGTGCAGAAGGGTCCCAGAATTTCCCAAAGGATGGAGTCCAGATTTGAACTCCGGCAGCCTGCCTCCTGAACTGTCAATCCTATGAGCTCCGCAGGACTGCTCATCTTTTTCAAGGAAGGAATAAATGAATGGCGCACTCACAAGCCAGTCTCCCAGAGCATTCTCTGTTGTGTGCCTCCTACTCCCCCAAATTCCTGCCTTGAGCCTCCTGGGACTCTTTCTGGCTGCCTGGTTACCAGGTCTCAGCCCTGGTATGGATTAAAAAAAAATATGGGAGCAACCTGGCAGCGCCCTCACCTCTGGCTGCAAACAGGCAGGCCCTCAGGAGGGGCTGCTGGGTCAAATGCTATTTTGCTCTTGGTTCATTTTGCAAGTGCATCATCTCCCTGCAGACCTGGGGTCCAAGGTCTGAGGCATGGAGCTCCTGCAAGTAACGGAGAAGGGCCCTCAACATACAGCCCTTACACTTAACTCACTGCCCAGGGTAGATGGGCCACGCAGAGCTGTGTACAAGCCAGGATTCTGAGAGCAGATGAAGCCAATGAGCTATGTCTGGCCAGCCTATTCCTTCTTCCAGTTACTGTAATGAGCTTGGGACTGGTCTCCCTTCCTGTGGCCTCTCTCTCTCCCATCCCTCATCCTGTATCATCAGTACCTTTCTTCTGCAGCCTTCAGACTAAATCTTATTTCCTGGGCCTGGTACACAGGGTGTCTGACTTCAGTTCTGACCTTCACCAGCATTCCCCAACACCCACTGCTCCGGGCACCAGAACCACATCCTCTCACATCAGCATGCCTTTGCACACCCCAATACCCCTGCCTGGAACACCTTCCCCTCCCAACCCTGCCTCTTGTATCTGATGAAATCACAGGGGTCCTTCAAAAATCAAGACACCACATCCACATGAGTCTTCTCTCCTTGACCACAGAGTTCACTGTTCCTCTGTGCTTGATGGTGGCACGAGGTGGCACCATGGCACTGGATATCTGTTCCCCTCCTTTGGAAGCAGGGCCATGTCTTCATGATCTTTGCATTCCTGTTGCTGTGCCTGGGGTCTGGCGTACAGCAGGTGCTCAATAAATATGAGGCAAGTAAATACATCAATGCAGAGAAGCCAGAGCACTAGCTGAGTCATGAACGAATTCTTACAGCTCAGGGTGGGCTGCAGGCTACCCTGACATGCTCGCTATGCTTGGGAGGGAAACTGAGCCATGGAAGAGGACAAAATAGCTTCTGGAGACATGAGATCCTCCCTGAGCCTCAGACAGAACCAGGATGTGGGGCCCAAGCCGCCTGTTGAGGAGAGTGAGTGTCCATGCAGACAGAGCTGTGGGCAGTGATGTGGTGGTTCTGCTGGGTCGGGGGGCAGGGTATCACAGCCACAGCGGTCGCTGGCCTTCACAACGTCAGGCTGGCTGTTTCTTCATGTTGCTTTCCAGCCCCTTCTCTCTCAGAACACAGTGGAAAGCCCATGCACTCGAGCACTTAAGTGTACATTCCACTTCTGCCACTTAAGAGCTGGGTGGCCCAGGGCAACTTGCTTCGCCTCAGTTTTCTCATCTGTTAAATGGGGATAATGAGAACTGCCTGCCTCATAGAATTTGGTGAAGACTGACTAAGACAACGAAGTAAACAAAGTGCCTTACACAGTAATCTTGCACACGAGAGCCGCCCCAACTCCCTGGAGAGGACCCTGAACCCCCTGGGGCTGGGGCAGATTTCCTCATCTGTTAAATGTGAATAATGAGAACGCCTGCCTCACAGAGTTTGGTGAAGATTCACCAAGACAATGAAGTAAATAAAGTGCCTTACACAGTCATCTTGCACAAAAGAGCTGCTTCACCTCTCTGGAGAGACCCCTTCGGGCTGGGGCAGAGGCTTCAGAAGAGAAAGGAAGAGCAGGCAGACCCTGAGAGCTCGGACAGGAGGTGGGAGCTGAGGCTGAGGCCTCTGCAGAGGACAGAGAGGTCTGATGCTGGTGTAAAAGGGCACCCGAGGGTGAGGGGGGTGGGGAGGAGATGAAGGATGTGGGACAAAGGGGACAGGCTCAGAGGGGGCTGAGTTGGATGCAGAAATGGGAATCTAGGAGTGACCCTGGTCTCCGAGCAGTGTAATCCCATCCAGGAAATCCCGCCCTGCCCTGAGAGAGGGCCTGGATCCAGCTTGCCCTCTACATGGAAATTGGAGAACAATCTCTGGAGCTAAGACCCAAGGGACCCCAGCCCAAGGCAGCAGGCAGGCTTGAGGGAAAGAGGCCTGGCTTGGGACTCTGGTCCACATGCTGAGCATGTCACCCCACCTCTCTGTCCTCAGTTCTTACTTCTGTGAAACTGCATAATCACACCCAGCCGGAGGATGCGATGAGCGCGTGGGTGCAGTGCCCTTAGCAAAGGGCCTGCCCACAGCAGATGCCCAGTAGCTGTCGGTTATTTGTTCAGCTGACAGTTCACTGGGGTTTCCTGTCTTCCTGTCACAGATGTACACAGGCAGCCAGTGGCAGGACTCCTCCCTGCAAAGCCCTGAGAGGCAGTTGGCACCAGGATCTGGCAATCCAATGCCTGGACCTTTCCAATCAGGCTGTGTTGAGAAACACCTGAATAAGATGGGGAATGGAGGCAGAGACCTTCCATTCCAGACACACCACATTCCCAGTGGAATTAGAGACTGAAGTTATAGGAAACCCAAGGAGCTCATTGCCAGCCCATAGTCTCACTGAGGAAGGAAACTTGCCATCTGTTGCGTGCACTGTTCAGGGGCATTTTGGAAAAGCAGGAAATGGGGGTGCCTGTTCCAAGGCCTTTCTCTCTGCTCAGCCTGCTCTCAAGTTGGTGAAAAAGCCTGACATCTTGAATGCTAATTTGCCCCTAGAAATGATTGCTAGGGAAAGTTGGTCCTCTGTTGAACTGGCCTCGACTTTTATTCCTGAAACCTTGATCAGATCCCTCTTTCTCTTGGATACTTGGGGGCAGGGAGGTGTTGAGGGGCAGAGGGCAGTGGACTCCAAGCCAGGTTACATGTTGACTGAAGTAGCCGTGTTCTGCCTAGGTTTCTGAACAGCTTTCCCACCCTCTTCATTTCTTGACTCTTCTTTTCTTACGTTTAAAAAAGCTTTTATTGTATACGTATCTTTAATCAACTAGTTTCAAGTGCTTTTTGGAAATAGGTAGCCATAAATCATAGGTTAATGGTTGACTCAGGTTGGGGTTCGGCTCTTTAATTAAGATAGTGATCTTTGCCCAGAATCCCACATTTGCCTGATTTATCTCTGGTTCCTTGAAATATGCACTGACTGGTCTGTATCAGCTTTGCTGATGACCAAGCCAGAAACCAACATTCATGTTACGGTTCCCCACACTGGGAGGCAGTGCAGCTGAGAGAACATGGAGTTTGGAGCCAAACAGAACTGAGTTTGAGTTCCAGCTCTGCCACTTCTTGGGTAGGTGAATTAGGGCAAATAGTTTGGCCCTTCTGTACAAAATGAGACTGTTAATAGTACTCACCCTGCTGGTTTTCATAAGGATTAAATGAATCAGTGTGTGCAGAGGACTTAGCAAAGTATGTGGCACACAGTGAAAGTGTCAGTCACTCAGTCGTGTCTGACCCCTTGTGACTCCAGGGACTGTAGCCCACCAGGCTCCTCTGTCCACGGGATTTCCCAGGCAAGAGTACTGGAGTGGGTTGCCATTTCCTCCTCCAGGGGACCTTCCCGACCCAGGGATTGGACCCAAGTGCCTGCATTGCAGGCAGATTCTTTACCATCTGAGCCACCAGGGAAGTCCTTGGCACATAGTGAGGGCTAATACTAATGATGGTAACGAGAATAACAAGCAGCTGGTTTCACTGAGTGCTCGCGGGACACGCTCGACACATGCACGGCGCACCCTGCGCTAAGAACAGCTGCGAGGAGGGCTGCCCGCCTGCCTGACCTTCCGCTAACTGAGCCCGGAAGATGCGCACAGTACCTGTTCCAGAAGACGGCCCCAGAGAGCTTCTGCATCTCCCCCAGGGTGGCGAGGAGGAGCGAGGACTTGCCGCAGCCCACCTGCCCCACGATCATGGTCAGCTGGCCTGCAGGGAGGGAGGGCGGCAGGTGGAGCCGAGGCCAGAGGGAGTCTGAACAATCACCACCCAGAAAGACAGACAGACAGGCAGACAGATATACCCAACTCTGGGGCCCCCACTTGCTCTCCCCCTACCTAGAATCCCCAGGGAGTCCTTTCCTCCTTTGAGCCTTTCCTTCTGGAAACCCACACCCTACCTCTGGCTCCCCACATCCTTCTACTGCTAATCCCCTGCCCTTTCCTGAGGGCCTACTTCTCTCTCCAGTGCTCTCCAGTGTGAGTTCAGTGCCTCCTGGTGCCCACAAAGGTCACCCTATCCTTCCCCCTTCCCCTTCTGCCAACTGTCCACCTTGCTCATGGCCTGAAGGACCCTGCTCATTCTCAGAGTCCCCAGCTCTTTCACAACACCTTCCCTGGCTACTGGGGATCGCCTTTCCTTTTGTGAAGCACCCACTCTGTCCGCAACAGATGGTTTGACATCAAGGCCCTGCTGTCTTGCCCTGTCCTTGCTCTCCCACCAAGCACCTGGACTCCTCGAGGAAGGAGCCCAGCCCCTCTCTAGCCTTCGTTCCCCAGAGCACCCACCAAGCGTGCACACACAGCAGCTGCTCAGTCTGTCCTGATTTTTCTTATTCCCTCCTTGTCATTCAGTGGAACATGGGGAGGGGGCACTTTCAGACGTGACTCCGAGGGGGACACCTCTAGACCATGATGGAAGGGTGAGCCAGTCCATACCTCGGGGGATACGGATGGTGATGTTGGACAGTGTGGGGATTCCATCGGGGGTCCACGTGAAGAAGCCTCCAATGATCTTCATTAGGAGCACCCCACCGACCAGAAGAGAACAGAAAGGCAGCTGAGGTTGGTGGGAATAGTCTTGCCTCCTCTCCCCCATGAAAACAAAAATAAAAAAGTCATACTGATTCCAGTCTACCTCCAACGCAGGGGGGTGGGGGCATGGCCTTCTCATGCAGACCTCTACCTGAGGCACCCTCCCCAGAGGATGGCCACAGGTCCCCCCACTTGGTGGATATGCTAGCACTGGCCCTGGTCTCAGGACTCCTATGGACACGACAGGCAGGCAGGGTGACCTCCATTCAGGGCAGAGGGCTCAGGACACAGGTGTCTGGTCCTTCAGATGTTGTGCTTCCTTTTGGAGATGGTGCTGGGTGGCTAAGCATGGAGGTGCAGGGTCTAGGACTCACCTGGACACAGAAGTTGTCAGCATCCTCATCTGTGCCAGGGGCCAGGCTCTGCAGTGGGTTTGTGAGGCCCCGACAATCCTCCCGGACTGGACGCTTGCGGTTCACAACCTTGAGGGGCTGGAGTTGATTAGAGGAGGTGAGGGCCCAGGGGCTGGGAGCTGTGCAAGGAAGCCGAGGCAGGACAACAGCAGGACTCGAGCTGCAGGCATTAGAGAAATACACCGGGGTGGGGGGTGCAGGGCAAGGGGGCACTCACCACCGCCTGGTACTTGCTGGCTTGGCCCTGGGGTGCGGGTTCTCGCGGAGCACACTGCTCCTCACGGATCTCTGCGCTGGATAAGAACTCACTCAGCTTTTGCACGCTGCAGAGGAAGCACAGACACCCCTCACCCTGCCGGGGCGGGGGCAGAGGGGAGGGGAGAGGGAGGAGGGTGAGGCCTGAGAGAGCAGCTCTGAGAAGACTTTAGGTTCCAGCTGTGGCCCCTACAAAGCCCACATGGGAGGGGACAGACCAGGGGCATTCCATGGAGGAAATAGGAGTTAGTAGGGTTTGTTAGGGTTGACTAGTTAGGTGGAGTAGGTTAGGGTGTGGATTAGGAGGGACTGACTAGTTTTGGGGTTAGTTTAAAGTTAGTTGGTTAGTCTGGTTATTAGATTGAAGGATGGTTGGTGTTGGGCTTTATCAGTTACTATTAGAGTTTTGGGTTAGTTAGGATTAGGATTCATTATTAACCATTGAGTTGGGGCTTCCTTGGTGGTTCCGACAGTAAAGAATCTGTTTGTAATATAGGAGACCCAGGTTCAATCCTGGGATCAGGAAGATCCCCTACAGAAGGGAATGGCTAACCACTCCAGTACCCTTTCCTGGAGAATTCCATGGACAGAGGAACCTGGCAGGCTATAGTCCATGGGGTCACGAAGTGTCAGACATGATTGAGCCACTGACTACACAGCGGATACTGTTCAATGCTTTATAAGCACATAATTGAATCCCCATTAAAAATTTTGATTTTTCTGGGGGAGGTGTGGAAGAGGTATTATTCCCAGCTCATGGAGGAAAAGGCTATTTTTCACCCCAAGGATTTCCTTATGAACTCAGACAAGGTTCCAGAAGCTTCACTTGATTCATTCTCTCTTATCCTTAGGGGTGGGCAAGGTGTCTGGGGAATCTTGAGAATTGTTCACATAATCCCACCTTTTGCTTAAATTTCCAATAGCCTGGGGCCACCCCTAGCCCCTGTTTCTGTTCTGAGCATGACACTCCCTCCCCATACATGGAGCAGACTGCCAGCCTCTGCCTGCTTCTCCCTTGGTTCCCATTCCGACACAGCTTGGCAGGGTGGTGCGGGGGCAAGGAGTGGCAGATAGAGCCAATTTAGGGTAAAGCTTCATGCTGTGTTCTATTCCCACTTTCAGCCCAGAGTCTGGTCTCCTTTCAAAAGGCCGTATCTCTCCTGAGGTGAGATGAGGAGTATTTATATAGAAATACTTCTGGGTCAGGCAAGAGATTTCCCTTAGTTGTAACACCTTTGAATACAAGGGTTCTACACAGAATCATTGGCTGGGGTAGGGGTGAGAGAGGAGGGTTGATCATTAGTAGTCACAATGTCACTAAAAGTGAGTCAACACAGCTGACTCTGGAAATGGGAGCTAACCCCTTTCCAGCCAGCCTCTCCCTAGTGAGAGTCTCCTAGGACCACAGCTCTGCTGTGTTAGGCCCCTCCATCCTTGACCCTCTTTCCATCAGCTACTTCATTCCAACAACCACTTCTCCTGCTAGCTGCCTAGGACCTGCCAGGGTCCAGGAGAGGGATGTCACTTCCCTCAAGGCTGGAGGGGCTTGAGTACAGAGGATGTTTTTTCCTGTCTGGTCCCACTGGTGATAAGGAAGGACATAGCCAGCTCTCCCCAGAGGCATGCCTGGCCCTTGCTTTCACAAAGCTAGTTCAGAGGCCTTGGGAGATCTTCACACTCCAGCTGTGGCATTCCCCAGCCAGAGCCTCAGCCTTCTACCTCCAGGCTTTCACTCCCAAGAAGGCGATGCCACTGGGCTCTTGAGCCCTGAAGTGGGGCCTCCCAGCATGCAGGCCAGTTGGATACAGGGGGTGCAGATGCTTGGGAAAAGCCTCTTCATCAGCTGGGACTGTGAAGGTACTGAGTCCCGTGGAGAGACAGGGGTGTTCAGCTTGGGGAAGACAAAGATTTCAGGGATGCCTTCTAACATCCGCGGGCTGTCACGTGGGAGAGGGGTGACTTTCATTCTGAGTGGCTCTGGAAGGCAGAACTTGGACCAATGGTTAGAATTTATGAGGATATACCAAGTTTGGCTCAATGTTGATTTTTTTTTTTTAATGGAGTTGTCTTGAAGGTGACATTGAGTTCCCTTTCCTTGGAGGACATAAGAAATTTGGCTAGTCCTTCTTGGGGATGGTGTGGAGGGAAGCTCCACATGGCCTTTGTCCCTCTGACCAACCACAGCCAGCTTCAGCAGAGCCCACATCAATGGGCAGGCGTGTCCCGGGACTGAACAGCTGTGGTTGCCGCGGTCACAGGAGTGAGCCTAGGCCTGACACATGAGCAGCCTGACTGTTGCCCTGGCTGGAACCCTCCTCTCACCTGACCAGAGCCTTGACTGTGGACCGGACCACGCTGGACAGCAGGAACAGTGGCGTGACCAGGATGTGGAAGAGGGAGAGGGAGGCGAAGGCCACCGAGGGGGAGAAGTCAGCCTCTCTGAAGAAGCTGACGTGGCCCACGAAGGTCTGTGGACAGAGGTACAAATGAGTTGGTGCAGAGTGTGACCCTCCCACACTGGGGGTCTTCAGTCCCCGGGGAAGGAAACCAGAAGCGGGGCAGCAAGAGGTCCAGGGGAACTTCTGGTTGGAGATGCTGTCATCCTCAGAGACATCCCATGGAACCATCCCTCCTGGCCCTGCCTCCTTCATTCCGGGAACACCAGGAGCCCTCAGGTTAGGTCAGCTCTGCCCACTCTCAGACAACAGTCCTCCGGAAAATGTAAACATGCTAATTACAAAACCGCCTCCCCAGCTGGGCCCCCAGCCTCTGGCTACCTGGCTTGGCTCGGTAGATTCTGTTACCCAGAGTTCCCCAGGAGCCAGGCTGGGAACCAGCCCAATAAATCATGTTGAAAGTGAATTCCCAAGCGTGACTGACAGGCTGTGAACTTGACACAGTTCAGGGACTCCGGCCCCCAGGGGAAAGAAATGCATCTTTTTAAAGAACTGCAGCAGTCACAGAAGCCAAGGATGGGAATCCTGAGAGAAGGGGCTGTGGGCGTGTGGCCTTTCTGGAGGGGCGTGCTGCTGGCCCCCACTGCTCGGCTCCCACACAGCTTTGGCCAAAATCGCTTTGGAAAACCACCACTGTGATATTTAATGATACAGAGAATTGTTCGTGTCATAGTCTTAAATTTTAAAAAGGTTACAAAACTGCGTCTGAAGCACGATCCTATTTTTGTAAAAATGCTGTATTCTGTGACTCCAGAAAAGACTGGAGAGAAGCACATTGAAGTTGTTGCCAGTGGGACTGTGGGTGATTTAAGTTCGCTTTGCCTTTTCCCTCCTGAATTTCCCAACATTTCTACAAAATGTGTCTCACTTTTCTAATGAAGAAGTTTGATGGCAATTTTTTAAAGAAAGCTTAATTGCTCTCGAGACTAAGCGTCAGGTCTTCCAGGCTGGGAGGCAGAGGTCTTGTCTGCCTGGAATGGGGCGTGGAGAAGGGACCAGCTCCATATCCAGACAGACTTGCCATCCATGACCCTATTCTCAGTGCCCCTGCCTAACCTAGCTTCTGAAGCCCCTGTGCAGAAAGGCCAAACCCTGGGAATCTCTCGCTCCAGACATCCCCACTACCCCCCCACCCCACAATGGGAGATGGAGAAAGGCTCCACTTACGATGAGGACAGCGGCAATGGGGATGGCCGTGTTCATGAAGACTGTGGAGGAAGCACAGAGGGAGTTTAGCGGGATGAAGACAGCTGGAGGTGGAGCTGCCCAGGTTGGACTGGAGGCAGGGCAGCCTCTGGGCTCCTTACCCAGCCTGCAGGGTGGGACTGGGCCATGGGGGGCAGAAATCTTAGCCCTGTGGTACCTCCAGCTCCTTAGCATGTGCCCTCAAGATGCTTATCCCCTGTCCCTGAGTCTTAAGCCTCCAAAGAAAGGCTGAAATGCTCTCTGCTCCGTGTGGACAGTGTGAAGAAAGCCCCGTGGGAAAGTGGCAGGGGGAAGGACTGGCGAGTTGGCCGCCTGTGGTCAACCGTGAGGTCAGCAGCACGTGTTTCTGGGGGCACCAAGTTGCTTCTCCTTCCTCTGTCTCTGGTCTCTGAATTTCCCCGGACTGAGGCTTAGAGAATTCGCAGTCCCCCACGGCTCTTAGAACTTCTCTGGTGGCTCAGATGGTAAATAATCTGCCTGCAATGTGGGAGAGCCGGGTACAATCCCTGCATCAGGAAGATCCCCTGGAGGAGGAGGTGGCAACCACTCCAGTGTTCTTGCCTGGAGAATCCCCATGGACAGAGGAGCCTGACGGGCTACAGTCCACGGGGTCGCAAAGCATTGCACATGACTGAGAGACTAACACTGTCACTCTTGCATGGCTCTTAGGAAGGATTTCAAACTCATTCACATTGAGGGGTTAGTGACCGAGGACAGCTCAAAGCAGGGACTGCATTAGCCCCAAGGCTGAGACTCCATGCCTAGGCGGGGCAGTCGGTTTCCTGCCAACAGAGGCCCCTTCTTTGTTCTGTTTCCAGTGCAGTCCCCAGACGCTTCACAGGGACCCCGAAGAGCAAAGAGATCTGGACTTCAAGTCAGAGAAGGGTGGAGCCCTCATGTTTTTCTAACCTGTATAATGCTGGGCCGATTGTTTACCTCCCTGGACCTCAGTTTCTTTCCCCCTGAGTTTTGTTAACTTGCACCTACTTGTTCCCACACTCAGGCTCTCTCCAAGGTGAGAGCAGGTAATGTAGGGAATGGGCTCCATGAAGCCTCAGTGCTACCTGAGTATTGCACCTCCCCAGTGGCTAGCTTAGCCTGCTCCTCTGGCCCAATCTGTGAGATGCCCGAGGCAGCCCTGACCCCGGGCCCAAACTTCTGGAGAGAGCAGCCCTCCTGGAGTAAGAGATGCCTGTTCTGGCTGCCACCTTCCCACCTCCTCCTCCTTCCTTCCTGGAGCCTTGTCCAATCCAGCCAAGAGTCTGGTTCTGCAATTAGCCAGATGAAAGCAGAAGGGGCCAGGAGCCAGAGGCCAAGGGCTCAGCCTGTGCACATGGCCCCTGTTCAATGAATGGTGAAGCGGCTGATACTCTGAAGAATTCCAGACGTTCAACACCATTCCAAGCAGCTGACTGTCTACTTACTGCAAGAGTCCAGCACCAGTGAGAACATCCACTGTGTGTGTTGGAGATGTGGAACCCCAAGGGAGTGGAAGAATGTGGTCCCTGCCCTCATGGGGCTCCCGGTCTGAGGAAGGAGATAAAGAACTATGCTCCCAGGAGGCACCTTATAGGATGGGAGACCATGTCCTTGTGGGGCTCTCAAGCAAATAGAAAAGACATTGTTCCCATCTTTGGGGAATTCCTGATCTGGGCCCTGCCATTGGAGGGCTCCCTGTCTCATGGAGAAGATATGGTTGGAGCCCCTGGGGCACTGCCCATATCTTTGACCATGAGGCTTTTCGTCAACACTAGTATCATACATAACAATGCTTTGACTGGTCTTCCTGGATGAAGGCTCCATGGTCTCCTGGTGCCCACAACAATGCCATAGTCCTCCCTCGTGGCCCTCTTACACTGCAGGGGGCAGGATATAAGCAGTATTGGTTTTCCCACAGCACAGGGACACAGGACACAGGACACAACATGGCCATCACTGGCTGGGGAGAGGGAGGGAGAGGACAATGTCCATCAGGCCTGGACCCTTGACCATCATCATACAGCTCGAAAGACAGGTAGCCTTGCCCCTCCCCTACAGGCAGTTCCTCCATGGAGCTCCCTCAGGGCAGATGGCACCTTCTGTTCCTCTTCTGCCCATCCTGTCAACAGGAACTTGTGCACCCCACCCTGCCCCAGGCCAAGACCCCTCCCACACATGCGGGGTGGGGGGGCTCAACTCCCAGCTAAAGAATAGGCCTGGAAGTTAGATTACAAACTGGTACAACTCGCTCAGAGAGCAACCTGGTGCTTTGTAGCTAGAACTGCACAGAAGTTCAGACCTTCTGATCCTGTAATCTCTCTCCTGGGAATTGATCCTGAATAATCACTCAAGAGAAGCACAAAGCTCTCAGCAAGACGGTGTTAGCCACAGCATTATCTGTCACAGCAAAACAAAAATCGCAACCACAGCAAAGAAGCACTGAAATGAAGTAAACTGGAAACATCTAACAGGAGTGGCTGTTTTAGTAAATGAGGGACAGCAACTCCAGGCAGACTTTGCAGTCAGGAAATGTGTGATAATTGACATTTTGTTCTACTCTGTGTTTTCCTTGGTCGTGATTTTTAAATTTATATATTTTTTTCTATTTTATTGTCCTCATTCTTGTAGCTGTCTGAACTCCTTTGAGGAATGAGACCAGCTATACATAAATCTAAAAAGGAGCATTCCAAAGCTGATGCAGCAACATGGAGAACACAAGTGATATATAATTAACTTCTGTCCAGTTCTGGCTGTTGTATGGAGACGCTAAAATGAAAATGTTATTTTCCATTGTCCTCATTCTCTTCTGGAAGGATGAAAGGGAGCTCTGGGTCACTTTCAGGGGTGGGGGTTGGGTGCATACACTCACCAGATGCTTGTGTTTTAAAGGCCTCTCTGAAGATCAGCCCATTAGGACCTGGGGTGAACACAGCTGGAACTGGGGGTGTCAGTGCCAAAGACTGGGAGGTGTTAGCCTCAGGCATGCTACAAGGTCTGGCATCTCTCTGCACTCAGCCGAGCCCCCTGTGCCTGGGATGAAGGTATGGTGGGGTGGGAAGGGAGCTGGGCATCCCTTCAAGCTGTCATGGCTTGAAGACCTGAGGCCTTGCCTCCATTTCCCTGAACCACATAAGGGCCTATAGGAGGAAGACCAAGAATAGAACTCTCTCCAACTTTGGCATGGAGTAGGCTGACTCACTTTGATGTGATCTAGGAAAAAATTTAAAAAAGAAAAACATGACAGTGCTCAAACCTTGAATGTTGGGGAGTAGGAAATACTGTTAAATAACACGAAGTAAAAGCAGAAGATTACGAAATGAGGTGTGAGTGTGATGCTGTTATGGAAAAGTTTAGTTGCATGTAGGCAGGCCTGAAAGGCCACCTTCAAAAGGGAAAGCCTTTCTGTAACAGTGCAGAGTTAAGAATAGGTATTGTTTTAACAACCCCCTCCTCCTTTAAGAAATATTCATTCAGAAATTGAGGGTCTCCTCTGTTCCAGGCAATCAACACAACCCCTCACTACTGAGGGGTACAGTAGTGAACAACTGTGTCGCCCCTCAAATAAACCAAAATACCACATCCACTGTAAACAAAGCAGGGCTCAGATGACCCGCTCCCTGCTGGCTTGGTCAAGGAATGCTGCCCGTCCCGTGGGTGCCAGCCCCCACACTGAATAACAGCAGCTTTTCATCTCCAAAGCATTGATAAATATTTCAGAGGCCACACGTCGGGGAGTCACAGTGAGCCATTTGTGCCTCTGGTTAAGTTCACCCCTTCCTCCCAGGGCCAGGGGAGAAGCTGCCGGCTCACAGTGAGGCAGGCCGCACCTGTAAGAAGGCTATTCAGTCTGATAGTCTGAAGTCAAGAGAGGGAAGGAGAGCAGCTTCACGGTGTGTCCGGCGCTGGAGGTGGTGGAAGTGAGGTGGGAGGCTCACAACCAGCTGAGTTCTGCCTTCAGCTCCCCCCATCTAGTGCCCCCGCTCCCCAGGCAGGCCAGGATATGCATCAGCAGCCCGCTGCGGCTGCACCAGCTGGTGGGAGGAAGAACAGATGCTGAAGAAGTCCAGAGAAGCTGGAGAAGTCTGGAGGTCACCTTGTCCCCAAATACGGGCTATCCTCAGTCCGGGCCTCCACCCAGGGGGAAAGAGGGAGCTTAAGACTTGCCAAGAATAGCCAGGCCCTGGGTTTCTAGGAGGGGCAGAGGCTGGGTGCTCCATGAATGGCAGAGCTGGGTTTGGTGGTGGAGGGGGGTTGTTTTTTGTTTCTCAGGACACAGTATGAGGCCAGTCACATTATCCAACGTGAACCACCTGAGTTTGGTTCCAACCAGACTGGGAAGAGGGAAGGCCCCTGACCACAGAACGCTGGAGAAGATGGCAAACCCGTCTTTCCTTTAAACTCCTTCAATCCTCCCTGCCCCAGGAGGAGACCCAATGCACAGGATGCAGCACTACCTGGCCCTGTGGGCTCTGCTCACAGCAGTACACGTGAGTCTTGAACACGCTGTCATCCTTTTCACTTCTCAGCCTTTGGGCCTGGAACATTCTTCCCTTACTCAGCTGACATACGATTCTTTGGGCATCAGCAGTGGGTTTCACCTAGCACAAGCCTTCCTTGACACCCACCCCCCCTAAGACTAGGTTGGGTGCCATTCCGATGGATTCCCCTTTCTGCTCCTGTCACTCGTGGTGCAGTTGCTCGTCTGGCTTCCCTACTACACTGTGAGCAGCCTGCAGCAGGGACTGGTACGTCTTCATGCCAGCTGGCACCCTCCAGGCCCTGACACATAGTAGGCACTCAGTAAATATCTATTAGATATGGGAAGGAAATAAAAGAGGCCAGGGCCAGGTGTGCACCTGAAAGCAAACCCAGGAGATTTAGAACTGACCACAGGCATGGCCCCTGTTCACATCATGGTCTCCCACACGATGTGGAAGGCAACGGCCATGCAGCCTCCTCTCTAATGCCTAGGGCCTCAGTAGAGTCTGGCAAAGAGAGAAGGCTTTGGAATGAGTGCTGCACAAAGGACAGAATGAATGGGCAGCGTGTTGGCTGGATGACGATTAGGGCCTGGGGCCCTTCTGTCACCTCTGCAGAGCTTGTCCTCCAACTCACGGCTAGACCGGACACCTAGACCTGTGTGGGTACTGCAAGGAGACAAGGGTTGGACTGACTTCTAAGGGGAGTGAGCACAGCCCTCACCACTGCTTTTCTCACTTGGTCTTCTGCTTACTAAAAGCCGGTCCATGCCAGGTGCAGCCAAGCCTCCTCCGCAAGAAGCACTCCCTGCCGATGTGGGCTTCCTTCTTTTCTGTTGTCTGCCATTTGTTGGCTGAGGACCTCAGAGAGTCCTTTCACTTCCCTAAGCCTCAGTCTTTCCTGCTGTAAAATGGGAAAACAGGGCTACATAACTCACAGAGTTGTCAGTTAGTGCAGTCAGGCTTGCTGGGCAGCCAGTGCGGAGCAGGTCCCGTGGCTGAGACCTCCCGGCCACACAGCCTCATGTATGTGAGCTCTGACTTTTCAGCAGAGTATAAAACTCTGTGAGGATAGGAGCACATCTTTTGGCCTCTTGAGTGCTTAACACAGGGCAGGGCTCACTGAGTGCCACCTGAGTAACTCACATCTGTTTTCCTTCAAGAGGAAAGGTCCATTCTGGATTTTGACAGCAGGGAAACTGCACTCATTTCCTTTTCACCCCCTTGTGCTGACCTGCCCTGCACCAGCTCAGGGCTCCACACAGACTCCACAGTGATGCTGACATTGAGACCCTCAGATAGAGTGTCAGAGGTAACCTTGTCTGCCTGACAGTCTGACTGCCTGGTGTACAATGACCAGACTGAAAACCCAGCAGGCAGCACCACCGATGGGCCCCTTCAGGAAACGTGACTCCAGGGCTCCGCTGAGGTGCCAAGACCCCATGGTTGGTGCCAGAGGCGAGAATGAAAGATGCCCCATTACCTTAAGCCTAATCACCTGGGTCCTAATTCCAGGTGACAGAGAGCAGAAGGCAGGAAGTCCAAGAGGACATAAATGAAAACACACTCAGAGCCAATAACTGCAGCCTGACAGCGCCTCTAACCTGTCTTTCCCCACCCCACTACCAACCATCAGAGAGAAACCCAGCCCAGGAAGGGCAAACACCCAGCAAACAGCACTGGGCTTTCCAAGCTCTCTCTATCCGAGGGCTTTTCCTGTTCCCCTCTCTGCCTTCTCCCATGGACCAGCCTGGGCTGCTCTGTTTATCTTTCTAGGTCATCAAGTACTGGACAGGGGAGGGGCCCTGGGCAGACCCCTGCATAGCTCCAGAGCCCCTGCTTCCTTCCAGAGTCATCTCAGCTCTGGACAACATGCAATTGTCTTGCCCTAGGTCCTCCTGCCCCAAACTCCTCACAAAGCCATGGCTTGTTGTCTGGGGGCCCATAGGACAAAGAGCATTTATTAGACAGGCTTCACTGGGCTAGCCCAGAAACCTAGGCATCTTATAATGTTGTTTACATAGGAAGCCATGTCCCAGCGGGCTGCAGTTCAGATCGCAGGAAATGAGCATACATTTCCTAGATGCAAAGGAGCTTCCACATGCCCCCGTCTATATGATCTGAGGTTGCCTCTACCTTGTTGCCGGGAATCTTGGGGACTCGGTGCCCCCAATTTCCTTACTGCGTCCCTTCCCTCTCTCCCACTGTAGCAATGGTGAGCCTGCCCCACTCCATCAGGGTTGGGCAGAGAAGAAGAAGCCCTCCCCTACCTCAACAGCTGTTCCTCCCGATGGGGTGTCTGGAAGCCAAGTGTCTGTAACTCACAGAGCTGAACACAGTGTGGGGTTACTGTTACCACGATCGGGCCCAGGGGTAGGCAGAGCTGACAGATAGGCTGAAGAAGGCCTGGGGTTGTGGACATTGGTTTCCCTGAGCTCCCCAGAGGCTCCTTCTCAATTTCTCCTGTTCTATCAAGTGCTCACAAGAGTCTCTTGGACTGCAAGGAGATCCAGCCAGTCCATCCTAAAGGAAATCAGTCCTGAATATACATTGGAAGGACTGATGCTGAAGCTGAAACTCTAATACTTTGGCCACCTGATGAGAAGAATTGATTTACTGAAAAAGATCCTGATGCTGGGAAAGATTGAAGGCAGGAGGAGAAGGGGACGACAGAGGATGAGATGGCTGGATGGCATCACCGACATGATGGACATTAGTTTGAGTAAGCTCTGGGAGTTGATGACGGACAGGGAAGCCTGGAGGACTGCAGTCCATGGGGTCACAAAGAGTTGAACATGACTGAGTGAATGAACTGATCAAGTGCTCAGTCCCGGAGGAGGCCACAGGGTCATGGCAAAGGAACCTGGAGTGTCTCGGTGAGGAGTCCAGGAAGCCTGTCATGCTCATCACTCCATTCTGTGAAAATCAGCTCTTAGCAGGATTTCCTGCAGAAAGATGCCATGGCTGGTGCCATGACGGTAGATGGCCTGGTCACTGCTGCACGGACCAGGATACCAACTGTTTTGTGCTGCCGGACACAAGAAGGTGCTCAGTGCAAGCCCTGCCCTGTGAGAACCTTCAGGTTGAATGCAGCCCACTTTGTCCCACCAGACCCTCTCTCTGGGCAGTGGACTGCCAAGAATACACAGATGACCCGAATCCCAGCTCATTCCCCCTGTGCCTCCCTGGGAAACACAGTCAGTGCACCCTCCACTGCTGCCCACTGCTGGCATATGCCCACACGTATGTCTCTTCTTGGAACACCAAAAGAACCAGCTTCAGCTGGTGGAGGGGTTTGTAGTGTCTGTCTCTCCTGATTTCCTTCTTTCTTTCCCATTTCCATCAAAGCCCATTCTAGACTGCTTCTCTTCCATTCAGAGAACACAGCCTGGAAACGGTGTTCCATTGTGTCCTTAGTTTCCTTCACCTCATTTAGGTTCTCAGCTCTGAGAGTCTCAGAGATTTCAGAGAATCTAGTCTGAGCCATGCTATTAACCTCAGAAGTGACCTCAGGGAGATACCCACTCTGGGCCTCAATTTCCCATCTGTAAAATGGTTCTCCCAACTTGCAAAAACATCTCCCATTTACTTCTCCCTGCCACATTCTGTGTAATTTCCACAGATATATCTTTTTATTCACAAATCCCCTTCTTCAGCTATGTGAATTCCTTTAACCTGTACACTGAGTTCTTGCCCTTTTATTTTTTCTCTTTGGGGACTTCCCCTCAGCCCTTCCTACCAAAATGGCTCTTCAACTGGGCAGATCAGGGAATCAGTATGGGGTCTTCTAGCTGCTAAATATCTACATCCTGATTATGTACTTGGGCAGTAACTGCAAAGGGGTGAGTCCATGGAGCTGCTAGACCATCTGCGGAGAGAAACTTAGGCCAGGACTCTATCCACTGCCTGACCTTTATATGCTCATTCTGACCAGGGAGCCATCTGAATTCAAGAACTGAATTTCTAATTTTGAGAAGTTCTTTTGGCTTTCATTTTGCTCTTTTGCCTTGTGCCCTCCTTTAACACATATATTTCATTATCTCTTTCAAACTATTTTATCATCTCTAGGTATTGAAGAGCTAATTCTATTTTTTGCATTTGCTGATTCTCACTCTGATGGCGCATCTTTTCTGGTGGATTTTAATTTCTTTATTATTAGCTCATTATTTAATAGAAATGTTTGCCACTGGAGTCCTGTGTTCTCTGGAAAATGGTTTTAATATGTGTATCTTCTGGGACCATAAGAGTTTCATCAGTCTTTTTTTTTTTTTTCTCTATTTTCTGGATTTGGGCTTCCCAAACCAGTTGGCTAATGTAAATTCAGTCCCTATACCTGTAAGTACCTCAAGTTTGAGCTTTTGTTTTTTAAAGAGAAAATTCCTCACTCCTATGGCCTCAGGGAGACATAAACTTTCTTGTAGCTTCCTTAGGGCAGTGGCAGGGCAGCCAGACTTATTGAAAAGAAGTCCTCACTCCTGGGAGAATTAAACACTGCTGTTATTTATTCATTTACTGATGCCTCTCAATAACATATCAGCTTAGTAAGACATCAAAGACCACATCTGTCTTTCTCATCACTGTATCCTGAGGGCCAGCCAGGTGTCCTGTACATGGCAGGCTCTCAATACAGTTGCTGGATCAATGGCTGAGAACACTGCTTTCTGGCAGCTCTATTATAGAGATAGTTTGATCATCCCTGGATGGGATGATCCCACAGTCTCCTGTTTCTGCACCTCTACTTCCTCCTCCAGCCCTGACACCCTGCCCTGGTATGTAGGCAGCAGCACACAGTGCTGGCTGGTTGGCAGAGGCGGGGGGTACTCACTGGAGATGGAGGTGCAGATGGCGAAGGCCCTGAGGCTGGTCATCTCCTTCTTGCGGGTCATCTCTACCCGCGTGCGGAAGATGTTCTCCCAGGCATACAGCTTGAGCAGCTTGATGCCACGGAGCATCTCGTTGGTCTGCTTCAGCCTCTCATTGGAGTACTCCTGCCAGAAGTCACCAAGTCAGAGGAGGGTTTCCTTTGCCCCCATCCCACCCAAGAGTAAGGAGCTGAGTCAATGCTCTCGCCGTTTTACAGAGGATGCCCAGCTTCTGTCCCCACAGAAATGTCCCTGCATTAATCCTATTTCACAAAGAAACTGAAGCCTGGACAGCTCACGTGACCTGCTTAAGGTCAGTCACAGTGTGGATGGGTGAGGGGCTGTTTGGTGGCACCTGGGGGAAGAGTGAGGAGACCCACTAATATGAGGGGAGACGAGCAGGGGAAGGATGGGGAGAGGGGCCACGTGCACACTGTGGATACTTACCAGAGTGCTTCGCTGGGCCTGGGAGAGCTTGGTGGCCACAAAGTACTGGACAGGGGCCAGGACAATGATGACAGCTGCTCCAATTAAGGCACTGATCCCGAGGATGTAGTAAAGGAGAATCACACCCACGACGATCTGAGGGAGGGTCATGGAGATGAGCTCCCTTTGACCTGGGAGCTGCCCTGCCAGGTCGTGCTGATGTTGTTCAGTCACTAAGTCGTGTCTGACTCTTTGCAACCCCATGGACTGTAGTCTGCCAAGCTCCCCTGGCCATGGGATTTTCCAGGCAAGAATACTGGAGTGGGTTGCCATTTCCTTCGCTAAAGAATCTTCCCAACCCAGAGACCGAACCTGCATCTCCTACACTGACAGGCACATTCTTTATCACTGAGTCACCAGGGAAGACCCTGCCGGGGGTACTGACAAAATCTGCACCCCACCCCCAACTCCCCTAAAGTGGGACATGCCTTGGTGTCCAGCCTTCCAAAGTTTCCTGGGAGAAAGAAGAGGAGGTGTGACAGTGTGATTTCAGAAGGAGGGATTAATATGATGGGTTCTCACACAAGCAGAGAGTTTCTGGACTGGCGACTAACTACATTTATCTGCAAGTCTGACTGAGGCATTGACTTTCTCCAGGTCTACTTTCCGGATGGAAGTCAGTCTCAGAGCCAAGGCTGCACAAAGAGTGACGGTACCTTTGGTTCAGTTTGCTGCTTATCAAGGTTGATGTTTCACTCTACTGGAAAAAAGTGATACATGAGAAAAGGGGTAAAAGAACTGTATCCATGCCCGACAGAACCATTCCAGGGTCTGAGAGTCTACTTTTTATTCTAATATTCCTAGTGTCTTTAATTTTTAATGAATCTGGTAGGTATTCTCTAAAAAGAGGCTTCATTCTGCTTCTAGCTTTATGTAAGTGACAGCCGGCTTCTGAATATTGATGAAAGTGTAAATTACTCTTGCCAGCCCCCAAAGCCTCAAGATGACAATTTCACAGGTTGCCTTCAAAGGCAGACACTTCTAAATTCAGGGCTTATTCTAGAAGAACAGATGTGCTGTCTTCCTTAATTGAAAAAAAAAATGGTTAGGTTGGCCCTGCACTGCCTGAGCCCTCATCAAATTGGCACTAAGCTCCTGCACCATCTCAAGGACAGAGGAGTGGGTGGCTGACTCTGTAATATCTATTAATTACAGAATGCTTCCTCCATTAGCGGGTTCTTAGGGGCTGATAAATGACCCCTTTACCACCTGCCTCCCAGGGTTTAACTGATGTTAAATGCTGGCACGGGTGGGCAGAGGAGCACATTAGGGAACATTCCTACTCTTGCTGGAACCCACTCCCATCATCACTCTGGAAAATTATCCCTGGCACACACCCTTTTCATTAGCTGTCATCATTCGGAGGCAGTCAGGCTGTCGTTTAGCAGCTTGGGCAAGGATGCTGCTGCTGCTGCTAAGTCGCTTCAGCCATGTCCAACTCTGTGCGACATGCACCAGAAATCAGGGATTCAAAGTGTGCAAAGCAAGTGTGGGGAATAAAAGGACTATTTTATCTCCTAGACACAGGCCAGGTGAGCACTCTTGTGTAGTAGCAGGGCAGTCATAGTCTAAGAGTCCGGAGCCCTGAGTTTGAACGCAGCCCCGGCATTTACTGGCTGTGGAGTCTTGAGTCTCAGCGTTTTCACTTTTGAGGTGGTGATTTTAATCGGCCACTTAGCAGCAGTGTTGTGAAGATTGCATGCATGCATGGAAGTCGCTTCGGTCACGGCCGACTCTTTGCAACCCTATGGACGGAAGCCCTCCAGGCTGCTCTGTCCATGGGATTCTCCAGACGAGAATTCTGGAGTGGGTTACCATGCCATTCTCCAGGGTTGTGAAGATTAAATGAACATATATGATAAGCACATATATATATAGAGCCTAGTACATGGCTGGAGACAAGGTGGCTGGTCCTCCTTATTAAAAGTAAACAAACACGCCTCATGGGAACTCTGTCAGTAGGGAACCACAGAAAGGCTGTTCCTGGGTATGGTGTTGCTACCAGCTTGCTGAGTCGCCCAGGGTAAGGCCCTTGCCCTCTCTTGGATTCCAATGTCATGGGATGAGGTGGCAGAGTCCCCCACTGTGGGCAAGCTCCTTAACATAGTTGCCCGTAAGATTCAGGGGGCCCACAAAGCCCCTGAAATTGTAGGCAAAACATGTGAATGCATGTTTGTGTTTCTGAGGAGAAAGTTTTGTTACATTTTCAAAAGTAATGACCTACATGGGAAAAGAATCTAAAAAAGAGTGATATATGTACATATATACCTGAGTCACTTTGCTGTACACCTGAAACTAACACAACACTGTACATCAGCTGTACACCAGTAGGATTATATAAAAGAAGTGTGTGTAGGTCAGTGATGTGTGGAGCTGGGGGCAAGGATGAGGAGTGACTCATCCAATGGGTATGGGTTTCCTTTTGGGGGTAATGGAAGTGTTCTAAAATTGTGATGATGTTGCATAATTCTGTGAACATGCTAAAACCCACTGAATTGTGCATTTTAAATGGGTGAATTATATCTCAATGAAACTGTTATTTAAAAGGCCTTTGTGATCAAAAAAAGATTTCAGTTGGGGAGAGACTTTGGCTCCCGATCTCTTTTCAACACCATCAAAAGCCTCGTGTGCCCTGTGGATAACCAGGCTGCATATGGAATCCTGAGCCGGATAAAGGGATTATATTAGTTCTGGTGGTAATACCGGGTCTTGAGGGCTGGTCAAAGCTCTACGTGCAAAGGTACAGTCTTTGAGGAATTAAAAACAAAAAATCAAGGACTTCGTTGGTGGTCTGGCGGCTAAGATAAATGCAGGGGCCTGGGTTTTATCTCTGGTTTGGGAACTACAGCCCACAGGCTCTAACTAAGAGTTCGCATGCCACAGTGAATATTGAAGATCCTGTGTGCTGCAGCTAAGACCTAGCACAGTCAAATGAATAAATAAATATTAGAAAATAAATGCAAAAAACCTAGAAAATCAAATGATACTTCATGATAAATAAGTATAGACAAGTAACCAGTGGGGGCTTCCTTGGTGGCTCAGCGGTAAAGAATCTGCCTGCAATGCAGGAGACTCGGGTTCAGTCCCTGGGTTGGGAAGATCCCCTGGAGGAGGACATGGCAACCCATTCCAGTATTCTTGCCTGGAGAATTCCCATGGTTAGTAAAGCCTTGCGGGCTACAATCCATAGGGTCACACAGAGTCAGACATGACTGATATGACTAAGCAGCAGCAGCAAGGAATCAGTAGAGGTAAAAATTCCTACCTCACTTTCCTTCCACTATGTTGTGAGGGTTAATTACACAAGTGAGAGAGGCTGGACAGGCCAGGCACAGGGCAGGGGTTATTAGTTGTTAGTTACTATTAGTATTGTTAGCAGTGGTCCATATGCAATAAACGTTATTAATAATAGTAACCAGGTTTGTAGCAGGTTTGGTGGACAAAATCTCCTGAAACAAGTTGTTCAAGGGAAAACAAGTGAAATGATAAAAGATAAAATGGTAAATCTTAGCAGAGCGGAGGGGACACAGGGGTCTCAGTGTGAGGGGGATAGCATATATGGCTGTTACTGAAAAAAGGACCATCAGATTTTCTGCCCTACATCCAATCTTGTTTAGAAGGAAATGGCAACCCACTCCAGTATTCTTGCCTGGAGAATTCCATGGACAGAGGAGTCTGGTGGGCTATACAGTCCATGGGGTCACAAAGAGTGACTGAGTGACTGACCCACTTCTTCCAATCTTGTCTAGCTGTCTCCCTATACAACAAGCTTCTTCTATTTTCCTTTAGTGTCTGTTAAATACAAACTTTGAGTTTCCCAAGTGGCTCAGTGATAAAGACTCCGCCTGCTATGCAGGAGACATGGGTTTGATCCCTGGATGAGGAAGATTTCCTGGAGAAGGAAACTGCAACCCATGCCAGTATTCTTGTTTTGGAAATTCCACAGACAGAGGAGTCTGGCGAGCTACAGTCCATGGGGTTGAAAAAGAGTTGGGCATGAGTGAGTGACTAAACAACACTCTATGTGAGGCTCCCTGCGTGGCGCTTTGCTCACATTATCTAACTGAATCACCAGAGCAACTCTGGAGAGGAGGACTCTTTCTCTTTTTCACAGATGAGGAAACTGAGGTTCAGATAGGTTAAGTATCTTGAGCCCAGGGAGCCTGCAGACTTTCTTGGAATGGATCTGGGATTTTGGCTTTTGATCTGAGCACCAGAATGAAGATTCACCCTCCCCCCAACCCCCAGGCACAGGACAGGAGTCACAGACTCTGGTGGAAGAGCTCAGGATGGGAGAAGGAGCAGACGAGGCCAGGAGTCAGTAAACCATGCCAAGGAGTCTCATTCTATTGTTGGAGGAGAATGCGCCTCCTCCAGAGCCAATCTCAAAAGTTGCCTGCCTTTAGAAAATGCCATGTTTTAGATTTCTGGAATTAAAACAGGCTTATTGGAGAATTTAGAAATGAATAAATTAAAAATTTGTAGGGCTTCCCTGGTGTCTCAGTGATAAAGAACACACCTACCAATGTAGAAGACATGGGTTCAATCACTGATCGGGAAGATCCCATGTGCCGTGGAGCAGCTAAGCCCGTGCACCACAACTATTGAGCCTGTGCTCTAGAGCCCAGGGAGCCGCAGCCACTGAACCCTCATGCGCAACTGCTGTAGCCCACAAGAGAAGCCATCAGAATGAGAAGCCTGTGCACCGTAATGAACAGTAGGCCCCACTCACCACAACTAGAGAAAAGCCTGTGCAGCAACGAAGACTCAGCACAGCCAAAAATAGATAAAATTTTAAAAAGAATTCATTTCTTTAAAAAATCACTTGTAAGTCCCCAAGAGACCCTTTAGTTCTTTTTTTCCTGTGTGGATCTGTGCAAATGCATGCATACGTATATTCCAATTTAGCAGGAAGCACACTGTGAATACTAAAAACACATCATGTTTTTAGATATATGTTTTGAATACTAAAAACACACTTAAAAACACATCATGAACACTCTTCAATGTAACAACTTTTATGTGAAAGTGTTCTACACATGATTATTCTGCAGTTTTGTTTTTTAAGGTTGGCTGCATTTTTAAAGTCTTAGTAACCATTGCCTTTGATCATCAACAGAGACGCCTAGACCCCTTGGAAAGTGTGAGGTATTGTAGACATCCAGGATATACCCCATGGAGATCCCAAGGAGGTGAAAGGTATAGGTAAACATGGAATGGAAGATGGCAGGCTCTTAGCCACTGGGCGTGCACCAGCAGATTCTGATTTTGTGTCTCCCAACTCCCAACAAAGCACACATCCCTTACCTGTACCGGCATGGCCCAGAGGTTTGGGCACAAGAAGAAAAACCACATGAGCTGGTTGGTGTCGATGGCTACCAGGTTACAGATCTGTCCGGCTGTCATTTCCCCCATGGATAGGTTGGAGGTGGACAGGTGCATAATTTTATTATAAATCTTGGTCTGGAAATGAGAGTAGAGTGTTTCACGTTTGTCATCATCAACCCCCGAATCACCACTCCAGATGCCATGTGTCTCTAAAGGGCCAGGGGCTCTTCAGGAATCCTCCCTGTGGAGCCCCAGAGCAGCCCTGTAAAGGGCACTGTGTGACTGCTCCAGCTTTACAAATGGAGCAGCTAAGGCTCAGAGAGGTGAAGGGCTTTGATTACAGTTCAAGCAAATCAGAGAGGCAGCATTCCCATGAGGAATCTACACCAGCATGACAAGCTACTTCCCCAGCAAGCAGGACCTTTCCCTTGGAGACAGGACTTAATTGGCTTTTAAATCTTAAAAGCAGATTGTCATGCCCAGTTGTATTCTTGATTTACTGGAGGCCAGTGGAAAAGACACCTGAGAGCCATAAAAATGATGAAAGGTGGCAGCCATCTGTTTTAATGTGGCTTCTCCAATGGGGAAAGGGGTTTGCTCTGGGGCTAAGTCCTGTCTTAATTGAGCCTTGAAATAAATACAAGGGTTCAGCCTGGGAAGGTCTTATGTGAGACAAATGCGCATGTCGATCACGCTAGCACTATCCCGAGTCCAGCCACCCCGGGGGACCTCGTTCTGTCTCTCCAGGGCACAGGAGGAACAGCCATGGTAATGGCTTCCCATGAGCTCTGAACCGAAAAGCTCTGTGTGCAGAGTGATTGTGCCTCCCAGAAAGATGGCAATTCTCAGGCTATGTGTCCTGAAACAAGGAAAAATGCACTTTTGTCTTAATGACCTGGGGATGCCTGCTCTTGAAGGAAATTCTATTGGGCATTCTGTTGTAAGGTGGATTCCCAGCCCTTAATTCATCTTTTGTGTAAAGCCAGGCTTTTTCTTGGGGCAGGTCTGCTTAAAGCATGAACTTCTGTCTTTTTTGAGTTTATGTACACCATGGGTGAAGTTTAAAATAATGGCAGTGACATTTTTTTGATAGATCTAGGCTTAGCCTAAGTTATATACAATCGATTTTTAAAGAATAATAATAAATCTAGTTTCAGTGAAGTAGGAACACAAGTAAACTAACAAAGAAGGCATTGTTAAGTAAAGACAAGCATTCACAGAATTACACAACTAAAATCTGGTATATGTCAAAAATTATATACAATGCAGGAATTTTGCTTCATAACCTTTTGTGTAAGAACTGTTGTTCTCAAACTCATGATGACATAAATCTTTATCTGTACGTTTCTGTAAATCTTTGAAAGGAAAAATTTTATTCTAATTTGTTCGCATAGTTAATGCCAGCATTTTCTTTTGGGGACATAATGAATTAATCTTTCTTATTCATGCAAAATATTCAGACAGTTTAATAAAAACAATTACATGCTAATACATTAAAAAGCCATATTTGGCTCTTTTAGCATAATTGGAAAATATTAGGTTAGAGTGTGATTTATGAGAGAAATAGAAACTAGATTTAATTACAAAACTGCTTGGCTACAAAACTGGCTGTTGTTTGTAGTGATATGTGCCTGCCTATCACTGGAAGGCTCTGAACAGAGGTTGGGATTTTAGAAAGGTTTTCTGAACTTGCAATAGCTTGGTTCTCCTAGATCTGAACCCCTATGAGTCTTAAGGGTCTTAGATTTTTCTGGGATCTTTCTATCATTCTCACATGATGACCTTCACGAGGAAATGGGTCTGCTTTTCAACGGAAAAGCTTTGGAGATGAAGTGTTGTCATGCACAGCTTCACAAGTTGTGTACTACACAACTCCAGGGGGCGCCATTCACATGGACTATACCAAGCTAACCAGAGTTTGGACCTTGACACTGTCCCCAGCCTAGGCTATACCCTTCTCCTTAGTCCCTTTTCTGCAGTGCTTCTGATCCTGGCTCCCAGAGGACCAGTCAATGTAAATGATTTTGAGGAACATTTCTGAAGAATGAGGCGGCTTTTGGATTTAGTCACAACCTCTCAGTGTTCTACTGACTTCATGGGAATGGCTGGGTATGGCAGAATCGGCTAGCTGTCCCCCATTATCCATTCTCTTCTTTTCATAGGAAGAATTGTAGCAGGGTATAAAAGCATGTCAAGAATAAAGCCACTTTCTAGCCTCTCTAGGTATAGCCACGTGGCCAATTGCTCCCCAGTGGGATGGGAGAGGATCTCTGCAACTTCTCCATCATGATTTGAAAAGAAGGCAGCCTTCCTTCCTACTGTCCCATCTTTATTCTTGTTGGTTTAAATGCAGACACAATAGTGGTGATATCCATAGTCACATTAAACCATGAGACAAAGTCATGTGAGAAGGCTGGCAGCACAATAGTACAGAAGGAGCCAAGATCTCTGATGACTATGTATCAGCCCTGACCAAACATGAAAGACAAACTTCCATCCTGTTTAAGCCACTATCACACTGGGTCTCTCCATTCTAAAAGTGGGACTAAAATTCTAATGAAAACATTGGGGTTCATCACTACCTTGCCTAAAGGGTCCCTGAATCCTTCCTGACCTTGATCAGCCTTCCAACGGACTCTGAGGAGGAAGTCACAGCAGGAAGTAGCAAGAACCTAGACCCAGGAACCTATCAGGCCAGATATGTCCCTCTTATCATGGCCTGAGACATAAGAGCTCAAATTGATCTTGGTCTGGTCTGAAATCGCTCAGTCGTGTCTGACTCTTTGCGACCCCACGGACTGTAGCACACCAGGCTCTTATGTCCGTGGAATTCTCCAGGGAAGAACACTGGAGTGGATCGTCACTCCCTTCTCCAGGGGATCTTCCCAATCCAGGGATTAAACCTGGGCCTCCTGCATCGCAGCCAGATTCTTTACCATCTGAGCTACTCAGTCTATCTAATCCTGGTATGTCAAACACGCTTTTTTGCAACCAAAGAAGACTGTCCAGTAGCAGAGCCCTGGAACACTCTTTGTAGAAGAATTCTGAGGCTGCACTGCAGGAAAAATGGCAGTGGTTGATTAGTGATGTCTGTCCCAAGGCAGAACGAGGGTTGGAATTACTACAGCTCCAAGTCCAGCCCAAGGCACGTTCACTGTGTCACACTGCCTCGTCAATGGCTAGTTTCAAAACACTGTTAAAAGGCAACAAAACAATAAATTCACAGCGGAATCATTCTTGAGTGTTCATGAGGACACATAATGAGGTCTTTATTGCAAAGTGAAAAGATAATCATTCAAGTACCTGTATTGCTCCTCTCAAGTTAATTCCAGTTTCAATGGCGACATAGTAAGATGCTTGCAGAAATGTCCTTTGCAGTAGGAGGGCAAGGAACAGAAGCACGGCTAAGACATAGGCATTAGCAAGGAACTCTTGGGATGAGACAAAGTAAACTCCGAGAAATTGTGTCTGTTGGAAAGAGAAATTCAGAGGTAGCTGTCATTTCCAGCAAAATAACTGCCATTAATACCTGTTATGGGCCACAGAGGCCATTGGTATAGGACTCTCCATGCTTGCAAGCCTAGTGCAACTGTTTATGAGTGGAAAAATCAGGCTAAAATTCTTGTAACTATAGGGAGGGCTGCCTATACTCTCTTCATTAACCCACTTAGGTGAACAGAATGTGACCCAGTTCTAACCTTATGTCCATAAATATGATTCTCAGCTTTGTGGCCACCAGGCCAGAGGATTTCACTCTGAATGGGGCAAGAATAAACAGAGCAAATCACAAAGCAGTCAAAACTAGAACCACTAAAACAGATCGCACGACATGTATTCTCTGCTACAAAAGTGGAATCAGCTGAGGTTTTGTCCCACACTCACCAACAGTCTGCACTGTAGAAATTCCTGGGAAGAAAGACCAGCAGAAAACATGGTAGTAATGCTCCCAGGGAGGGATGGGACCACACTGCCTGTAATAGACTATTTTAGACCCAAGCACCCCAGTCTTGCAGGCTCCTGGGACCTCCTTTCAAATGGAAGGCTTTCTGAACCTCCAGCAAGATCTCAGATGATAAGTAGTGGGCGAAAATAAGCAAATGGTTTGATTTTGTTGCTAAAGATACCAGATAACAACAGCATGTCTGTTTCTAAATACAGCATGAACAGATCCCAGGAAAACTTCGATCTTGATTAAGTCCATCCCTCCACAACAATGTTTCCATGAAGACACAGCTCACCCCTTTCTGAGACTCTGCCCTGAACTCTGCAAGTGATTTGGAAGGTTGTGGGAGCTGCTGCTGCAGGGTAAAGAGTGGTGGGAACAAAATGATGAGAAGGAGCCTGAGGGTGTGTCCACACCAGGATCAGACTGAAAGAGTCAGGATTCTAAGCAGAGGCCTTTTCTAGAGTCAGAAATCCCTATATCCTGGATATAGACCTTTCTGATAGTAGGAAAGATCTTGTCTCTTGGTTCAACAGGGCCCTTCAACCAGCTCTCACAGGTCCATGGAGCTGTTCCTGGTTACAACTATTTTGCCCTTCCTCTGTGGGACAGGGTCACATCCTTTTGGGGACAGCAGGAAATAGTCACAGGGAAAACTGAGGTCTTTAGGAAGAGAGTGCTACTGAAACCGGAGGACCCTGATTCTGTCTCATATGTTAAATTACAAGGAGGAAAGGCAGAGAGGGGAAAGGAGAAGGCAGAGAGTGGGGGGTTGCTGGAAGCAGCAAAATGGACCTTAAAATTAGGCTGCTGAGTTTGAGACCTGATCTTACAGGGAAGCAAGGGGCAGGGCCCAATGTTTACCAGGTGCAAAGCTCAGAATACCCAGTGAGAAGCGTATCATTTTAGCCCAGTCTTATACATGAGGAAATGGAGTTTCATTAGGGTTAACTGGCTGGGCCAGGGTCACATACTGATAAAGGAGAAGACAAAAACACTACCATAGATCTACTACCTGAGCCTCATCCAGCCTTTTAACTTTGAGTCTCCTACTGTCAACTGCAAGCTTGTGACCTTGCGGGGACTGAAACCTGCCCACTTGGCTAGTTCTGAGTCCAAAATGAAGGCATCTGGTCTTGGGAAAAACCTGGTCCTGTTTAACATGCCTTGGAATTCTTCTTTTCTACTAGCCTCTGTAGAGACCCAGCTCTGGAGAATGGAGTCCATTATTTTAAAGCCACAAAGCACATGGTGGGGATTTATCCCAAAGGAAATAATTTAACATAAGGAAATAGCTGTATATGCAAAGATGTACTGTCTCTGGGTTAGAGCAGGCAAAAATCCATGTAAATGTGTCACCACAAGGGATGGTTAGGTATATTATGATACTCATGGGAGACACTATTCACCCAAGAACACCAATCATCATGAAAGCTCTTAAGTAGCAGGGAACGGCTCACATTCACTATGTCACAATGATCAGAAAGCACATAGGCTGCAGAATGAGGGCTAGAAAAATCAACTGATCTCATTATTTAGGTTATGGGTGCATGTATGTTCTTTGTTAAATGCACTCATCAATATCTGTACATTTTCTACAGAGCAACAAATTCTCTTTCTAGAATTTGTTGGAATTTTTGGTCTAAAGGAAAAGCCTTGCACCCTTTCCCCAAAATGCACACACCCTAGAATCAGAAATAATATTTATTTGGGTCAAGAGTTTTGTGACCTGTTAAAATGAAAATCTGCTTAATCTGTCTTCAAAGAGACAACATAAAAAGATAGGGGCCAGAGTAGCTACCTTTTGATTAAGAAGTAAGTACTAGACTAGCCAAAGAGGCCAGGGATTCTGCAAGCCCTGGGAAGCTTCAAATGGCTGTCAGGGCACTGGCATTGCCCAGCACCTTGACAGCTGGAGAGAAAAGCCGAGGACTCACAACCTGACATTTGGTGGGTGGAAAATGCTTTGGAAGGTCAGATGCCCTTGTCTCACATTTTCACAAGCTCTCAGGGAAGAAATTGTGTTTTTTTCCAGGGTTTTCATAATAACACTCAGTAAATATATTTTAAAGTAATCAATGCATATGATCTTCATCTCCCATCTACTTTTTATAGAAGCTATCCATTTCCCTATTTTACAGTTGAGCTAATCAAGGCATGCAGAATGTAAGGTCCCAGCTCTGGAAGGCCCTGGTAAAAACATTGCTAACTGTCTTTGACCGCTTATAGACCAAGGCACCCACCCATCCATCTACAACCATTTGACATAGTGGTTTAGAGCCTGGAGTTTGAGGTTAGTCCATGTTTGAGTTCAAGTTCTGACTCATTATGTTAGTGATTGTGTTTTTAAGTAAGTTTCTCAACCTCTTTGAGCTTCAGTTTCTTTACATGTAAAATGAAGCTATTAAGGGTTTCTACTTCAGAGAACTGTTATGACAATTCAGTGTAACACTGTAAGTAAAAAGTTTTCTTAGGACTTCCCCAGTGGTCCAGTGTTAACACTCCACACTCCCAATGCAGGAGGCATCACCTTGATCCTTGGTTGGGGAACTATGATCCTTCATGTTACATGGTGTGGAAAAATAAAGATCTGTAGTAAGTATAAGCACTCAGTATGTGATCATGTCTGCATTTTTCATTGAAAAATCATTTCTCTTTGCTTCTGGGGTGTTGGGCATGGAGCTGGTGGCACAGAGGTCAGTCAATGCAGATTCTCAGTCAATGCAGATTCTGTCTTAGGGGACTCAGGGTCAAGTTGAAGAAAAAGAAAATGGGTGTTTTGATAGTGCATACATAGGATATTACAGCGCACGGAAGAGGAGCATCTAATTCAATCAGAGGAAGGCTTCCTGGAGGAGGTGACATCAAAGACACGTCTTCACAGTTCAGAGGGAGTTAGTGAGGCATGCCAAACCAGAGCACCCACACTGTCATAAAGAGACCAACCTGCACGTTGACATAACAGTCACAGAAATGTGTATAAGTTCTCAAAGTACCCAGAGTGACAGCCACAAATATGGGTGTCCAGGTGGGGACACAGATACACACAGAAACAGACATACCAAGAGACACAGGGACAACAGAAAGACACGCACAGAGGCTCATAAGCAGGTCCCAGGAGAACTCATTCAGAAACAAATACACACTAACCTACACACGATCCCCATGGAGGTTTAGAGGCCATGTGAAGCTTTGTTTGGCCCTGAGATCAAACCCAAACTGTTCTTTCTTCCTCTGCTCAGCTGACAGCCTAGAGTGGTGCTGGCCGGTTTCAGATGCCAGCAGTTCTTTATAAATCCAATTCCCTTGCCCTCCAGCCAGATCAGAGGCATCCATGGCAGGTGACAGATTGTGGGTGGGGGTTGGGTGAGAGGGAGGCTGGAAAGAGATCTATCAGGGGTTTTGCAGGGCCTGGGTCCCAGCGTTCCCTTGGGAGTGACGGAGGGGATAGGAGTGTTGAGGATCTAACAGGCCATATGACACTTCTAGTAATAAAAGAAATAAGAAATGCTTGTCCTTGAGGATGCCAAGGGCAGCATGATTTCTTGCCAACCGTGAGTATCCTGGCAAGGGAAGAGGCGACAGGGCAGCCACTGATAACAGAGTAAACAGTGGGTGCCCGGCTGCGCCGACTGCAGCAGGATGGATCCAGGTTGATCGGGAAGAAGGGCTCTCTCATGGAGACGGTTGTTAAACACAGCTAGAGAGCTTCCTTCTCTGTTCATGAAGACCAGGATAGCACCTGTCTCTCTGGGTGAGAGCCACGGGGAGGCGGGGGGGTGGGGGGGTGTATGTGAACCAAATAACTTCAGTAAATGACCCCTTTCCCCCGCTAAACCTTCCCTGGTGGCACAGACAGTAAAGTGTCTGCCTATAATGCAAGAGACCCGGGTCGGGAAGATCTCTGGGTCGGGAAGACCTCCTGGAGAAGGAAATGGCAACCCACTCCAGTATTCTTGCCTGGAAAATTCCATGGATGGAGGAACCTGGCAGGCTACAGTCCATGGGGTCGCAAAGAGTTGGACATGACTGAGTGACTTCACTTCACTTTCTTCCGCTACATGAGAATTAAGGCATATCCCAGGCAACCACATGACCGAGAACTCTCTGTTGCTGACATTGGAGACGATATTTACTTTCAACTCTCGCTTCTATGTCTATAATTTGCTGATTGCATTTGGGCTGCTGGGAACAAATATTAAATTTGATAAGGCCTGCTGCCACTGAGGCAGGGCCATCTGTCTCAGCGATTTATGTGCTGACAAATAACCGAGACAAGAGCATTCCAATGAGAGGACAGCAAACCCCAGGGTTTGTGCAAAGAGAAAAGAGAAGAAAAAGGGCTAACGTTCAAATGAACTAGTATTCTAAGTGTTGTTCTTACCATTTCTTTGATACATCTGGCCCTAAAGTTCTTAGGAGAGTGGTGTAAGAGTTTAAGGAAACATAGGATGAAGGGGATGGTGTGGACAAGCGGATGAGGGCTCTGCCTGGTGTCACTTTTCCCTAATGTTAACAACTGGCTCCATGCTGCTGGAGGTTTACCAGTGTGAAGTATCTGGGAACCCCTTATGGCTTCCCTGGTGGCGCAGACACAAAGAATCCGCCTGCAGTGCAGGAGACCTGGGTTCGATCCCTGGGTCGGGAAGATCCCCTGGAGAAGGACATGGCTACCCACTCCAGTGTTCTTGCCTGGAGCATCCCGTGGACAGAGGAGCCTGGTGGGCTACAATCCATTGAGTCAGACACGACTGAGTAACATTTCATTTTTTTTTTTTTCCATTTATGGTTAGACTGAAGCTGAAGGTGACACTCCTTTTTACAAAAGAAACAGTCTCTTCCCCCCTTTTTGGGCCAAATAAAGTTTAGCAGCTCAAAAGCCAGAGAAGGTCTCAAGGGCCACTGAAGTCTAAGTAAACAGAAAGAGTCCTAATCATCTTTTCTTTTCTTTTTTTTGAGGCTTTCTCATGTTAGTTTTTTAAAGAAATCGATGCATTCTATGAACATTTTTAAAAGTGAAAAAATTGTGACGTACTGTAAAGTTCTCATGAACTTTATTTCCAAGTTAATAGTTCTCACATCCTTAAATGAACAAGAAATCTACCCATCTTAGCCTAGGTAACTCCTACTCATCTGTCAAGGCCCCATTCAGATACCTTCTCCTTTTTGAAGCTGTCATGATCACTGGCTGAGTTAACTACTCCTTTTCCCATAGTTCCTTGTATCTACTCCCAAGTAGCCGTATTGAACACATGAGTGGCACTAGTGGTGAAGAACTTGCCTGCCAGGGCCGGAGATATAAGAGACACAGGCTAGATCCTGGGTTGGGAAGATCCCCTGGAGGAGGGCATGGCAACCCACTCCAGTGTTCTTGGCCTGGAGAATCCCATGGATGGAGGAGCTTGGCGGTCTACAGTCCATGGGGTCACAAAGAGTTGGATATGACTGAAGTGACTCAGCACACATAAAATATTTTATTTAGATTTCTCTCTCTTCCATTTGGTTTCGTATTCCTTGAGGCCAGAGATGAAGGCTTGATAATAATAATCAGTTTAACATCATGATTGTAAGTGCCCAGACTATGGAGTAAAAGAGACTTGGTTTCAAATCCTGACTCTGTCACTAACTAGCTGAGAGACCCTAGGGAAAGTTACTTAACCTCTTTGAGCTCCAAGTTCTTCATCTATAAAATGGAGATTAAAGATACCTACCTTATAAGTTGTATGGTTTTGTCAATTATATCTCAAAAGGCTGTTACCAAAAAAAAAAAGAAACTTACCCTTAAAAGCTGTTTTAGGGATTCAATGAGCTAAGACATGGATAACTTTGGCACACAGCCAGGCATGTATTAAGCAGTCAATCAGTGGTTGTTATTATTAATCTTCCTCATCATAACCATTATCTCTATATGCTCACAGTCTTTCTTACCCAGGTCTGGCCCATGGTACCGCTCAATAATTGTTTGCTGAGTAAACCAGATAGACTTAGAGTGTCTCATATTCCTGGCCAAAAGTGCTCAGCTGATTAATTATGTCTCTAGAAAAAAATTCATATGCACCTCCTGGGAATTACAATGGTATCTGCAGTTTTGGAACCCGCAAGATGGATAATACTACACAAGGGAAAGTTGTAAATTAGTAATCGGATCCCTAATTAGTAATTACCTGCATCATTTTTGCTGTCTATTTGTGGCTAAAAGGTTATAATGATGTTCCTGCTGGGGAAATAAGACTCTGAATCTTATTAGAGGTGAAAAGTTTTCCATTTTGTGGCCATCTAAACCTGGCATCATCGACTCAACGGACTTGAGTTTGAGCAAACTCTGGGAGGTAGTGAAGGACAGGGAAGTACTAGCGTGCTGCAGTCTGTGGGGGTCACAGTCGGACGTGACTGAGCGACTGACAACAACAACAAACCTAAGCAGTAGCCAAGAAACAGATGAAAGAATTAGGTACTCCACCCTCACCCCCAGAGTGAATGCTATAGTCCCAAGGAAGGGAAACAAACCCCAGAAAGATTTTCTGTCTCTGTTGTCTGACAAATTTCAATTTGTAGCATCTTTAGAGCCAGAAAGGCCGTTGGGTATCCATCTAGTCCAATGGGTTTCAAATACTTTTAAGATACGGAATTCTTTTTTTAAAAAGAAATTTTAATGGGAAGTTCTAACATGTTAATAAACTGGGGCAGCTTTTAACAAAATTTGGAGTGGAGGGAGAAAAAGCCCCACAGATGGAGGTTTCCCACTCTCCTCTCCACAACAGCAGCCACTAAAGTGGCCCTGCAGAGCCTCAAGTGCTATGAGCTCACAAAACTGAAGAAGAGAGATCCTGTACACAAGTTATTGAGAGTCTGTTAAGATAGCATGAATTAAAAACTAATAAATAAAAGCTTTAGACACTTCCTGCAACTTTCTGACATAACCGAGAGAGGTATTATGGTGATTATGGTATGCTGCTGTTTAGTTGCTAAGTCAAAAGGGTAGGGCACCATAAATTCTCTAGGGGCACAAGCTTGCTTTCTAGCATTTCTGCTGACCAGATGTAGACATCTCCTAGAGAGAGATATTGCTAAGGGCTCTGCATGGTGAGGAACTGCCCTGTGCAGCCACGCTCACACACATCAACCTCTTGCCTGTTCTCACAAGTGATTGAAAACCTTGCATAGGATGCCCTGCTCTACCCCTGGGGGCCTACCTTGGGCTGGAAGACGCCATTCTCCTTCCCAAGGTGGTCCACGATTCCAAAGATGCACAGTGGCCCGGCAAAGCCCAGCAGGTCAGCCAAGATGCGGAATGTGCTGCTGAGGACCAGGCGCCTCCCGAAGGCACAGCAGAGGGCCTGCCAGATGGCCCGGGCACCCTGTGTGCTTTGCATGTCCTTCCGCTGCCCAGAAAGACAGAGTCAGAGTGGCTGAGGGCCCATTCACAGCAGGGCCCAGCCTCCCAGGGAACCCCTGGCTCCTGCTGCCTAGAGAAACCCAGTGGCCAGGTCTGCTGCATAAAGGAGGACTCAGGGAAGAGATTATAGAGCCGCCAAGTACATGGTTGTGTATGTCCACAGAGACCTAACGAGGTCCAGATAGGGAAACTGAGGCCAGGTGATGGATCAAGGTCACACAGCTGGGCAGGGGCTGTGTGGTGACAAGGGAGTGCCATATGTCAGTCCAGTGCCACTGTGTTTGCCTTTGTGTTTCCCTCTGAAATGCTAGGGCAGAGGCAGTGAACGAGCATTGGATTGGGAGTCAGGCGACCAGCTCTGCCACCTGCCAAAGGTAGGCTAGCTCTGGGGAGGTCATGTCCTTTCTCAGAGCCTCAGTTTCCTCATCAGTGATTTGGGGATATGCCTTCTGGCCTAACTCATAGAGTTACTGCAAGGATCAGGCCACTAATGCCCTTGCTCTCCAAATGGGTGACAATCCCCACCTGTACAGTCGCTGAGCTCGAAAAGAAAACCCACAAGACTCGGGAAATCCAGTAGCGTTACCTCCCTTAAGAGCCTCATTTTCCCCACATGGACAATGAAAGTGTTAGGCTAGGTGACCTAAATCATGAGGACCATTCCAGCTGTGACTGTCCTAGAGGTCTTTGGTTCTGGATTTCTCCCTGGTTCACTGTGTGACTTAGGGGAAGCCTCTTTCCCTCATGGGACTCAGTTTCCCCATTGTCCCATCAGGGGTTTAACCTGATGCTTTCTGAGCTCCTTGTCTGTGATGCTAAACCAAAGGGCAGGGAACCGACAGTGTGATCATGCCCCCACTGACCGCCTGGGCATCGAAGGCCTCGCAGAGCCGCTGGTAGTTGGTGAGGGCCCGCATGGCGATGGGCAGCTTCCCAATGGCTCGGAGATCGATGGGCTTCTTGTGGGCAGTCTTGATGAAGGCGTTCATCCACCAGTAGGTGCCCTTGGACAGCAGGTTCACGAAGGGCTGCAGGAAGCGCACCCCCAGGTCCTGCAGGTCCTCTGGGGGCTTCACCTCCCTTGGCGTCTTGAAGAAGATGTATCTCTGTAGGCACATGGGACACCGGGGAAGGGTAAGTGCAACTTCTCATCACCTCTACTTTGTCTCAGCAGAGATCTGGTTTTGTGTCGTCCCACCCTTGACTTCTAACAGGTCAGAACATCATTTGCCTCTTCCCAGGAAAAAGACCCCCCCAACTCCTCTTGACCACCAGTGCCAGGGCCTCCTGATTCGTAACTCTTCATCGAGGTCCTACTTTGAATCCCCTGGGCTGGGTTGGATTGGGCAAAAGCAGGAGTCTCCCATATGCCATCTTCTTTCTCCTACACATCTGAAGAAACCACCATGTTCATACAGGGTTTGCAGAATGTGGAGCCATGCAGACCTGGGTTCAAATTCTGCCCCCTCCACTTACTAGCAAGGTATCTTTGGACAAACCTCACCTAAAATGTCCCATCTAAAAAGGTGGTTTTACTTGTATCACAGCGATGCTGCGAGGGTCAATGGAGGCAGAGAGTATGAAAGCCTCTGTACCCTGCAAATCACCAACTAAAAGCAGAGGAGTCAGAGAAATGCAAATTAAAGTAGCACTTTACGCTCATCAGACTGGCCCAGATTAGAAATGGCTATACTCCACATTGCTGGTTGGAGGAAGGGAGAGAGCTTTCTAATTCATTGCTGGTAGATTATAGCATTTCTGAAAGGCAATCTGCAACATCAATTAAAATTTCAAATACAACTCTGCTCCTTGGATTCCCTCCCATAGAAACAGAAGCAGCTTTACATGAATACAATTATGTTTAATACTCCATTATTTGTGATGGCAAAAAATTGGCAACAAAGTGAATGCCCATCAATAGGGTAACGGGTCAGTTACACGATGGAATATTATGCAGCCATTAAGAAAACTAAATTAACCAAACTAGACTTGGAGGGAGTCTTAAGAGATATCTGATAGATGAGAAAAGCAAGATGTAAAAAACTATATATAATATGATCCCATTTTTGTAAAACAAACATTGAAAGAAACCATACCTATTTATGTTAAGGAGATATCCTTAACAGATGCAAGAATGTAGCACACTATATTAATAAAAAGAATGGAAGGATACATACTAGGATGTTAATCTGGGTTACCTGGGGAGGCACGAGTTGAGGGAAGGGAAGGTATGAACCTCAGAGAGGGAAAGGGAGCAAGCAGAAATGATTAAAAAATAAACTGCGAAACTCAAAAGGTATGTATGCAGCCACACTTACCACATTTACTAATTCATGTGTAATTATATGAATACATTAAAATAAAACAAGCTCCCCCACCTCAAAAAAAAAAAAATCAAACTCAGAGAAGTCAGAACCTGAAGTTTTATTTCCTCTCTATTAAACCCAGAATCCTATAGCCTCGGCTGTCACCTCCTCTCCCCCTGGGACCCTGGTGTAGAGGGCTGCTGGGCTGGATGGAAAGTTCCTTCTGAAACATAACTCACTGGCCTCAACTCTCCTTTTGAGGACAGTAAAAAAAGCTGACTCCTTCTAGGACTTGACTAAGAAGCAGGGTGGTGGCCCACATCCAGGGGCGGGACCCTGGTCAGAAGCCACGCCCTGGCCCAGATGTATCGCAGGTGGGTGACAGCCCAGGGCCTCCTGCTTACCCTCACCCTGATGACATTGATCTCCACGAGGAGAAGCATCCCGTAGAGGAACACCAGCAGTCCCGTGAGGCAGAAGCGCAGCTGTGAGAAGCCAATGGCGTGGTCATAGAACTTGACAAACTTGATGGTCTTGGTGATGAAGGCCAGGGTCCAGTAGACTAGCAGGGCTACCGGGGAGAGGCGAGAGAGCATGGAGGATGTGCATACATGTATTTGCATGTGTGTGCACTCACGTGTGTGCAAGTGTGTGCAAGAGGATAGAAAAGTGTGTCAGGGAGGAGGTGTGCCTGTGGGCAAGCACACTCACTCAGTGTGGGAGATGTCTGCGTGTGTGACTATAAGAGTATATAATTTTGAGACAGTGAAAGTGAAGGTGTTAGTCATTCATTCATGTCTGACTCTTTGTGACCCTATGGACTGTGGCCCACCAGGCTCCTCTGTCCATGGAATTCTCCAGGCAAGAATACTGGAGCGGACTGCCATGCCCTTCTCCAGGGGATTATCCTCACCCAGGGATGGAACCCAGGTCTCTTGCATTACAGGTAGATTCTTTACTGTCTAAGCTACCAGAGAAGCAATGTGCATGCATTAAAATATTCATGACAGGCATGTTCAGAAATAATAATAATCCCATAAGTCAAGGTGGTCAGCCAAATTTTCCTTTACAATAAATAAGAAGAAAAATGGTGAAATTATTTCTTGAATTTAGCTAAGTTATAGGCACTGTGTCAAATAAGCACTTTAAACATATTTGTCTTATTTATTTCTTACAAAAGCCTTATGAGCAAAGTCCTGCCATCACCCTCAATTAAACAGATAAAGGAATGAGAAAGGTTTAGTAACTGATCCAAGGTCACACAGCCATTAAGTGGCATAACTGGGCTAGCCTAATGCCCAATACATGTAGGCTCCACCTTATAATGGCTTCCTTGTGGAATCCCCAGTCTGGGAATATCTTAACGGTCCTTCAATCTAGTCTTTTAATTTTACAGATGAGGAAGCTGAGGCCCAGAGAGAGGAGGGGACCTGCCTAAGCTCACTGCAAGCTAATGCCAGAGGGAGGGTGAGGGCCTAGGTCCCAGGCCCACCTTGCCCAGAGCCCACTATAGCATGATGATGCTCTTCAGGGAGCCTGGGGAGCGGCGGATACAAAAAGTGAGTCATGGTCCTGTGAGGCAGTGCGCATTGTGGTTAGAGCTGGGCCTGCAGCCAGCTATGCTTGGGCTCAGATTCTGTGACTTAATAGCTACATGACCCTGGGAAAGTCATTTAACCCATCTTGGCTTCAGTTTCCTCATCCATAAATGGGAATAATAATATTACTACTTCAAAAGTTGTTGTGTGCAATATATGGAAAGCATTTAGCACAGTGAAACTGGCACACACTGGGTGCTTTCTCCAGACTTCAGACCTGGGGCTGTAAATATCAGAAGCCATCAGTGGAGTCTAGCCTCTAAATTCCTATCTACCCCATTCAAATCCACCAATAAACCAGCCAGTTTTGGCTTACTGGTGACAACAAAAGAGAGCAGTAATTAAGTCCGCCTTTAGGAAGGGCTTAGCGCAGGCAGTCCTTCCCCCTTACTCCCTAGAGTCATATGGTTTACGATATATGACATATGGGATCTTACATATGATATAAGGTCAGCCTAAATGCCTAGAATTCTTCTCTAGAGGAATCACAGAGAGGGAAGTAGACCGTCACCCTGCCTTTCCTCCCTGGGTGGGCCTGGACATGAATGCCAGGGCATCGCTTGGGGATAAAAGCTGCAGTCTGTCTCAGCCTGGCTCTGGGCTGGGAACTAGGCTGAGACATCGAATTGAGGAGGGGCGAATGCCACCTATCTCAGGTCCCAAGTGAGAGCATCAGGATAGAGTGTCTGCTTCTGGTCCCAGCCCTCAAGTCTGGATAGTGTCTCTCAGCTGAGTCTGGTCTCCGGGTCACAAGGAATCCCCTAGCTGGAGGCCAGACCCCTGCCTCCACAACCATACTCTCCCAACAGACTCTCCCAGGCACCAGAAGCTCTGTAGGCTTTTGTGAGGGTTTTCTACTGGAACCAAGACTTGTAAATACGTCTCAGATTGGTCTTGCCTCTAATGCTTAACAGACATGATCTGATTTGATCTTTATAAGAACCCTATGACTTAGCCAGGGACTTACTATTCCTGAGACTGAGGCTCAGAGAGCCTGAGCGTCTTGTCCAAAGTCACACAGGGAGTTAGTGGTGGACCCAGGACTAAGCCCAGGGGTAATTTCCACAACCCTACCCTACAGTGCTGAGTCCTCAGCCTGTGGCCAGATACAGCAGTGCTCGGTAAAAGCTTCTTGCTTGTCTGAGAGAACAGGAGAGGGGGAAGAACAGCATAGAGGCTGCTGCTGAGCTTTAAACTCTGAATTCTCCTGAACCTATCACAATATCGTTAGTCAACTATACTCCAATAGAAAATAAAAAGTTAAAACAGTAAAATAATAATTAAAAAACCCCTCTGAATTCTCATTACTTCTGCTTCTTCAGTCTCTCTCCGCTCCCTCACCCCCACATCCTACCTATTACCAAATTCTATTTTACTTCCTATTTATCTTGAATCCATCCATTTCTGTCCATCCAGGTGGCCACCTGGGTTGCCACCATCATGTCTCCCCTGGACTATCTTTAGAGCTTTCTCATGGTTTCCCCACTTCCCTTCTTGCCCTCCATAGACCAATACATTTAATGAAATATGATCTCAACGCCCCCATGCTCATAACAGCATAATTTGTAATAGCCAAAAGGTGGAAGCAACCCAACTGCTTATTGACGGATGAATGTACAAACAAAATGTGGTGTATATATAATATATATATATATATATACAATGGAATGTGTATATGCACAATGGAACATATATATATATATACAAACACACACACAAACACAATGGAATGTCATTTAGCCTTAAAAAGGAAGAACTTTCTGACACGTGCTACAAATGGGTAAATCTTGAGAATATAAAACAAAGTTAAATGAACCAGTCATGAATGGACAAAATAGTGCACAATTTAACTTAAATGAGGTGCCTAAAGTGGTCAAATTCACAGAGACAGAAAGTGGAATGCCAGCTTTGAAGGGTTGAGGGTAGTTATTGTTTAATGCGTACAGTTATTGTTTAATGGGAAAATGAAAGAGTTTTGGAGATGGATGGTGGTAATACTTATCCAACAGGGTGAATGTATTGAATGCCATTGAAGTATACATTTAAAAGTGATTAAAATAAGTTTTACGATGTGTATCCTCAATGGCTTCCCACTGTCCTTGGGATAAAGACCAGCGCCTGCGGTGTGGCCTTCAAGGTCCTGCCCCGCCTGCCACTCTAGCCTTCGCAGCTCAGCTCCCTTCTGCCCTCTGCACTCTGGCACTCCTTCCCTCCCCTACCCCAGATTTCCTAATGTGCTTTCCTTCTTCTGCCTCTGGTCCTTTGCACATGCCGCTCCTTCTGTCTGAAGTATTTCCCTACCCCTTTCCCCAGCTAGTTCCTACCTATCCCTCAGTTTTCAACTCAAACATGACTTTCTCATAGAACACCTCCTGATCTCATCCAGGTCCATGAACAAGGTTACTTCTCAGGACACTGTAAGCCGCATCACAGTTCACCTTTCTGCAGGACTCCAGACCTGTGACTAGACAGTAGCCTAGTAGAGAAAGAAGGACAGTTCTTTCTCTAATACTCACTGCCCTGCAGCCCATGGGGTGCATCCTCTTCACTTTTCCCTGTTCTAGAACTTCCGGCTCTGCGGAGAGCAAAACTCTACCTAAGGGGAATGGAGGGAGCTAGTCCTTGTTCCTTAGAGAAGGACTGGTCTGTCCAAGGGTGGTGATTTGTGCTTCATTGTTGTTGTTGAGTCACTAAGTCATATTCGACTCTTTTGACCCCGTGGACTATAGCCTGCCAGGCTCCTCTGTCCATGGAATTTCCCAGGCAAGAATACTAGAGTGGGTTGCCATTCCCTTCTCCCAGGGGATCTTCTCAACTCAGGGATCAAAACTGTGTCTCCTGCATTGGCAGGCAGATTCTTTACTGCTGAGCCAGGGGAAGCCCAATTTGTGCTTTAGGGAGAGAATATTATATGCTTTCTGGAGAATGACAAAATGAACTTGCCAGATGTGCAGATAGGGTGTTTCCAGGGGCACTGGTCAGCCGGTCCTGGCGATTAAGCAGGGGTCTCTGTGCCTGAGAAGCTGCTTCAGACACTGGTGCGGGAGGCTCTCTGAAGCCTGTATTTAACCTCTCTCCACCTGCTGCCCCTCAGTCCCCCAACCACACTCACATGGGGGACCCTGGAGTGAGGACATCTCTTGGACAATCCTGATGGAGTACAGCTCCCACTTTACTAGGAAGGTAGACCTGAGACTAGCTTGGGAAGCACCCCTCTTCCCACTCATGACACCAGGCTGTCTCTGGCTTAGCATAGAGAGTGCCAGACTCCAGATGTCAATTAGATGCTGTGACTTCTAAAAATCATGGTCTGACTCAATGACACACAGTCTGACCATAGCTTAACAGTCAGATGTACAGCCCAGCCATAGACATGCGGATCAAGCCCCACACAGAGGAAGATCTGTGGATTTACACCTCGGATCCAACACAGTCTGAGGACCTTTAGACATACTGCTTCATTCTTTTTAAGAGCCTGCTTGGGTCCCAGACTCCTGGGATCTAAATGGGACTCTGCCCCTTGACTAGCAGGGGAGACTAATGCAAACCACTTAACTTCTGAGCCTTGGTCTCCTGATCTGTAAAAGGGAAATAATAGTGGTACCTTCCTCATAGGTTTGTTGTAAGGATTAAATGGAGTTAATATACGTATAATGCTTAGGATCATGCCCGACACGTAGAAGGTGCTAAATGAGTGTTCGCTGTTATTATGTGTAACCTCTCTGAGTTTCAGTGTTCACGTCTGTAGAGTGTGGGGGTTAAGTGAGATAACGCATGGAGGAAGCTGGCACACAGTACATGCTCAATAAATGTCAACAGTCTTCACTGTTGTTTCTGCCTGGGACCCCGGCCACATGGTGTCAGAAGGTCTAAGCGGGAACTCTAAAGTGCTGGCAAACCACAGGCTCTGGTCCTGGGGCCCTTCTCTTTTCTAAAGGTTACCGTGTCTGGGCTCCAGTTTTACACGTGACCTACAAAGCCATGACTGCCCCGGACCTCCCCTGAGTGCCCAACTTGTTTATCTGCCTGCTTGATACTTGAGTTGGCTGTTTCAAACTCGGTGTGGCTTAAACGACCCAACTCCTGCTTCTTTGCCACATCAGTCACTAACACACTGTTCACGCCAAAGCCTAGGAGTCTTCTATTCCTCCCCTGACCCCTGACCTAGCCTTCAACCATTCTGCCCACATTTGCCTCGGCCCATACCAGCTTCTTTGCAAAGTTTGCTCCTATCAGGTCTTTGCACTTGCTTTACCATTCACATGCAACACCTACCCCCCAAAGTCTGCGTGTTCACTCTTACCAGAGGCCTCCTCCAAGCATCCTATACAGACAGCAACACGGCCTTTCCTCTCCACCCCTTACCGTACTTGGCGTTCTTCTTAGCATCATCACACTTGTCTACTGTCTTTGTCTGTAGGTCTCCTCCACCAGCCTGGAGTCTCCACAATGGCAGGGATCTTTTCTCCACTTCTGAACCTCTAGCACCTAGAACAGCGCCTGGCACAGGAGCAAATGGAAGTCCCCATTCCCTCCCCCTCTCACCCCTCCCGCTTCCCTACCGATCAGCAGCTTGGGGAAGTTGGAGGTCTCGATGTTGTGATAGTAGACCACAGAGGTGATAGCGGCCATGAACGCCATCCCGGCCGGCATGTACAGGTGGAGATGGCGGGACTCGGTCACCCTGAGAGGAGGGCAGGAGAGAGGGGGAGAGGAGATGTGGGTGAGCTGCGTCATGCCCCAACAGAGAAGCCCAGGCCTCGTGTTTAGGGCGCAGCATGCAGTGCAGCCTCCAGAACACACGCACGGCCCCTATATGTTGGCAGCTCTGCATGGCAATATCCCAAACACATCTCTTAACTAAGGGGCCCGGGAGTTCACACGGAGATGCTACGTGGGTTTGGTGTTCAGGCTTTGAAATTCATGGTCTTCTCTCCCTGGGTTCACGTTTACAGAATCTGGCAGAGGGAAGCTTGCTTTGGCAGTCACAGCTGCAAAGCTTCTAGCCTGAAACCAGAATGCAGAGAAGCTGGGGTTGTGATGCCATCAATAAGCCACCACACCAACTAAAAAAGGTGGCCTCCTGATTTCCTGTTAAATGAGACTGTAAATGTTGATATTCTTCAAGCCTTGATTAGTGGATAGTCTCAGCACAAGGTCTTTGCACTGTTATAGGAGGTCTAGTGGGGACACTGGAAACAGCCAACACCCTGCCCAGGGGGCCTTCAGAACTCTTGCCTCATTACTCCTTGAAATAATTTTGAAGTGACTTCCTCAGCAGTTCAGTGGCTAAACACCACATCGCCAGTGCAGGGAGCCTGGGCTCGATCCCTGGTCAGGGAACTAGGGCCCACATGCTGCAGCTAAGACCCGGCACAGATGAATAAATAATAAATAAATATTTCTAAAAGAAATACGTAGAATATTTTTTAAAAAGGAAGAATTTTGAAAAACTCTGTACCCCTGCATAGATTTTAAGTGACACCTAAAATGTTATTTCATAAGTTTAGATACAGTCTTTTGTTTGCAGTAGAAGGTAGAAATAATAAATATTTTCTAAGATAAAATGACAATGAATAACCATAATTGAAATAAGTATTTCATGACATGACTTAAACAGATTTGGCTGCTTTATTGAATAGTATATACTGACTTAGATAACAATTTAGGTAAAAGTTTCTACAGGGCTTTTTCCAGTTGATGCTGGTCTGGGAAAACATTCTATGTTAAGAAAAAAATTTTCTAAATAACCTAAAAACGTTTGTTTGTTCTAAATTCAGAGCACCACAGAGAAATAATCCTTAAAGGAAGACAAGAAGCCCTATAGGTTAGATACCTTAATTAATCACTGTAAGAAGCTTGCATGTGTGCTAAGTCACTTCATTCATGTCTGGCTCTTTGTGTCCCCATGGACTGTGGTCTGCCAGGCTCCTCTGTCCGTGTGATTTTCCAGGCAAAAATACTGGAATGGGTTGCCATGCCCTCCTCCAGGGGATCTTCCCTACCCAGGGATCGAACCCATGTTTCCTGTGTCTCCTGCATTAGCAGGCAGGTTCTTTACCACTAACACCATCTGGGAAGCCCAAATGAGGCTTACATTTGAAGACCGCTGCTTTATCACCCCCTCTCTTATCTGCCCTGTACACTTCCCAGCAAGTCTGTAAACCCAGGGTGAGTGGGTTGGGGGTGTCAGAAGGCAGGGACTGTGGCTTCTTCTCCAGTCTGATTCCCTTCCCATGTCCCTCTTTCATGCTCACCTGCCCAGGGGTGTAGGCTACAGATGGAAACCAGCAGACACCAGGTGACAAGTGCCCAACTAAGGAGCTGACCCACCCTCTGGGGAACTGATGGTGATTTGCACTGAACGTAGAGAGGTTTGGGATACAGTTGCTGCCCACACAAGGGGGTCTGCTGAATAGCCAGCAGGAAGGAGTCCCCAGCCTGATTCTTTCCAGTCTCCCACATCCTGGGAATGTGTTATCTGCCCAGGGCTCTGCTACTCTGCATACTCTCCATGCTCTAATAACAACCTGGACTCTCCTATGAAGCAGTTCAGGCAAGGATTATGAAGCTCATTTCATAGGTAGACAAAGTGAGGCCCAGGAAGGCTGGGTGACTTGTCCAAAGTCCCACAGCTGGTATGCAGCTTAGCAGAAATGCTGGTGAAGACCAAGGTCTACCTTCTCTACAGAAACACATATATATGGAATTTAGAAAGACAGTAACGAGAACCCAACATTAGAGACAGCAAAAGGAATGCAGATGTATAGAATAGACTCGTGGACTCTGTGGATGAGGGAAAGGGTGGGATGATATGGGAGAATGGCATTGAAACATGTTAATTATCACATGTCTAATCAATCGCCAGCCCAAGATTGATTCTCGGGGCTGGTGCATCGAGATTTCCCGGGGGGAGGGAGGAAGGAGGGGGGAGGGAGGGGTTTCTGGAGGGGGAGCATATGTAAACCCATGGTGATATCATGGCATTGTATGGCAAAAACAAAAAAAGGGAGGAAAAAAAAAAAGAAATGATGTTTTCGTCTCCGTTGCTTTGTTCGTTATAGCCCAGCAAGTATCTTCTGGCCCCAGGGCTCACAAGGCAGCCCTCCTCTCTCTGGCATTTGCGCTGCTTTGGAAAGGGTGCTAGGATGGAAAGTGGGAGGCAGACTTGTCACCTGCTAGTTATGTGGCAGTATGCATTCTTGTCCTGCTCATCCCTTGGGCTCTGGAGGAAGGCCAAGGCAAGCAGTTATCAGAGATTATATCTGAAGCCAGGATGCAGTGGGAGTGGAGGGTGAGGGAGTATGTGTATCGATGGGGGTGGGGATCCCCTCCCCCTGCCGTCCAACTGCAGGAGCCAGGGCTGGCAGGAGTGGAATCTGGGCATAGCCTAATCACCACTCAGAGGGGTTGGACCTCAGCTATTGAAGCCAAATGCCCACCACGTTCCACTACCTCTTCACCCAGGGAGTCATTCTTCCTTAATGAGGTGGCTGCTCACCTCCTCCTCATCTGCACCCCCAACTGCTGACACACCACTTTAGGCTGCAGTCATCTCTCACCTAGACTACTGCAATCACCTCCTAGGTGCTGGTTCTACCTCCAGCTACTCACTGCTGCCACCCTGCCCTCAAGTTCTCACCTCCAAGTGCTGTGTTGATTTCATCGCTTCTAAACTGCCTGCAAAATTCAACTCAAACACTCAGCCTGGCGTTGGAAACCTTCCTGGAGATGCCCTCAGTGTCCAAGTCTCGGCCTTCCCAGCTCTGATGTGTTTCACACTAGCCCCGCTGTACTGCTGCACTGCTCCCACCCTCTCTGGAACTCCTCTGCTCCTCAGAACCCTAGTCATCCTTCCAGATTTGGCTCAGAAGCCCCCTCAACCATGAAGCTTGCTCAATCTGCCTTTGTTTATCCTCCCAGAGTACTTACGTGTAAGATTATTTCATTTATTCTCTTAAGGAGCCACTAAGGGTCTACAGAACTTTCTCATGTGCCTGTGAATACAAAGATGAGTAAAATGTGGCTTCCAACTCTGAGGCCTTTCTGACTTAGGGGGAAAGAGTCTGCAAATAGATACAGATGAGAACATACAGTATGACCTGTGCAGTGGCAGAGGTGTGGAGAGTAGGCTGTGAGGCCCTGGGAAAGGTGGGCATGGGGAGAAGGCTTTTGGGAATGAGGCTGGAGACAGGGAGGGCCAACTGTGAGGAACCTGGATGCCAGGCTTGGGACCTTGAAAACAACTGGGAGCCAAGGAAAGATCTTAAGCAAGAGTGATTTTTGCTCTGAGAAGGTAACTCCAGCAGTCTGTGGGAGAGGCTGAGTATATCCACAGGAGCTATGGCACTCTGATCAATTCTAGGATTATTTCACTGGGTCTTGGTGTGCACATCTGGGTAGGGCATGATTCTCAGTGCCCAGTGCCTGACACAGAGAGCCCAGCACACATATGTTAGGTAAACGGTTGCTGAATTTATTAGCAAACGAAACAGTATTGGCTCATGGAATGCAGGTGAGTTGGGGTCTCCTTGGGCCTTTCGGGAGTCACCCTGGAAGAGATTCGCTCTCTTTGGTCCTCTGAGAGTAACTCACCCATCAGACAGGATGCCCTCCGCGATCTCACACACCAGGACGAAGAGCAGCATGAAGGTCAGGATCCAGCGCAGGTTGTGCCCAGGAAAGTGGAGCCATGTGCTGTGGTGAATGTGCACCTTGGAACTCTGACTGCCCCATCCTGCAAGGAGACACAGGAAGAGGTGGGAAGCCTGGCTCACCTGGAGAAGGTTTCATGAACCTCAGGAAGGTGCTTAGGCACTGGGCCCATGGTGGGAATAAGGAGGGTACCCAGGATAATGCCCCAGTCTGTTCACTTGAACTAAATGTCTTTGCATGAAGCCCAGACCCATGGAGGCCCACATGTGTAGGTACCCATTTTATATATGACTTTTCACGTGACAAACTACAGCGTAGATAAACCATCTGGTTGAGAGCAGCAGTATAAATGCTGGTACAATTTTTGATGTATCTGTGAGCATAGCTTCCTTCCTATTTCTAATTGTCTTTGTCAGTAATTAGCAACTTTTTGCTTCTGCAGCATCCCCTCTTTTTAATTCTGTGACAATTTTTCCTTTCTTCCCAAAAGCTGTGTATGAATGTTAAGATTTGCTTTTTTTTTCTCTTAATTTGAGCGAATTAACAGGTTTTGGGGGAAGCAGGGGACATCCTGTGAGTTGACAGAGCTAGCCAGCTTGGGAAATTCGAGGTCTTGGAGAGACATACAGGGGACCCCAGGAAAGAGGCACTGAAAACCTCCGGGGCGGTTCCGCCCAGCTCTGCAGTGGGTTTTCAAACAGGATGCTGGGGGCCTCCAGGTCACTGCTAAATCGGACGGCTCTGCACGGAGCCTGAGAAGTTGCACTCTAGGCACACGCGCACCCGGATGGGGTTGGCTGGGGAAGCGGAGCCTCTTCTCGCGCAGGGCGAGTGGGATCCCAGGATCTCTGGAGGCTACTGACCACCACTGTCCGGCTCAGCCCGAGGGCTCGCAGGGCCTCCATTCCAGCCTCCGAGGCGCAGGCTGCTCTCCTCCTTGGCCCCAGTGGCGGCTGACGAGGAGGGTGCCTTGGGGGAGGGGTGACCCGGCTCCCTACACAGCGCCTCTGAGAGTACAGTCCGACCCCCTCTCGATCTTTCCAGCACGGACAGAGACCCCCTGCCTTCCCCTTTCTCCATTCCGGCTCTAGCCCTGCGGTGGCAAAACTTGGGGGTCCTTCGGATCAAGAGCTTCCGTTGTGGTTGGTGCGGTTTCAGGGACATCCCAGTAGTGAGGGCTGCGCGGGTGCGCGAGCGCAGGGACCGAGGGGCATCATACAGAGCAGGGGAACCCCGGAGGGAGGCGAGCGGCGATCGCCCGCCCGCAAGGGGACACCGAGAGCGGCAGGGCGCTGCGCCTCCTCCTCCCTCCCGGCCTCTGCCCTCCCCCCCCGGCCTCTGCCCTCCCCTCCTCCGCCGCTCGCCCGGAGCGCTCACCGATGAAGAGGATGGGGAAGGTGATGAAGAGCAGGAAGACGTGCGGCACCACGTTGAGCGCGTCCACGAAGCAACCGTTGTTGAGGACGCCCTGGTCCACTCGGTAGGCAGCCGAGTGGTTCTCGCTGCCGCAGAAGGCCAGGGGCATGGCGGCGCCGGCGCGGGCTCTGCTCGGGCTGCGGCTGCAGCTGGCTCCCCGCGCCTCGTGCGCTCTGTCCGCTGCAGCTCCGCGGCCCGGCCTGGCCGCCAGGCCCCCGCCCCCACCCCGCGGGCCCCGCCCCGCCGGCGCTCCCGCGCCCCCACCCCCACTCCCCTGCTCCGCTACCTGCGGGGCCCCGGGGGGCGGCGGGGAGCCAGACCCGCCCGGCCGCACCGGGACCGGGAGTTCCAGCTGCGGTGCCCCGCGCGAGGTCCTGTGCAGGGGGCCGCCTGGTGGGTGCCCCACTGCGCGCACGCTGGGGCATGGGAGAAGGCAGGCTGGCTGGGTGGGTGGGCCTGCTTGACTCTGGGTGGGAGGCTGAGGGGTGCAGAAGAGAGGAGGGGACTCGTGTGTCCGGAGTGAGTGCGGTAGGAGTCTCACTGCCCTGGGTCTGAAATGTGGGCTCACCTGGCCTGGTGCTGGTGGATGAAGTTAGATCTGAGGGTCCTGACGGAGGCAGAGTGGGACAAATCCCACCCCATATGAATAGGGAAAGCGTTGAAAAACAGTATCTAGGGGGACCGTTCCATTGTCAGAAGTCCTTCCTGGAGGTTCACAGGTGCCTTGTAGCCTAGTCACTCTTTCACAAAGGGCATCTCCCAATACTCCTGCTATGTACAGGTTATAATCTTTCCCATTTTTCTGATGAGGAAACTGAGGCTCAGGGAGTTTACATGCTCGACCCAAGGTCTCACTGTATCCAGTGAAGGCAATGGAAGGCAGCCAAGAGAGGTGGAAAGATAATGTCATCCTAAGCTGTATCCTTGGTGCCTCAGTGGTAAAGAATCTGCCTTCCAATGCAAGAGACACAGGAGACTTGGGTTCGATCCTTGGGTGGGGATGATCCCCTGGAATAGGAAATGGCAACCCACTCCAGTATTCTTGCCTGGTAAATCCTATGGACAGAGGAGCAGTCCATGGGGTCACAAAGAGTCTGACATGACTGAGTGATTGAGCATGCTCACCAGCTGTATCCCTAACCTGACACACGCACAAGCTTAAGGAGTTCAAGAACCCTTAAGCTTGTGAAATTGTAAAGACAATGTTATGCCTTTTGGCTTTTTGGAAAAATTCTCATAGGTCTGTGGCCAAAACCAGTTTATGTCCTATGAAGAAAGAAGACAAAGGGGATTTTGGTTTAGATTTTAGAAGAATTTTCTGAGGTAGAGGTTTGCAGCTTAACTGCATGTATTCTCAGGGGGAGCTGGGGCATCATCAAGGAAGTTCTCTTCAGTCCCTTTCCCTCTGAACCTCTCTGAGCCTCTTCTGAGGCTACTTTGAGGCTCAGAGCCTTTACAGAAGGCTGTCGGGCAGGGCCTCAGTTCTGCCTCAGGCCTTGAGAGAGGCCAGGGCAGAGCCAGGCACCAGAGCAGAAGGCAGGTTGGGCTGAGTGAAGAGCTTAGGGAGGGCAGGAGATCAAGGTTCAAAGTCCTTGGACAGTCTCTGACTTTGGGGACTCTTGGTGAGGCTGTAAGAGGCCTGCAGCATATTAGCCAAAGTAGTGGAAACTTGGTGGCAGTAAATGTCCAGTACCAGTGAAAGGAGTTAATTGACATGGGTGAAGGCAGTCACTGAAAAAGTGATTGCTGAGTGTATGTATGTAACCAAATGGGAGAAGCTTATGAGACAATGTCAGGTGAAGATTCAAGAAACAAAATTGTATGTTTCCTTTGATTATAGTCATGTTAAATATGTATATTCGAATGCAAGCCCACAGGGGAAGCTCAGACCTGGAAATGGCTGTTAGGTTAGGGTGGTGTATAGTGTAAATTAGCTACTGTTGCGGTGCTGATTCTTACTGTTATTCCCATTCTGTTTCTGTAAGAATGAAACAACTAAGTTTCAAAGAGATATGATGTGCCCTGGGTCAACTAACAAGATTGTTTTTAGGATTTTATTTTTGAATCCCAAGTTTTTCATTTCACACTTTCTGCTGCCATTTGGGGGACTTCCCTAGTGGTCCAGTGGTTAAGTCTTCCCATTTCAATGCAGAGGATGCAGTTTCGATCCCTGGCTGGGGAGCTAAGATCCCACCTGCCTTGTTGCCAAACAAACCAAAATATAAAACAGAAGTAACAAATTTTATTGAAGTAACAAATTCAATAAAGACTTTAAAAATAGTCCATGTAAAAAAAAAATCTTAAAAAAAGAAACCCAATAAGTTTTTGTTGCCATTTTGTTTTTGTTGTTATAATTTCAGTTTTTCACACTTTCAGCAATGCTATTTTATCTTTCAGTAGTAGTACTATCTTGTTGTTGTTGTTGAGTCACTCAGTCATGTCCAACTCTTTTCAGCCCCATGGACTGCGGCATGCCAGGCTTCCCTGTCCTTCACCACAGAATATATGTGTGTATTCTGGTAGCATTATTACCGGTAGTTAATATAGGTGTGTATAAAAGACAAGTCCCCAGTCCTGGCTCTACCACTATGAGTTATGTCACATAGGACAAGTCACCATTCTGTGCTTAACTTTCCTCTTTTCTAATTGGGGAAGATAATAATACAGACCCTAGAGGAATAAAATGAGGTCACAGGCATACATGTGCTGTGTTAGCCTTGAAGATGATCCTGGCTGCTTCATCCTCTGGGGACTCACACATGGGACCCCATCAACCAGTGAAGGTTATCTAGTAGTCTTTCCTTTCCTTGCACTCAGCACACAGTGCCCAGCATAATCCACATACTTTCTTCTTCTAGGTCATTTGAAATAAACAAAAAGATCTAACCCAAAATGGGGGGCTTCCCAGGTGACATTAATAGTTAAGAATCTGCCTGAAATGCAGGAAACACGGATTTGATCCCTGGGTCAGGAAGATCACCTGGAATAGGGCATGGCAGCCCACTCCAGTTTTCTTGCCTGTTAATCCCATGGAAAGAGGAGCCTGGCAGGCTACAGTTCAAAGGGTCACAAAGAGCTGGACACAACTGAAGCGACTTAGCACACAACCCAAGCTGGACCCAAATGTACAGGACAATTAAGGGATCACTCACTGGGACAAAGAGAGTGTTGGGTCTAGAGGCTGGAAGGGGTACCACATTTGCCATCTCTAATGCAAACCTACTGCATGACTGTGGGCAAATTCCACCTAGCTTTCTAGTGAGGATACACATCCCATTGCCTGTCATGTGAGTGTATTATCTTGAAAAGTGTGGGGCTAGGGACTTCCCTGGTGGTCCAGTGGCTGAGACTCTGTGCTTCCAATGCAGGAAGTCTGGTTGGCTCCTTGGTTGGGGAACTAAATCTCACATGTCTCAACTAAGAGTTTGCATGTCACAGCTAAGACCCAGCATAGCCAAATAAATAATTTTTTTTAAGAAGTGTGGAACTGGGTTCATAAAGAGGCATGAAAGGACTTCTGCTGTAACATGGATTGTAATCTTGGAAACACCCAAATGTTCATCAATAGAGGACTAGTTAAAGCAAAACCAAAAAACAAACAAACAATATCATAATTCCATGCTGTGGGATACTGTGAGGCAAATACAGAGAATGAAGTAGGGTTATGTATAGAGATGTGGAAAGATGTCCAAGGCATAGATATAGAGCAGTCTGTGCGTGTGGCATGAAACCATTTTATTTCTGCAACAGAAACAGACAGGGAGCTGCAATGTCTCTATGGGGAGGCACTGGATCTCAAGCTTTTCTACCTCCAAAGATGCTGGCTCGGTTACATCAATAGCAGACTTGAAGCAGGGGTATTCCCCTTTGAGGATTCTCAGCCTTCCTCAGAGTAGAATGGAAAACCTGGGAAGGATTTCATGACCTGGATTCTTGAGCTCAAAGGGCTCACTAGGTGAAAGTAACTGCAAGCAGAGATCCTCCCTCGCTTTGTGTACAGTGAAAGGAAACCTGAGTACAAGGCTTCAAAAAACTTCCTTCTAGCTGTGATATTGTTCATCCTTTAATGCCCTTTCTCAGGTGTGTCAATAACCACACAGAGGGGGTCATCAAGATGATAATGATGACATTGTAGAGAAGGAGGCTATTTCAAGAAATTAACACTTTCAGTAACCCCAATCAATAGTGAGATGGTTAAAAACAAACAAAACCAAAAATGGCATTATCCATGCTATGCAGTAAGTACAGAGAGTAAAGTAGGGCTATCCGTGCATGCGTGCTAAGTCACTCAGTCGTGTCTGACTCTTTGTGACCCCACGGACTGTAGCCCACCAGGCTCCTCTGTCCATGGAACTCTCCAGGCAAGAACACTGGGGTGGGTTGCCATGCCCTCCTGCAAGACATCTTCTCTACCCAGGGATCCAACCTCTTTCTCTTAATTCTCCTGCATTAGCAGGCGAGTTCATTACCTCTAGCGCCACCTGGGAAGCCCCAAGGCTATACAAATCAAACCAATATGGAAAGATATTACCCCCACCCCACCCCGCCTCCAACTCTCCCTTCAGGCAGATGATTGTGAAGGAAATTCCAGGTGGAAAACAGACAACTGACATATCAAAGAGAGAAGAATTCTTGAGACCAGGAACCTGTGCTCAACCTCCCTGCCTGCCTGCTGCGTGTGTGTGTGTGTGTGTGGGGGGGGGGGGGTTGTGTGTGTCTGCAGGGTGGGGTGGAAGGGTGGGTAGCCACCCAGCAAGGGAAAGGCTAGGTGTCAGTTGTGCCAGAAAAATCCACACAGGGCCATTTTGAAGTAAGATTCCCTTGCCCCAGAGCAAGGGCACCAGACTGACAGAAGCAGGGGACCCTCTGCCATCCTTGCCTAGGTGGATGCTGCAGAAACAAGATGAACTGTCCCCAGTGTCTTGGCACTGCATAACTGGGGAGGTGGGGAAGGAACTCCAAGAAAACCCAGGGTTAACATTTTCTGCCAGCCTAGAAGGGATGGAGGTCTGAAATAGAAATTAAATAAGTTCTTGTTCTTGCCCACTTAAGCCTTGGTCCAAGACCACCCTCACCACAGTAACACAAGCCACAGGACAACTCCATGCGTGGCCTGGTTTCTCTACACACTTGAGGACAAGCCCATCCTCTCACTGGATTTCCAAAAGATCCAGATGCCCAGTACCTTGATTTAAAATGGAGGCTTTACTGAACTCCTCATGGGGAGATAGGAAGATGTGATTTTCACATCTCACTACTGAGACTTAGTAGAATCTCCTATTTCTCCTCCAGCCCCAGGAGTCTTCTCTGATTTGTTTTCTTACATCTCCTCTTCCTTTTTCCATACAGCCTCTTCTTCAAAACATGCCCCTCAGTCCCCAGGGCAATTCTGAGTTTGCCTTCAGCTTCTATACCCACTCAGGGTTTCTCAAGCGTGCCCTGTGTCTCTTCCCTTGCTGCTGACTGGCCTCAAGCCTGTTCTCTTCTTGGACAGATTATTGGGAGAGAGAATAAGCTTTTTATCTTTTGTTTCCCCAACATTTTTTGAGTTCTTAGTGTATCCCACACTTTACCTGATTTAAATCTCAGAGAAACTGCCTAGAAATCGCTATTATCAGAGAATATTGAGACTTGGAGGAGTTAAACTCTTTTCCCAGGGTCACACAGCTGGAAATTGGTAGAGAAAGGACCAAAATCCAGTTGGAGCCGGCTTCAGAGCCTGTTCTGTCAGTCACTCCTTAAAGCAATGCTGAGGGACCTGAGAATTTTACTGCCTCTGAGACTTCATCTCCTGAGGAGGGAATGAATGCAAGCCCCAAAGGACAGACCTTTGGGGGAACCTACACAGCTGTGTGCTCTGCCTCTTCTCTGTGTTAGAAGCCAAAGGAAATACGAGGTCATCACATCAGTCACTGGCATCAGTCAGGGGGCCAGGGGGGAGGACCTGAGTGTGAGGGGGTCCTGTGGAGTGGGGCCTCACCTGTGGGTGAAGCAGGCTCACAGATGACCTTGCAGTGATTTGCTTCGGAGATGATTTCCAGCGACAGAGGAAATGATTGCATGTGAGATGCCTGGGGATCCCATAAGGTGAGCTGGGCTGCCTCTTTCCCCACCCAAGGTTGCCCTGCAGCAGAATCCCCATCTGGGCTCATCTCTCTGGCACAGCCTTGTCCCAGACAGGTGCCTCTGGCAGGTACAGCACAGCCTGGGGGGCCCTGCCAGACACTGGGCTGGAGCCAGGTGAGGTGGGGGATGCTGCTGGGCCACCTGTCTTCCTTTTAGCTCTCTCCTACTCCCTCACCCCCACCCACCCAGAGGGACCTCAGCTGCTGTGCCCCTGAGCCAAGGCTCCTGGACCCAACTCTGTGCTGGGGACGTTCAAGTTCCAGCTCAGCCCCTGACCAGCCATGTGACCTTGGGCAAGTCAGCCTCCCTGGTCTTCAACTGTAAAAGTGGATGAATGAGCCTTCCCTTGTGATTCAGTCGTGTAAGAAAGCCTGGCAAACAGGAGACCATGTATCAAGCTTTCCAATTCTCAAATCAGCTTCTTATCCAAGCACAAAATACTGAAAGATGCTGATCCCCCTCCTAGTTTTATTAAGTGTAATTGACATATAACAATGTATAAGTTTAAGATGTATAGATTATCACTATGTTTAGTTAACATCAATCTCTTTACAGAGTTATTTTTTTCTTGTGATGAGAATTTTTAAGATCTACTCTCTTAGCAACTTTAAAATATACAATACTGTTCACTGTGGTCACCGTGCCATACATTACATGCTCAGAACTTATTTATCTTATAACTGGAAGTTTGTACCGTTTGACCACCTTCGTCTATTTTCCCTATCCTGCCCCTCCACCCTCTATCTCTGGTAACCACCAATTCATTTCTATGAGTTCAGATTTTTTAGATTCTGCACATGAGGTCATACATTATCTGTCTTTCTCTGACTTATTAACTTAGCATAATGCCCACAGGATTCATCCATTTTTTTTGCAAAGGGCAGGATTTCCTTCTTTTTATGGCTAATATTCCATTACAGATAGCGACCACATTTTCTTTATCTATTCATGCATTGATGGACACTCAGGTTGCTTTTCATATATTGGCTATTATAAGTAATGCTGCAACACTTACTGATTTTTAATAATTGATTGAGTTCCTACCTAAAACTTGAGTGGAAAAGAATAAAATGCCAAGGCCTTTATAGCATTCTCTAGCTTGATCATCATATCCCTTTAAAGCAGGTGATATAATCATCATTACAGAGTGGAGCATGAAGCAGAGTGGAAAAGTCACTGACCCAAGGACCCCCAGCCATGTAGGTAGCAGAACTCAGGTTCCAACTGGAGCATCCTGCTGAGAAACAGGGTAGACTGGGGTAGGGGTGGGATAGATGAGGAAGGCCAGAGGGGGTATGGGAGCTTTCCAGTTGGAAGGAGGTGTGAGGAGGTGTGGTGGGAGTGTCTGGAAGTTCTCTCTGCAAAGCAAGCTCACGGTCCTTATTTAGACTTGGCTGCTTGAGGGTGTGCCTATACATAAGTATATATATAGCCAACTTCTTGGCACACTGGTGAAAACCTGGTGTATAAATTAAGGTACGTGTGGGCATGCCTGCCACAGTGATTCTGTTGGGGAGAGGAAAGAAGACCCTTCTCTCTGGTGCTTGGGCAAAGAAAGACCTCTTCACTCAGGCAAACAGAGAGCTGAAAGGGAAGGAGGGAAGGAGAGCTGGGGATGAGAAGAGACAGAGGCATCAAGACAGACTCACAGCCACTACCTAACATTTACCTACTTACTCGAAAAAGACATTACTGAAGCACTCCCCCCTTATTCCCTGTACAGACTCGAAACTTATTTTTAGCTAAAAATTAGTATATTAAATATTCAATCATGACTATATTGAAGTTTAAGCTTTTTGAGTAGCCAGAGTGCCCTTGAGAAGACAGTCATTTAATGATGTGGGTGTTCTGGGGCAAAGGACAGAGCCTGGAGAAGTTGTGTTAAGAGTAAAGAACCCAGTGGTTTGGAGAGAAGTGTCACCTTTTCCACTGGAGCTGGAGAAATCAAATCAAACTCCTTTGCTGGTCCAGCCCCCTGGTCGGAGAGGGTGAGGGGAGCAAGATGTTGAAATCTGCTTGCTCGCCTATTTGGGAGAAATAACTTGGCTCAGTCCATGGCATGGTCGCTCCAATCTGTATCTGAGGCAGTTAGTCAATCCATTATAGACTTTACTGGGTATCTGCTGTGTGCAGACTGGGTTTCCCAGATTACACTGCTCCCTGAAACCCTGTAAACTGAGTATTAGTGTGTCCTTAGGAAGCTAAAGCCCAGAGAGGCTGAGTGACTTGCCCTAACTCACAAGCCAGTGAGATGCATAGCCTGCACTGAAACCCAGGTTCACCTGGATCTGGAACCACTATGCTTCCCATACCAGTGGTTCTCAGAGTGAGATCCCTGGGCCAAAGGCATCACTAAGGAATTTGTTAGAAATGCAGATTCTTTGGTCCACCCTTATGGAATCTGAAACTCTGGGGATGGAGTTGAGAAATCTGTCTTATTTTAAAAAATATTTATTTGTTTGGCTGCACCGAATCTTAGTTGAGGCCTAAGGGATCTTGCATCTTTGTTTCGGAGTTTGAGGTCTTTAGTTGCAGCATGCCAACTCTTAGTTGAGGTATATGGAATCTAGTCCCCTGACTAAGAATTGAAACTGGGAGCTTGGAGTCTCAGCCATTGGACTCCCCGGGAAGTCCTGAGAAATCTATTTTAACAAGTCCTCCGGGTGATTCTAACCCATGCAGAGTTTGAGAACCATTGCTTTCTACTGCACTGTCTTCTGATTAGAAGTAACAGATTGTCCCTACCCTCAGGGGTTTACAATCTGCCTGGGAAAACAAGATAAACATACATTTACATTTTTTTTTTTTTAAGGTGATTGGGCTTGGAGAGTTAGCTTTCTTGAAGTTTTAGGAGAAAACGTGGCCTTGCGGATGGCCCAGCCTATACAGGGGAAGAAGGGGGAGACTGGCTGGTTAGGGAGGTATAGCACTGTGTGTAAAGGTGGGAAAGCTGGGGACAGACTTTCCCAGATGCAGTGAGGGAAACAGCAAGCCTGGCGGGGATGAGGCTCCATGAGGGAGGACAATGGGAGGCTGGATGACTCGCGCTCTGGAATTTCCAGCTATGGAGCTCCCCCTAGAGATTCTGCCCCACTGTTCATTTGACAATCCACATTTAGGAAGCATCTGTTGGGTGTGCCTGGCAGGGAGCAAAGGGAACTAAAAATAGGCTCCCTGACCCACTGACTGCCTGCTTCTAGGCTTTCAGCCTTGGGCTCAAATTTTACTTTCTCGTGTGAAGACTTCTCTGACCCTCCATCGTGGTAGGCTACTTAAAGGTCCCTCCTTTTAGTCTCTGAGCACTTTGTACAGTCCCTGTCACTGCCCTTGCCACCCAGTGATGCCCTCCTCATTTGCCGGTCTGCCCGACCCACTGTGGGCCAACACTGAGTCTCATGTAACTTTGGTTCTGGCACATGGTAGGTGCTCAAATCTCAATATCTTTTAAATGAATGAGTGAGTGGATGAATGAACGAACAAGTTGATCAATGATAATGTTTCCCCATGGGCACAACAGCTGTGTGCTTGCTCAGCTAAGTGGGAAATTGATGTCTATGAATTGATTCAGCTTTTTCATTGACTAACATCGTATCATGCAGGTGCACTTCCTTTAACAGATTCCTCCTCATTCATTTGTTGGCATATCTCTGTTGAACGCATATTATATGACCAGCCCCTTACAGAATGCAGAGACCCAGTAGTGAATACAGGGCCTGCTTTGACTGAAGTTTTTCTTTAATCTTCTGGGAGTTCCCAACATCTCATTATTAAAGTTCTTTGTTTTAATCATCACCCTATTATAGAGTGGATTTAACCTCTTTTGGATCAGAGATGCTTTTGAAAATCTGATAAAATTTAGATCACTTCTCCAAAAGGAGATTTACATTTTGAGGTTCATAAGCTCTACCTAAATCTATCTCTGGACCCTGAGTTAGGAACTGCAGGCCCGAGGTGGCTGCCCGGTGGGTGTTGGTTGAGCTGTGCCGAAGTTTAGAGCCACGTCAAGCAGACTTTTGCCCCTCGGTATCTGTCAAGTGAGTGAGGGGGCTGAACAGTAGAGTCTGAGCTGACTCACTGGTCTCAGGATCACCATAAACTGACGATGAGTGTGTGGTCGGAGCGGCCAGCTGTGCAGCACACAGACAGAGAGGAAGAAACTGCTCCCTCTGAGGCGACAGCCTTCACCGCCTGCCTGTGATGCTTGCTCTCTGAGAACCTCCCTTGGCTGTCCACCAATAACCAGCATGTGGACTGTGGGGAAATAAAACTCCCTGAGATTTCTCAGGTGTCCATTAAAAAAAAAGAAGAAGAAGCCCTAGCCTCCTGAGATTTGGAAATACATACGATGTAAGAAAGAAATTTTTGCTTTCACTTTCCCTAGAAGCATTTTGCCCTTCATACACCATGAGAGGGTCTTCCCTGATGGCTCAGCGAGTAAAGAATCTGCCTGCAATTCAAGAGACACAGGGGACATGGCTTGGTTCCTGGGTTGAGAAGACCCCCTGGAGGAGGGCGTGTCAACCCACTCCAGTATTCTTGCCTGGAGAATCCCATGGACTGAGGATCCTGGCGCGGTAAAGTCCAAAGGGTTACGAAGAGTCAGACACGACTGAGCAACTAAACGCGTGCACACGCACGCGCACACACACACACACACACACACACACACCATGAGAATTAGAGCTGTAGCCATTTGTTTAGATAATTGCTTTTACCCAAAAGGATAACAAAACATATCCAGCAATTCCACCTGTGGACAGATGCTCAAAATTTTTGAAAGCAGAGTCTGGAAGAGATATTTTTACACCCATGTTTATAGCAACGTTATTCACAATAGCTAAAGAACAGAAGCAACACAAGTGTACACCAAGAACTGAATGTGCTATTTCCATACAATGGAACATTATTCACATTAATCACATGCTACAACATGGAAGAACCTTGAGGAAATTATGCTAAGTGAAATATGCGTGCTTAGTCACTCAGTTGTGTCCGATTCTTTGCGACCCCATGGACTGTAGCCTGCCAGGGTCCTCTTCTATGGGGATTCTCTAGACAAGAATACTGGAGTGGGTTGCGATGCCCTCCTCCAGGGGATCTTCCCAACCCAGGGACCGAACCCAGGTCTCCCACATTGCAGGTGAATTCTTTACCATCTGAGCCACCAGGGGAGTCAAGAAAAGACAAACAGTATATGATCCCACTTATATGATGTACTTGAAGTAGTCAAATTCATAGAGATAGAAAACAGAATGGTGGTTGCCAGGGGCTGAGGGGATAGGGTTAGTGAGAGTTATTTTAAATTTACTGAATACAGAGTTTCAGTTGCACAAGATAAAAGAGTTTTAGAGATGGATCGTGGTGATGGGTGCACAATAATGAGAGTGTGCTGAGTGTCACTGAACTGTGTGCTTGAAAAGATTAAGACAGAATTGTAATGTGTATGTTGCCACAATTTAGGAAATGATAACAAAGCTTCTTTTATCTCTCCAAGAGAGCCAGAAGGTTATAGCCAGGGCCAGGTCCCCAGGTTAAGCCCCTGAGGTACCAGGAAGACTAGAGCACTAGCTCCCTGGTGTGTACGTTCCAGAAGCTTAGATTGGGAATCCTTTCCATCCCTTCTCAAAGAAAAAAACTTTTTCAGTTTGCCTTTCAAGAGGGGAGGGAAATGGCTATCTGCCTCCTATATACAAATGGAGAAAACCCAGTTAACCCATCCCTGCCCTACCAATTGTCCCATTACTCATGCAGGAGACTTTCCCATCTGGGTTTCATCTCATCACCTCAGGGGTAAGATTGGGGGCAATGGGGGCAGTGGGAAGGAGGGGCCGACTGCCTTATCATTGCCTATAAGATAATGGATAGGAAATCGGCCTCTGATCTAGAATACCTCCTGCACACATTCAGGACAAAATTAATGAGGATGAATATTAAACACCCAACGAGCACATGTGTGTGCATGCACGCACACAAACACACACACTCAGCTGGTGGCCTGTTGGGGAACAGGTGCAGCTTCCCTAGTAAGGGAAGGTGCAGGGGGACTTTGTGCACAGAACATGTGGACAGGGGGCTGGCCGTCCCCCTCCCCCAGCTGCCGTAGTTGTGGGTGTGGAGCGCAGAGGCCGGCTGAGCAACACCTTGACCTCAGAGTCCACCTTGGGGAAGCCCCATGCTGAAATGGGTCCCAAGCTCCTCCTTCTATCCATTCTACATCAAATTAATAATAATAATGTTAATTTGGGATCCAAGAACTATTTCCAAGCACTTTACCTCTATTCCTTTTGAGTCTCACAATTCTGTGAAGCAGGTACTGTTTTGTTGTTGTTGTTGTTGTTTAGCTGCTAAGTCACATCTGACTCTATTGCAACCTTATGGACTCTAGCCCGCCAGGCTCCTCTGTCCATGGATTTCCCAGACAAGAGTATTGGAGCATGTTACCTTCTCCGGGAGATCTTCCAAACTCAGAGACTGAATCTGTGTCTCGTGCATTAGCAGGTGGATTCTTTACCACTGCGCCAGCTGGGAGGCCCCAGGTACTGTTTATATAACACTTTTATAGTTGAAGAAATGGAGGTAGAGATTAAGTAACATGCCCAAGGTCGGATTTCAGTTCTCACTTCTCTGGATATTTGGAATCAAGTGTTGGAACCTCCGTATCTCAGCCCGAGAGTTCTGCGGTCATAGCAGATCTTTCACATCCATCTTTCTTGTCCCCAAGTGGTGACTGAGCAGCCTGCCCTGGCAGCTGCAGTAGGTGAGAGTCCCACATACCAAGAGAGTTAATGCCTGGCCTCCTGAGCCTCCTCCCAGATCACAACAGAGGAAAAGGGAGACCAGAAGGAAGGGAGGAAGGAAGGGAGCTTTGGAGAAACAAGGTCCTTATGGACACTACTTTGGGACTGCCCAGATCGATTCCTTGTCCTCTGTGATAGCACCCCAATTTTCCTCTTAGAACCATCTCCCCCTTTACTCAGTCCAATCGGGTGCTAGTAGGGTTACATGGATGGACATATGATCCAGGCCTGGCCAATTAGGGAACGCCTACCCCCAGGACAAATTTATTGGAACTACTGGGATAGAGTAGTGTGCTTCCTATGAGGCAGCCCTTCCGCTGGGGTAGCACTACCTGGTAGAATATGTTTTGGATACTGGAGGCCATCCTGGCATCACATGGAAGAGCCCATCTGAGAATGAAGCTAGCAAGAGGAGGGTGGGGCCAAGAGATGGATAATTTTATGTCAACTTGGCTGGATGCTGCTATGAAGGTATTTTCTTTAGATCAAATTAGACTTCAAATTAGTAGACTTAGAGTAAAGATGATTATCCTCCATGATGTGGGTGGGTCTCATTCACCCAGTTGAAATCCATAATAAATAAATCCTACTTTAGGACATTAGGGTACTAATGTCCCCTGAGGAAGAGGGGGACAGATTACCTTCAGATTCAAGCGGCAACATCAGTTCTTCACTAGGTCTCCAGCTTGCTGGCCTGCCCTGCGGATTTTGGACTTACCAAGCCCCATAATCATTTGAGCCAATTCCTTAAAATCTCTCTCCCTTCCTTGACACTCACAGATAGCCAGAACAGATTCCTGATATCATTGTTTTAACATTTGGATCCAACCAGATCTGACATCAAATACTCCTGGATTTTTCACTAAGGCGGTCATCTTGAATTGCATTTCTGTCACTTACCTCCTAAAGGGTCCATCTCAGGAGGGAGCAGGAGCTCACACTGACTAAGCTCTATGCCAGGCCCCTAGCTCCCCTTTCACAGTCCACCTGGGCCTTGAAGGATGCAGAGACATTCACATGGGCATGAAGAGGGCAGGGCAGAGTGAACACGTGAAGACACGGGGAAGTGATGGGGCATGGCAAGCCCAGGAAACTCATGTGTGGCAAATGTGGAAAAAGTGATGGGCAAGAGACTGGGTTGGAGAAGTTGTCAGGGACTACGTGACGCAGGATTTGAATGCCAGGCTGAGGAGTCTGGACTTTGTCCCGAGGACAGCAAGGGAGCCACTGAAGAGTGTTAAGCAGAGCAGTTAAATGGACCGACTCGGGCTTTGGTTGGTTCACTGAGCAGTGTGAAGCAAACAGGATGCAGAGATAACAGAAGCAGAGAGAAGTAATTTTTATGGCTGGTGGTTTTCCTGGTGCTCCTGAAATAATATCTGAGACATCACTTCCCTCTCATCTGCTGGAAGCAGTACAGCACAGTGGTTAGTGATGTGGCCTGCTGGCCCTGCCTGGCTCTCCATCCTGGCTCTGCCACTTACTGTCTGTTTAGCCTCAGGAGTGTCACCTAAGTCTTCGTGCCTGTTTCTTTAGCAAAAGGAACATCTTTTCCCACCTCTTACTAAAGTCTTGTAATGATTATGTGTCATTACATATTTAGGGCTCAGCACAGTATTTGGCACGTGGTAAGGTGGCACAGTGGTAAGAGCCCACCTGCCAAGGCAGGAGATGGCAACAGACATGGATTTGATCTCTGGGTCAGGAAGATCTCTTAGAACAGGAAATGGCAACCTGCTCCAATATTCTTGCCTGGAGAATCTCATGGACAGAGGAGCCCTGGCAGGCTACAGTCCATGGGATTGCAAAGAGTAGGACACCACTGAGTGACTGAACACACACACACACACACACACACACTCATGCCTAGTAGTTAGTAGCAATCTTACTCATACCAAGGCCAGCGGGCAGCCTCCTAGGCTGCAAATCCCAGGCCCCAGGGCACCAACAGCAGCAGGCCCCTGCCCTATGTCTTCTCCCTGTGCCAGCCCCACCTGCCTTCCCTGGAGACCTAGTCTGCCTCTCCAGTTCTCACAGAGGCACGGCCAGCCCAGGCCTCGGGGAGTTGGGAAGGGTCACTGCAGGGACAGGAGGAGAAAAGGGCTTTTAGTTCTAGAAACAGATTCTCCTCTAAGTCTTCCCCTGCACAAGCCCAAAGCGGGTGTCCTGGGTCACAGAGGCTGCCAACTCAGCCCTTTCACTTGTCTTCCAGATGTAGAGGTGAGAGGCTTAAAGCAGGCTCCACCCCAGGGACTGGCTGTGGGAAGAAACTTCAATGACACGGACACAAGGCTAAAAGTTCAGAGTCAAAGGTCAGCCTTGAATTCCCAGCTGTTTCTACTCCATCCCCTCACTGTGCAGTGGAAATGGCAGGTCCACCTCCACATTAAGGGAACTCTGGACAAGACACCGTCTTTTTGGCCCTAATTTTCTTGAATACCCACTAATGGGAGTTGCATTCAAAGGTGGTAAATAGTGTTCTACTTAGGGCCAGACATTCGATCAGTTTTAATGGTTGCCTGGTTGGCTGATTGGAAAGAGTGCTAGCACTGAAGGAGTGATGTCCACCCTGCATGTGGGAGACAACGGGCAGTGCGGGGGGCAGTCTTGGACCTGGGTGGGTTTTTCATCCTGAGTACTCAGTCTTGGCTCTGAAGTGGATTCCCATGTCTGGCCCAGTCTCCCAGGTGGACTCTGAGCCTCAGTCGTACCCCTCATGCACCCCTCCACCCCCAGAAGGCCACATACTACTTTAGGCCTCCCTTCTATACATATTCTCTGAAGTTTTCCAGCCTTTAAGTGGTTGATGCCAATGTCTCCTGGGTACTTTGGGCTCAACCTGGAATAGCTTTCCAATACATGAGAACTGATTTCCTTGAGTCGTGACAGTCAGGCATCATAGAAAAGGAAGCTTAAGCCCAGGACTTCTGTTCCCCCTGTCTGCAGCCTCCCTTTACTCCCTTTATCCTCTCTTCTGGCCCTGCCCAGTAGCACTCTCTCCTGGCTCTTCTTCCACTAACAAGGGCTCAAAGCCCTCTTTGTCTCACCCATCCAGTCTTGATAAGCACTGATAAACTCATTGACCCGGAGGTGGCAATAACTAAGAATAGCTGGAGATGAATTTCAAAGGGTGAGATTCCAGGCATGAAGGAGCTGAAGGCCTCAGCAGCAGTAATTGTAATTGTCTTACGAGGCAGGAAGTAACCCTCCTCTTCTCAGAGGGCCTGGGGACCCTCGGCTCCTCATCTTGGATCCCCATGATATGCCGACCACTCTTTTCCTTGGAGCCAGCCTGGGAGCTCATCCCTGGACCCTGAACCAGGAGGGCTTCCAGTCACCCTCTGCCCGCCCCTTCAAGCTATGCCGTTCTGCCTCATTCATTGCTCTTCAACTGTGGGAAGAACTGTCCTGTTAACAGCCTAAAAACTGAGACCTACCAATGAGGGTTGCCCTGTCTCCTACAGCTTAGAGTGGAGAAAGGTATGGGCTCCTGAGACAGAGCACCGGGGTTTTGAATGCCAGCTCCACAACTTCTTGACTGTGGGACTTAGTCAAAGTCACTTCACTTCTTTCTACCTCAGTCTTCTCTTAATAAGATGGGGTTGATGACGGCAGTCCTACCCAGTGGAGTTGTTGAGGGGAGTAGATGAGCTTACCATAGAAAGACCAGTACCTGGCAGACAGCTGATGCTAAGTGCTGCCTCTTAACACTGGGCTCCTTGGTGGGGTGGGGGTGGGGCTGCAGTAATCCTGGTCGTCGCAGTTTGAGGTGGCAAACACCAGGGTCCAGCTCAGGGATGGCACATAGGAGGTGTCAGCACAGAGGAGGTGTCCCTTGAAGAGGGGAGCCCTTCCTTCGACCTTCACTTTGGAATTGTCGCCAGAGCCAGATTAGGAGCCAGATAAGAAAACATAGAATTCCTCAGCACGGTTGCTATCTCTGGGAGCCAGCAGTTAGGAGGTCATCGTGGCTTTGTCTCTAGTGTGACTGGAAAACCCAACAGTTTCTCCCTCTCTCCCTCTTTCTCTCTCTGCTCCTCCCATGGATCGTGACTCGTTGCCCACAGTCTGCCTTTGCCTCAGCAGCCTTGTTGGGCGGTATGCGACTCCGCCCCCAGCCGCAGCTGACTGGACATGAGATTGGCCCCTTCCCACAAGACCGCCCATTCGGCTGAGCTGGCCCAGTCAGGTTCTGCCTCTGGAATTGAGAATGGGGAAATGGTGATGGAACTACAGCTGAAAGGTCATCTAGAATTAGGTAGAAGACGTGACGGCTGTGTTCAAGGTGAGCTTCGAGGATGCAGAAGCTGGTGGTAGAGACAGGAAGCCTAGAGAGAGAGAGCTGCTCCTCTGAAGCACCTTAAATCAGAAACACCTTCCACTTCTCAGAAGGCCTGGGGACCCTCGGCTCCTCATCTTGGATCCCCATGATATGCCGACCACTCTTTTCCTTGGAGTCAGCCTGGAGCTCATCCCTGGACCCTGAACCAGGAGGGCTTCCAGTCACCCCCTGCCAGCCCCTTCAAGCTATGCCCTTCTGCGTCACATCCTTGCCTCCTCCCATGAGGTTTTGCTGGATGTAATTTCATGGATGGAGTGGAGCCCCTGAAGCTGCCTTGCTCACATCCTTTCTTGGCGACTTCAAGAGAAAGAGCTGTGACCAGGCTGTCTGTGAGAGAAACTGGGACACCTCACACCTTGAGGTGACCCTCCAGAGCTGCAGGCTTCAGCTACACTTTCTGGAGTTGAGCAAAGTCCCTGCCACAAGAGCTTCATTTCCTGCCATCCTTCTGCCGAGAAGACACTGAAGAGCCCAGCCTGTCTCCAGCTTCCCCAGCCCCCCTGCGCCAAGCCAGCTCCTGGCCATTGGATCACATCCTTCAAGTCAGCCCCAGATCCCAGCACCCAGATCTGTTTCCCATTCTTGACTAGGAGGCAAAACTACATGAATTTTAATTTGACAGCCTTGAACCTGCTGTCCAAAGCCACACTCCCTCCTATGAGCCGGAAAAGAAGTCTGCTTATTTTATTAATGAGTTCAGAGTAAGGTTGTGGCATCAATCTTAGCAGCAAGGAGATCAGGAGAGGGAGGAAAGGGATGGAGAGAGAGAGGGAGAGACCCAAGAGTCAGGTCCTAACAGAGTTCAAGGGAGGAGTCTCCCAGATTCACTAGGCTAGAGGAATGACAGGAGAGGCTGGATCACAGGGCCTCTTCAGAATGGCTGGCTGCTCCCTCCCTCCATGTTGGCCTTCAGAAGTGTGGCCTGAGGTGCTTCTTACACAGCCCTGCTTCAGGGTCAGAGGGAGTTTGCCATCCCTGGGGGGCAGCTGCGGGTTTCCAGGGGGCCTGCAGGCGGCTGTGTGTCAGATGGTTCCAGGCACGATGACCAGGAGGGTGGAGCCACAGCTCAGTGGCTTCTAGGGGTGAATTTGTTTTCTCCTCTGAACTTCAGAAGAAGGTCCTGTGGGGAAGAGGAACAAACCAGGCGGGTGCAGGCCTTGCGGGCGGGCACTCAGCCGAGGGCAAGGCCAACGGCAGGAAGCACACACTGCACCCTCAGAGGCACGAAGCCCTGCCGGCTTCCGAACGCCTCTCTTGGTGCAGGCCCCGAGCAGCCATACCCCAGCCATAGCCACGGCACACAGGAGCCAGGGAGGGAGCAGAAGGGACACCACGGATGGGGTAAGAGGGGACCAGAAGGCAAAGGGGCCGAGGTCCCTCAAAAAGAGCAGATGCAAGTGACAGAAAACATAGAGCCACTGAGGCCAAGCCACAGCCACAGTGGAGGTCAACTGTCTTGGGAGCATGAGGCCCTAATGTTTTGAGATACTTGTAACAGGGAAGTCAGCACGTCCAGGCTTCGGTCTGCCCCAGAAGCTGCCAGCTGTGGGCTTTAGGCCATACCAAACACCAGGTTCATATCCACTTACCAGCTTTGTCCATGGGCACCGCCCTATCACAGGGCAGGAAATACATCCCAAGGCTGGACTCCAGACAGAGTCCTCTATCTGTCTCACAGATAGAGTCCAGAGTCAGAGGGGAGAGATGGCACCGAGGACAGCCCAGTCTGAGCTGGGCTCAGGCCACAGGTCACAACAGGACATGGACCAGTCAGATAGGCCAGCCCTGGTTCTTTGGACCAGCTTCAGTTGCTTCTTAACTGCCCTGGCTCTACCCCAGCATGGCAGCCTGGTGGAGCTCCCAGAGGGTGGGCTCACAGGGAAGGGGAAATCCAGGCTGCGCTTCCTTTGGGCTCTCCCAGCCCATCACACCCAGTTTGAGGCACTGCCTGTGCCCAGCAGAAAATGGTGATCACTGCTCCATTCTGCTCACGGGGGTGCAATGGGGACCCAGGGCAGATCCCCAGGGCTGTGGTGAGTGAGGACACCCAGGTCTCAAGCACGCTAGCAACTGGGCTCTGCTCGGCTTCCCTGAGCAGGAGAGCCTCTGAGTCCCACAGAATTCCAGTGTCATCAGCAGCAGGCCCAGGTGGCACTTCAGGGATGGCACATCCCCTAGACACCAGTCCAAAGAACCTGCTGACAGCGTGGGCAGCAGACGGCCACGACATGCAGCCTGCCTGCCTATTCACCGTGGGGGTTGCCAGGCTCCAGTTGTAGGAGGAACCCGTGTCTAAGCACAGGAGTGTGGTCTTCAAGGAGCTTTCGGACCAGCTGGGGGCTTTCAGCTGCAGAGGAGGGAAGAGATGGGCTACATACACAGAGTGGAGCAGGAAACACAAAACAGGGTTTGGTTATTCCAGGCAGAGCTCCTCTGGACCTCTCCCTTCACTGGGCTCCTGCTTTGGATCCTGCCTGGACCCTGGGTTCCAGAATTAGTTGCTACAAGACCTTGATTTCTCTAAGACATACAGGACTCAGCCTCTGCTGGGAGGGGGAGCAAGCAGGCACAGCTGTGATAGGCAAGCACGGAGGTAGGGGAGGTGATGTGATGAAGTGAGGATGAAGGCCAGTGAGACAGGCACACACAGAGATGGAGAGGGAGGCAGAGGCAGAGACAGAAAGACAGATGCTAAGAGAAAATGGATGCAAAAGGGTGGCAAAGATGGAGAATCCGACTCAGAGCCAGAGTGGAGAGGGGCAAGTAAAGGGGGAGAAGGGGGAGAGGGATGAAGGGAAGAAGGATGCAGGGGAGAGGAGTGAGTGGGAGAGAGATGGACAGGAAGGATGGGGGAGTGGGAGGGAGGGGAAAGAGAGATTGAGACAGAGAGATGTACACAGAGGCAGGAATGAAACACACACAGAGAAAGACAGACCCTGGACCAAGGAAAACCTGCAGGATGGGGCCAAAGCCTATGGTCCTGGCTACATGAGGTCAAGGAGTTAAGGATCAGGAAGCCCCTCCAGAGAACAAAAGACACAGAAGTCTTTAAACTAGCTGGTGATGGGGCCAGAGATGAAGTGCTGCGTGGAGAATCAGAAATCTGAGGCTTTGTCTCTAATTTGTTGTTTACTTGGCCTGTTTTCCACATGGAAAGAAGAATTTGGACAAGACAGACTTGGAGACAGCTCTGGCAATACTTGAGGACTGTGACTTTGTTCTAGGCTTGCTCTACACTGGGAGCTTTCTAGGATCAATTACTACTAGATGTTGTGTGCTTGGGCCGTTCCTTCAAGCTGGAAGAGGGCTGGGGCTGGGGTGTGAGAAAGTGGCCAAGACTCCAGAGGAGGAGGAGGAAGACAACAGAGTGGGCCAGGCACCCGCACACACTTACAGCTCATCGTCATACTCCTTGGGGGGACAGACGGCAACAACAAGGTCGATCCAGTCCTGTGGGGAGAAGCTGTGTGACGCTGGGGTATGCTCAGTGGTCGTGGCGTGTCTGCCTCTGACACTCCATTCCTATGCCTGGGTACCATGGCCCAGGACCAGCCAGCTGGGGTCTTCTTCCCATGGGAAGGTGAGCCCAGGTGGGGCTGGAGGTCCTCCTGGTGGGGAGGACTCTCACAGCACAATCCTTCAGTCTGGGGAAGCTTCCAGTCTCTGAGGTTTCAGAATCACAGAGACCAGAGTCGCCAGGTCCTTGAGTGACACCAGATTCGCAAATGCTAATCTGTGGACCACAGTCAGGCAAAAACCTCAGAATCACTCAGGAAATTTCTTCAAATTCTAGATTCATGGACTTGGTCCCTAGAAATCTGAGGTTAGGTCCTGGGAAACAGCATTTTCAACAAACTCCCTAGGTCATTCTGATGCACAGCCAATTAGGAAACTTCAGGCACTTTCTGCTCCTAATATTTAAATCCCCTCAATGGCATCACCACCATCCTTAGCTTGTTTCTCATTGTCCATCCTTGGCTTGGGTATATCCAACACAAATTTTGTGGACTATCATTAGGCCCCTCTACCATGTAATCATTCCTGATATTGAACTGAAATCTCTCCCCAGGACCTCCCTCCATCCAATCCAGTTCTGCCCTCAAAATCACAGAAAACACTCTGTTCCCTCAACACTAATGCAGCACTTCAGATAATCAAAGACAGTCATCATGTTACCCGTAAGTCTTCTCTTCTCCACATCCCTTCATGTGGGTCCCAGGCCCATCTGGTCAGCATCCTCGGCACTGAACTTAATATCTCAGGCTCAGCTGCCTGCATACAGTTGCACAGGTTGTGCATTGCACAACATGAGTGGGCACCATTCACACTGTAGTCTGTAGGAGGGCACCCCCTCTGATTGTGCAGTGCACAGCCTGGGAGACCTTACATGGCAGTCCTGACCCAGGTGGGTGTCTAATGAGCCAGAGCAGACTACCACCAGCCCCTCCTCCATTCTGGGCCCTCTACTTCTGTTAATGCTTTCTAGTGGCCCCAAGCACTCTTCTGATTCCTGTTTGACATGTACTTAGTGAAGACTTCAAGTCTTTTTCTTGGGTGGGTTGCCACATCTGGTCCTGTGAAGTCTATTTATGCCACTTGGTTTTTGGACTCAAGGTCAGAAACTGACTTTCTGAATTCTGTTGTGTCAGATTAAGACCACTGGCCAGATAGGATATGTGGGTGTCACCCAAGAGTTACCTGGACTTTGGATATCTGCCTTGGGATGGGGCACCCTGACTGTAAGGTCTGGTTGAAGAGGCCGGGGTTTGAGGCAGGCAGACCAGGGAGGGAAGAAGGGAGGGGGTTTGTTCTTACCCCTTGATTCCATGCCTTCTGCAAGGTGGTCTCAGCCTCAGCCAAGGTGTAATCCGTCACGATCTTGCCATTGATGGCCATGATCTCATCCCCTTTCACAATGCCACCTACAGGAAAGTAAGGCTGACATAAACAACTGGGCTGTATGTGGAAAACAGGGCATCACTGTAGGGTCGCAGAAGGGGCCTGACTCTCGGATTCAGAAAGCTCATATAGGTTCAGAAAGCACGAGAGGAAACAATTGACCAGATTGCTCAAGGGCAGCACTTCCTTCCCACCCCATCCACACACCCTCCCCCCAGCTCAGCAGAATCGGGACACCAGTGATGAATCATTGCCAACCCAGAGGGACAAATTATTTTGTTCCTCTGACTGCAGAGGAAGGCTGACCTGCATTTCCGGTGAAGTTAACTAGAAACACAAGCTACTTCTCTGAGCCCTCCCTCTCTGTGCTTCCACCGTTCTGTTTGGTTTTAGGTCCTTGAGCCCGAGCTCTTTCCTGCCTCAGAGCCTTCACATGATGCTTCACCTGGAGCACCTGCCCTCACTCTTGCCTCATTTGTTCCAAGTCTGAGATAAAACTCTTGAGGGGTCTTTTCTGACTCACTCCCCACACTCAATCTCAAGTGGACCTTTCCTATTATTCTCTCATAATAGAGTATCCTCTTGGTCTTTTCCTCCACAGCATTTTCACAATTTGTAATCATATATCTATTTGTTGACTGGTGGTCCCTCCTACCAGACAGTCAGCTCCATAAGAGCAGAGATTGTATTTTTGGCTCTCCACTACATATCCAGTGCTTAATGAAATACCTAATAAAAAACAGGAATTCAACAGATAGTTTTTGAATGAATGAGTGTGATTGAAGGTGTTCCTGGATAAGCTGACCTATGATCTGATAAGTTTGAGAAAAGCTGAAGTTATAAACTAAATAAAAGTACTTGCTGTAGGACTTGTCGGAGCCTTGAATATACTAATATACTATGTTTGAGTATATTAATATGCATTGTGCCTCTCCAAGAAGTTGATTGTACATGGTGTCCCCATACATCTTCAACTTCAGAACCTCTTCTTATTTTTTTGAGGACTTTCTCCCAGTCCTGGTGTCCACAGAACATTCTGTGTTATGTTGACACAGTTTACTCAGGAGCCTCATGAGCATGAAGGCCTACCAGACTGTGGCGTGTGCCACTGAAGATGTCCAGCAGCTTCTGGACAGTGGGCCTGGGGAGAGGCAGCTTTCACATTTTGGTTTTGTACAAACCCAAGAGGGAGCCTCGGAGCCAGTAAGACAGTGCTTGGGCTGGGGCTTCGTAAGGAGGGGAGGGCCCAGGAAGTCACCCAGCCATCCTGGTGCTCTTTCCCTGCTAGACATGGCGGACAGGTGGGGCCAAGCATCGACCCTTCGCTCAGCTGGTGCGGGAAATGAGGGCAGAGGAGGAGGCTGTGAGCCAGGTGGGCAGAGGTGGGTTGAGCAGCAACCCCTCCTATAGCAGAAATGAAGGCTCAGAGTGTGGCTGTGAGGGACGACGTCATAAAGGCCATGGGAGGCCGAGCTGGACTCACCCTAGTAACTCATAGAAGCCTGACTGCCACCATGGCCAGATCACCTTGCCATCACCCCATCTCCTTCCTCAGGCCCACACCACCCTGTGTTCTCACCTCAGCTTGTGGGAGAGACTCCAGCCTAGCACTGTCAAGAAGGGATCTGACCCCGGGATTCCCTGCAAGGGTGTGCGGTGTGTTAGTCGCTCAGTCATGTATGACCCCATGGACTGTAGCCCACTGAGCTCCTCTGTCCATGGGATTCCTAGGCAAGAATACTGGAGTGGGTTGCCATGCCCTCCTCCAGAGGATCTTCTCTATCCAGGGATGAAACCTGGGTCTCCTGCATTGCAGGCAAATTCTTTACCATCTGAGCCACCAAGGAAGCTCTCTTTAGCTTGCAAAGGGGCCTGCAAAGGGACTCCTACTTCAAGGGCATCTATTCCTCTACAAGGAGTCAGGAGTATTGAAAAGCTGCCTGGACTGGAAGAAGAATTCATCAGTGGTGGCATTTTGGACACTGGCAGATGAATGGGTTGATCGTTTGAAGCATAAGTCTGTGCTGGGTCCATAGCGGCTTCACTCATTAGCAGGGGGTGTTTTTCTCGGTAAGGGGATTAAAGCAAAGCAAGAAGATCTGCTGCAGAAGGTCCAAGCATGGGTGGCACTTGTGCTGGCTAGTAAAGCAAAGGACCAAACTGTTGTGGCCAAGTGCTGCCTCCACTGCTACCGGCTGCAGGTCCTGAACCCTTCCTGTGCCTCAGTTTCCTGAGATGTGAAATAAAGGATGATAACCATGTCTACTCTCAGGGCTGTATACGAATTAAATAGGTTAATGCACATGAAATACTTAGACACAGGCTATATGCAGGTACTTAGAATAACATCTGGCACAAGGTTCACTCTGGACAGATGTTGGCTCTTATCATTATTAAAAGCACAGGTAGTTTCAGTGGTTCCTCTTTTGCCTTTACTTGTGTGGTTCTCTCTGCCTGGAAAGCTCCTTCTCTCCTTCTCAAGGCAAGCACTGACTTACCTTTAAAGGTTCAGCTCAGGTATCACCCTCGTAGGGAGCCCTCCAGGCTGCCCCCTTTCCCTCGGTGGGTTAGGCCCTCAGGGTTCCCATAGCTCCCCTCTACCCTTCCAGTCCTCGGCCAGCCTGCAGCATACCACACTGTTACAGTCAGCATGCGGTGATTCTGAGGATGTTTCCACCCCTAGACAGGGAGCCCCTGGAGGGCAGAGTGGTGTTTGTGTGGCTCTGTGCCCGCTGATCCCAATACCATCATGTGCCTGCGGGGAACGTGTGGGACTGGTGGACAGGTCCAGCGGGGACAGCATTCCTGAGAGCTGTCAGCCCGCTCCCAGCAGCCTGCTGTTTGCTTTCCTGGAGAAGCCGGTATAACCATCACACCATCCCCAAACCTGAGCACGGCTGGTCCCCACTCACCATGCCGCTCAGCAGCTCCGCCCTCGTAAACCGCAGAGACAACCACCTTCCCGATCGGGGAGTCCACACCGCCTTCCAGGGCCAGGTCTAAAGCTCCCTCCTGATGAGAGGGAAACAGGCTTTTGGAGTTAAGCAGACAACAGACTGTGGGCACCTGCGCACCCAGGACTCTCTTGTTGGGGCCACGGAGAGGGCAGGAGAAGCCATGGAGGCAATGACGGGCATTGCCATCAGCCAGAAAATAGGACGTGGGCACCAAGTGGGGCCTGGGCATGTGGTTCCACTAGAGGAAGAGGTGTCCCCAGGAGGGCAGAGGAGAGTGGGGATCTGAGAGGTCACCCAGGAGTCACTTTGAGAGTAAGAGAAACAAGGGACCAAGACAGGAGGGGGCAGGGACAGAGAAGTGTGGTCCCCACCCAACCTCTGTGTGCCCCGTACCTTCTTAATGCGCAGGAGCCGGACGTCCTTCCCCATGATCTGCTCTGGGGTGAACTAGAAGAAGAAGACAGGGTGAAGGAGGCAGGTGGGGGCAGGGGTGGGAAAGCCAGGCACCTGTGGGACTTTGGGCCCCAGAGAAGGCATGGACAAGGGGAGCCTGCCTGCCCCATTCCCCTTAGTCTTCAGTTGGGGGCCCCATGGACACCTATACACAGAGATGGTTTGTCCCTGAGATTATTATGAGGACTGGGTGATAGCATGCCTGGCATCACCAGCACAGTGCCTGGTACGTAGTTAATGCTCAGCAAGTGTAACTATTGTTATAAACCACACGCACACACAATTCACAGTGGAATGCTGTTTGAAAGAACCCTTCACAGGCAAGAGCCTCCTTGGGGCTCTTCACAGCCCCTAACTCATCCCCAGGACCCTCAGAGCCCAGAAGGCATCACCACCAAACAGACCATAACCCCCCCAACCCCTGCTCCTGGGCTTACTCCCCAGGGGAGGAGAGTCATCTCTCACCATGGAGTAGGGGTCGAAGCCTTCCTCGTATTTCCGGAAATCCTGGAAGCAAAGAGAGAGTGTCAGGGCTTCTGGCTCCTCCAGGGGCACTGTAGGAGACAAGTTTACTGCGGATGAAGACAGGGAATGGCTGGGACCTAGGGAGAGGGTAGGGTCGGGAGGCAGCTGTGGAAAGCATAGGGGATGCAGGCAGAAGGCTGGTCGCCCCAACAGCGAAAGCACCTATGTCTGGGAGAAGCAGGAAGCTTGGGAAGCATTTGAAGGACCCCAGCCCTGGACCCTGCACTGTTCCAGAGGGGTGGGCATCTGTGACTGGCAGGGGCACCTGCTGACATCAAGGGAAGCCTTCCTGAAGGTCTTCTTGCCCACAGCTTTAAATCTTTCAGGCCCTTTCTCAGTCCCTCCAGGCCCACCTGAAGCCAAGTCCAGGTTCTTGGAGTGAAGCCCAGCTTTTCTCCACCCACTGCTCTGACCCCCAAAGAAGGATGATATGGCTCAGGGGGTCTTCCTGTGGAAACCTGCTACAGCATGATGGGCGTGGGGAAGGGATGTCAGGCACCCAGAGGAAAAGGGGTGTCTGTGCTTGCCTGGTGCCTGGTACTGTTCTTCATGTCATGCTTATCTAGAAGGCAAGGCTCCCCCAGGACTCTAGCCAAGGGAGGAGGAGGGGGACCCTCAGTTCAGAGGACCTGGCTTAGTAGGGGCTGTGGGGACAACATCCCCAAGAAGTAGAAACAAAGTGATGAGAAGGGAGAAGAGGGAGCAGTCCGAAAGCACAGTCTTTCCAGGAGTCATGCACAGAGAGCAGGAGCCCACAGTCCACAGACTGGGGGGCTGGGCACCCCAAGCCTGGGGGCAGCAAAGCCTCAGTCTCCGTGTCAAGGTGGGTACAAAGGAGAAGCTCTGTGACAGATGCCCATACAAGCTTTGTTGAGTGGAGCCACCCCCTAGCACACAGTCACCTGGGCCATACTGTGTCCTGGGCCTGTGGTTGACATCATGGGCGGCCACAGCCCCATCTATGCCCAGCACGGAACAACCAAGCTCTTGGCACAAGCCAGGGGCTAGAGAGCAGCAGACAGATCCCTGGGCATCTGCCTCCCTAAATCCTCATGAGCCTTCATCACTTAGGCTCACCCCAAATAGCCTGGGGGCCTCCAGCCCAACCCAGCTCTGAGGCCACTCCCAGGCTGGTGCGTGGGTGTCAGGGCAGCAGACAGAGGAAGGGGTGCAGCAAATCCATGGGCAAGAAGGGTAATGGCAGGATGTGGAGTCAATTCTCTTTTACCAAGAGGCCCTTGCCTACCCGTGGCTCTTTCTTCTGGAAAACTGAGCCATGCTGGCCACAGGTCTCCCTCTTTCCTTCACTCTGAGAATCTGCTCTCAGTCACAGGCCAGATGGCAAGGACTTGTGCCTTGTGTGAATTCAGATCAGAGATTTATAAGCCACTAGCGCTGACCAGTCCTTGAAGAAGGAGTTAGCCCTTCATCCAACAGATGGAGACACTGGGACCCATTCATGCCCAAGAGGGTGGTAGAGGATTTAGGAGCCTGACTATGGAGTCCGACCTCCTAGGTCAAATTCAAATCCGGGGTCTGACACTGGCTGTGCCACCAAGGGCATGATTCCCAATCTCTCTACATTTACAAAATGGGGATGATATAAGTGCTTACTTCCTAGGTTCTGGTAAAGATTGAAACAGTTAAAATACATAAAGTATTTACAAACAGTGCTTGGCACAGCACACCTTGGGTACCTGTCATTGTCCAGTGGGTACCTATCAGTGCCCAGTCTCCTTAGAAGGCCCCCCTGTCTCACTGTACAGTTGATACCTCCCCTTTCTTCCCTGCCTGCAGTCTGTTTCAGCCTGTAGTCAGATATTAGGCTATTGGTGAGCATGTTGGTGGGCTTCCCAAGTGGCTGAGTGGTAAAGAATTTGCCTGTCAATGCAGGAGACACAGAAGACATGGGTTCAATCCCTGGGTTGGGAAGATGCCCTGGAGGAGGAAATGGCAACCCACTCCAATATTCTCACCTGGAGAATCCCACAATTCTATAGAGCCTGGCAGGCCACTATAGTCTGTGGGATGGCAAAGAGTTGGACATGACTGAGCACACACACATGAGGATGTTGGCTGAAAGATCTCCATCTTGGGCTCTTTCATTGGCCAAACCAATGGCTGGCTCTGAGGATGTAAGCCCCAGGAGGTGGGAGCGTAAATGGTTGCCTGCCTGCACCCATTCACGGACCAGCAAGGACTTCTGTGGGCCCCATGCATAGGAGTGCCCCTGCAGATAGAGGTCCTTGGTCCCCATTTTCTTCCTGATGCTGGTTTGGGGCCAAGTGGGGTTTGTTGAAGCTGTGGTCTGACTTGAGAAGGAAAGCAGGGCCAGAGTGAGGGAAATGCCTGAGGCATCCCTTTCTCTCTACGGCTGGAGGAAGCAGCCCTCTTGGCCTCTGTGAGACTCTGAGCGTTCCCTCTTCCTGCCCCTCTATGAACAAACAGCAGCAAAAATGGCGAGTCCCCAGGGACCTGCTGCTTTCTCAGCTTGGGCATGGGGTCTCACCACCTCAGTGTCCCCACCTCCTATGAGAAAACCCCAGCTCCGAGCCACAGGGAATGAGGGACACAGTTTTGGCCTGAGGCTGCCAGCAGACCAGCAGATGGTGCTTGGGGCCACCTTGGAGCTGACAGGCACCCCCAGAGATGTCAGAGTGGGAGGGACAGAAGGAGGTGCAAAAGACCACAGACACACGACGGGGATCCTTTTACTTGTCGGAAGGCTGTCTGATAAACCACCATCCTCTTCAACATCTCCTGTGGCTGTCAGGAAAAAAAAAAAAAATCTATGCTGGACTCTACCAATAGGTCTCATCTGCCCCCTGGTGCCAGGCCTTGGGCCTCCCAGCCTGGGGTTGCCTGGCCAACATCCCTCCCCAGACCGACGCAGCCTGATTTATGGTGGAGGGGGCCCTCAACACCCCCAGACATAGCAGCTACAGTCCTAGGCAAGCGGACACCACCCCTTGTCATCAGCCTGAAAACACAATGCGGCGGCGTCGGCAGGCTGTCATGGGAGAGTGAGTTTCGCTTTTTGGGGAGCTGAGGAGACAGCTAAAACTCAAAATAAGTACCAAAGCAGCTCCACCCTGACATTTGGATAGGCTTTCCTTGAAAGGGGAATATAAACTCTATCACTGCTCTCCCCACTGTGAGTGGGAGGCCTGTCAGTGGCCAGCACCCCGGGGGTGCACCTCAGTCCCAATTTGCTCAGTCATAGGTGACGAGGGTGGGTGGGTAGACCGTCTCCCTTCCCCCCAGGGTCACACCCCACACTCCAGCCCCAGTGAGGGGTGAGACGTGAAATGGAGAGAGGAAGTGGGTCAGCTTTGGTCACTGACCCATCTGAGGGTGACCCACTACAGGCCTCAGGGGCTCAGGCCAGGGCCACTGGAATTGCTGTAGGTTTTGGCAAAATGACATGGATATAAGAACTTAGGCTTTGGAGTCTGAAAGACTGGAGCAAACAGTCAGACTTGGCTCTGCCTTGGACAACCTACTTAACCTCTCTAAGCCTCAGTTTCCTCAAGTGTTGAACAGGGGTAGCAAAGGAACCATCTCACTGGATTATTGTGAGGAGTAAATGGGGCCTTACAGAGCCTGACACATGGAGGCTGATAATAATCAGTGCTGTTATTATTCTTATTTTGAGATGACGCTCTAGGCTGTTTGATCAAGTGAGGAACAGGAATTTCACTGGTTGTGGCAACGCCCACCTATACCCACATGGACTCACCACCTGGCTAATGAGAAGGTTATTAGCCTCACAAAGAATTATTACAAACTCTGATGTGAGTTTGAATCCCACCTCACTCTTCCTCTAGAGGCAGCAGCAGCCAGGGGAGACAGCCCATGTCCACTCCTCTGAAGTGGCCTTCCAAGGGACCTGAGGGGCTTACCAGGACCTCAGATTTCACAGGTGGCCTGTAGACATAGTTGGACTCCTGGTGAACCATGACAGGCTTGGAGATGGTGGATACGCCAGGGCCTCGTGGAGGCTGTGGGCTTGGGCAGAATGTCTACAGGGGTTAGTGTAAAGAGAGGCCCATGTGAGGTCATGAGATGGGTGGCCCAGGCCAACCACAGCACTTTGACACACAGGCAAATTCACACCATGCACTGAGCCAGCCTGGTCCATTCGCCCTGCAGGATGTCCTAGGCGTGTGACCTTCAGCAGAGGGACACGAAGTTCATCGGCCACAGTGTGTCCTGAGGCCCCAGAAACTATTGGGTGGTTCCGAGGAATCAGGGACTTGAGCCGGAGCCTGTTGCGGGGGCGCCAGCGGGCACGGTCACTCAGAGGATACTTTCAAGGCTCCCCCTCAGTGGCCCCAGGTGCCATTCATCCTCTTCTCTTTCTAAGGAGGCAGCTGCAGTCCCCGGACCATACACGCAGGTCTGCTGCTCCTGCTGGGTGGGCAGAGTCCCTGGAGGCGGGGCTAGGAGGGAGGGCCAGTAAGCACAGTATCGGGAGAGCTGATGCAAGTCTGCTTGGCTCTGACCCACCTGATCATCTTGGGCAAGACAAATTGGGTCACAGCCCTGCCCCGAACCCTTCATGGGTCCCCACTGACTACCAAGCTCCTTGGCTCAGCCCCCAGGGTCTTCTCTACCTTTCTTGGCTGTCTCATCCCTCACTCCTTGCCCTCCTCACACTGCCTAAATTGAGCCTCCAAAATGCTCGGCTCTCCTGCCTTGAGGGTTTTATACATGCTCTTCCCTCCTGCTTCACCTGCCCAGGTGTTGGCTTGGGTGTCACCACCTTTGGGGACCATTCCTTGAGCTTTTCTTCCCCACCTCCTCCTGCATTTCCCTCCTCTGTCCTGGTGTGGGCGAGTTTCCTGCTGACTTGGCTGTCCTCCCACCAGACTCTGGACTGGGCTGTCCATCTTGTGCTGGTTCTCAGTGCCCAGCACAGCATCTGCCATATAACAGGAGTCACTAAACAAGTTACATGAGTCAGTGAAGGACTTAGTAGGTAAGTGGATGCATGAGACAGGGGGTAGACATTGCCCTGGAGGCCTTCCCTTGGCAGGGGCCTGTGTAGCCGACACAGGTGCCTGTTTCCACCACCTGAGACCCACTGGGGGCGGGGCTGACTGTGCAGACGTGTGATGGTCCACACGTCCTGCTGCAGCGCTGATGACCCTCACCTGAGCATGCAGGGGGGAGGAGCATGGGCAGGGTCGGTGGTGCACAGACCGGAGTGCTGATGCAGGAGGGATGAAGCTAACCAACACAGCTAACCCCCAACCTTCGTGGCTTTTATGTCACTTAAGACATTTAGGGTCCAGTTCTTCAGAGGCTCCTTGTGTGGAGGGAGCTTTTAATTTTCTCTCTGCTCTGATCAGGAACTAACAGTGGGAACTTCATGATGACTGGGGAAATCCGAGAAAGTGGGACCTGGCTTTGAATCGTAACCCTGACTCAAAAGGCTGCAGTTTCCCTCTGATCTCATGTTTGCAGCTTCACCCAGATTTTCTTGTACCTTGATCTGTCACCGATCACAGGTAATATCTATTGAGCACCTCCTATGTGCTCCAAGTATTAACTTAGAATGAGTTCATGTATTAATTCATTTGATCCTCAGAATAAGCAGGTGCCGTTAGCATTCCCATTTTACAGATGAGGAAACCCAGGCCCAGGCAGATGAAGCAATGCATGCCCAAAGTCATACAGCCAGCGACCGAGCCAGGATCCAAACCCGGGCAGTTCCTCCTTGTCCTTGTCATGTCCACGGCGCCTGCAGTAGCCTTCTCCCATCCTACATGTATCACTGTCCCCCAAGGCTCAGCTCTAAAGAAGTGCCATCAACCTTCCATCAGAATGAATCCCTCCCACAGCACCTAGCCTGCGCTGCTGATATGGCCGATTCCTGCCTAGTCAGCCATTAATCCTTTAGCTGGCAAAGTCCTGGAGAGCACAAGCATGCCAGTTGTCTCTGTGTTGTCTCGAGCTCTGCTCCCTGCACTCTGCCGCCACGGCCCCAACACAGAAGTACAGCGGAGGTGCGCAGTTGATTACTGAGCTGAATTTGTTGAGGGAGAGCCGCTGCCCCTCTTGGTGGGGGCCCCTCTCAAGAAGGATGTGGGCTGCTGTGCCAGACTCACTCAGCCCCCTGCAAACCTGCTCTGGCTGGGCCTGGGGGCAAGACATCCTTGGAATGCCAGACTTCTGTCAGGGCTCAGCACTCAGGACCCCAACTGGGAGTCCCTCTGAGAGGCACCTACTGGCAGTTGCAGCCTCGTCAGCATCTGGCACTTTCTTCGTTCCCAAATTCCTTCCTCCAAGCACTCCCGAATGCTCTGAGAAGCTTAGTCTGTTCTTCATGCAGGAACCCAAATCCATGCAGCAAAGGTTAATAAAAACGGCTGATCAGGTACTGCTGACTACCCTGCCCTCAAACCCCACTCTTAGTTGACATGAGCTGCTGTAGTTCTGACTGAAGTCTTCCCTTACAGCTATCGGAGCAGAGAAATATTTTGTTTTTCCCTCCCAGGGATCAAAGCTCTGTGTGTTCACTGTGGATTGCCTCTTAGTCTTCAGCTTAAGGACAATTAATGAGGAATATGCCTTTTTGAAAAAGATCACTGTTCTGCCTGCTGACATCCAAGAAAAAGGTCCCTAATCTTTTAGTTGCAAGTTTGGAGCTTTCTAGGAACTATCCATTTTCATTTTTTTTTTTCCATAGCTGGCAGTTGGCCAGAAATTTCTTGGTATTATGCTTCAAGCTAATATAGTTGGCTAGTGTCGTAGAAAAAGGCTTGGTACTGTCTTAATATTTCAATGGACGGTGTTATCATCTCATTTACAGAGCCTGATACTGCTCCCCTGTTAAAAAGAGGATTCATTCACCACATTCAAGGCTTTCTGAGCTAATATCAAGAAACCGCTACCTGGCATATAAATAGAGCGCTGGCTCTTCATTAACACAGTCTTGCCAGTACTACGGTAAGGGTTACCAGCTGGTACTAGCTAAGAGGAGCAGAGAGAACAATCAACACTGATACACTGCTGCTTATCCCAAGTATCACAGGCAATTCACCACACCATGCAGCACTTCAAAATCAGCAGAAGCCATACACATGCAGGAGGTCCACAACATGCTGGCTGGAGAGCCAGTTCCTGGAAAAGGGGCTGGGGTGATGTCTGCACTCGCAGGAGCAGAGGAGGGCGTGGGAAACAGCAGTACGGCCCACTCTTCCTGCTTCCTTGCATTGCATGCAGAACGGAGGCAGTACCTTCTGGGTGGGTGGGAAGCTCCGATCGGGGACAGGAGAGTTGGCAGGCTTCACGCTGCGGTTCTTGGCCTCCCAGTCCTCTGCTGGATTGCCTGTCTCCCCAGTGCGGAAGGGGTGGTTGCCCAACGCTTCTTCCAGCGCCGAGGGCAGTGGGCGGGTGGGAGTGAGGTCTTGGGTGGGAATGGAGGGAGGGGGAGGGATGGGAATGGGGGGTGGAGTGTGCTGCACCCAGGATGAGGAAGAGGCACTCACGTGGCCCGATGAGGGCAGGACACGGGGCGCGGGGACCTTGGAGGGTGAGTTGGAGGGTGGAGGGTGAGGCATCACAGGCAAGGCAGAGGCACTCTTGGGGGGATAGTAGAACATGTCCAAGGGGATGTCATCCAGGTCAGTGGTGTGCAGGTGCAGACCGCCTGCGAAGCGTCTCAGGGGCGGGGCCAGGGGGGACACAGAGGGCGGGGGAGGTGGGGGCCCTGTGGTCATCTGGGGGTGGCAAGGAAGTTCTGTCACTGACGAGCGCCCCACATCATGATACACTGAGTCTAATGCTCATCTGTTTTTCTTGCTACTGGAGACCCACCACCCTCAAACCCGAACCTTGGTGGGGGGGTCAATTCTCTTGGTATGGGTGCCCAGCTGATCCCATACCACGTGGCCAGTAGGGAGTACGTAAATGCAGTCATGTGAGTAATGAAAAGGCAACCATATAATTCATCATCTAAACTGGAACACACATAACAGCAAAAAGTATACTCTTAATAATTATGCCAGGACAGCAGGCCTAACTGATCATCTCAGATTAGCTGGGACTTGGAGGTCACTCTGGAAATAAGCCCAGAAGTACAGATATACCTCCCTCCTCAAGAAAGTAGCGGGGAGCGGGCTGCTCAGCGGCCCTGGAGGGTGAAGCCTGTCAGTGGCCATGCCGCCTCCCGCTGTCCCCAGGGTGGGTGGTTCTGAAGGCAGCAGGAGGGTCTACGTAGACAGAAGGGCTCTGGGAAGGGCTCTGTTACCTCTGAAATCTCATTATCAGCAGAGGAAATCTGCTCAAGGCGCGTCTGACAGAGCCTTTCCACCCAATACTGAATCTTTTCCGACTCCTCAAGGTCTTCCCGCTCTGTCTCAGACACCTGGGACCCAAGGCCAGTGCAAAATGGAGAGGACAGAGGGCACACTGAGTCGCAGGTGGACAGCACACTCAAGTCACTTCTTAAAAAGCCCAGAGTACTGCTGAATGTGCCAGCTACCTAGAAAAAGTCCCAGGCTTGTTCCACCTGGCCCCAGTGCAGGGGAAATAAAGGAGAGAGGTGTTGGGGGTTAGCTTATGGCAGGTAACCATAAGCTAATGACAGGTTAGGTAAAATTCGGGAAGGGGCTTATGCCTTGCGTGGGATTAGCTGTCTTTAGGATTCCCACCAACCCTGAGGCTCTTAGGATTCTCCAAAAATGGTCCTTTTGTAGGCACATTCCAAGAGTCTGGCTTTACTATTTTTTTCCCCCCACTCCAGGCTGCCTTGTCCTCAGGAGCACAAGTTCAATATTATCTTTAATTGTGTAGTTAATTTGTTCTAATGTCAAATCTAATGCACTTCACATTTTCCAGGACTTCTCTGGTTTTATAATCTAATCAGCATGGCATTCTGATTCACAGAAGCCTTAAAGAGAAGCATAACCTGAGTTGGTGATGGAGGCGGGGCTCAAACTGACCCAGATCTAATGACAGGTGAGTAGAAGGTTAACTTCAGATCTACGGTCTGGGCAGAAGGGTTAGCCTCAGACTCAAACCCTGAGCAGGGAGGCCAGCCTTACGGCCATACCAAGGAGGAGAGGCCTAGCCTTGCATTCACTCTGGTGGTGGTGGGGGTCAAGGACAGACACAGACCTCTAGCCATGTGCATGGAGGCCAACCTGAGACCCACATTCTGGGCAGAGAGGCCAACTCCTGAGCAACGGGGTGAGTCTTGATCCCAAACATACACACCTTAGCCAGAAGCTAGTCTCAGTCTGGGGAGGTGGGAAGATCTCACCCTCCAGCCTGGGGAGGGGGCTGGGCTCACTCCATCCTCAGACTCCATCTGGGAATGCTATTCTAGCTGGTTCCCTGAGAGCATGGTGGGGACCAACCAAACTGTCCCAGGGATGCCCCCTGGCCTGGGAGCAGGATAAGTCATACCTCCTGGGCCAGCCGGTTGATCTTCAGTTGCTTTTCCTTCTCCAGCATTTCCTCTTTCTCTTTGTAAAGCTTCTGCTCAAACTCCAGTTCCTTCTTATTCTTTCTCAACTCCTGAAGGCTATCATACTTGGCTTTCTTCTTATCCTTTCCTTTCTGAGCAGATGTGGAATTGTTTATACAACAAAGGTTACAAGGCAGTGTTGGCACAGCACAGCAAACAGGGCATTTAGACAACAGCAGGCACCTCCCCACCATGAGTCCCTCTCCTAGGTCTGCTCAATCACACTGGGCACTGGGGGCTTCAGGTTTAGGACAGGCAGGACGCTGCTGTCCATTGCAGAGTGAGACACACTTCCCGTGCCAGTCAGAAGAACTGACTTACTAGTTCACTAACAAGCTGTGTGACCTTGGTTAAGCTCCTTAACCTCTCTGGGCCTGGTTTATCTCACCTCCAAAATGGGGGAAATACTTGCCCCATAGGCTTGCCATCTAGAGCCAACGAAATAACATCTATGAGAGCACTTTGTAAGCTTCCAAGTGCTGTATTTTAAAAAGGCACTGTATTTTATTTCCCAGTGTCTGGGCATAGGCCTTCTCCATTATCTGGATGTTCAGATACCACAGATGCATTCTGGTAGATTCTAGAGAAAATCTGGGACAGCTGGCTAAGCCTCATTTACAGAGATCCTCTGTCCTGAGCTAGAGGAGAAGGGTGTCAGGCCCAGACCTGGAAGCCCAGAGCCAAGGACATCAGATTTTGTCCTGCTGCTTAAACTCCAGACCATTTCCTCCTGCAGAGTCCAAACCCACTGTTCCCTCTGAACTAGGTGGACGAGTTAGAAACTACAGGACTCGGAACTGATGTGGAGGGGCAAGTAGGAAGGATGGCCTGAGTGTTCTTCACTGGCCATCAGGGTTCCAGAGGGTTGGGGGAGGGAGATGGAGGGCAAACAGACTTCTTTTCATTAGACCACAAAGTCTGCTTTCCTGGCTGCTTCTCCCATGGGCTTGAAGGGAAGCCGAGGAGTAAAGAAGGAAGAGAATTAAGACTTATGGACTGCCTGTGTGCCAAGAGGTTTACAATGCTTTTCCCATCCATGGGCTTCCCTGGTGGCTCAGATGGTAAAGAACCTGCCTGCAATGCAGAAGACCCAGGATCGATCTCATCCATAGGTATTATTCCCCTTCTCTTGAAGAAGGGGCTGAGACTCAGAGGTGAAGTCCCTTGCCTGGTGTCAAACATCTAGTAAGTGGTGGTGCCAGAATTTGGACTAGAGTCTTCCAGGTCCCACAGTTTCTCCACTGCACCCTGATGAGCTGGGAGCAAGGGGAGCATGGCAGGAGGGGCATGCTGCCCCTCGTACAGCATGCAGGACAGGGGCCAGAAAACAGAGTCAGCTCTCTGGGGAAGGAGGAAACCTGCATGTTCGCTGAACTCACCCCCACCCTCCCAGGCCTTTCTGGGTGGGGCCTGACTTCAGAACTCCTGAATCATCCCAGCATTCAAGGCCAGGAATGAGAAATTGAGTTTCCCAGCAATGGACACACAACTTTGTCCACAGCTAGAGGGGCCTGATAGATCATTATGGACCTCTGACTGAGTCATTCTGCCTCCCCTCTTAAACAACCCCCACCTGTGCACAGGTGCTTTGGAGATGGTTCCCCATCTAGCATATGGGGGCCCCACCCTCAGAGCAGTATATGGGCCACTTGAGAAAATGGTTTTCACTGCTTCAGAGCCCTGCTTGGTTCCTTCTTATCTTGTTTACTAGACTCTCGGCTCAGGTGATAGATGAATCTCTACCATCGCATTATTGATTCAGAGAACTCCCTAAGAGGAGTTAGAACCATTCTCCCCAATGGCAGCTTGCTAGACTAGGGGCATGGCCTCCCACAGGGACCATCAAAATAGGCATGGCCATTCTACTGGGTTTTTGTTTTTGTTTTTTTGAGAAACGCCAGTGTTAAGATTTTAGAACTAGGGCTCCTGGGTGGGGCAAGAAGATGTGACAGTTTCTGTCCCATCGCCAAGAAAAGAGCATCAGCTTACTGATGCAGAGAGGCAAGCTGCCCCACAGTGTCGCATACTGATCTCATAGTAGCCTTCTCCACGTGTTACTTAGTTTTGTGTGAATCTGCCTCTCCTGCCAGATGTCAGGCTCCTACTAGTAGGGTTGGTCTGCATGATTTACTCAAGCAGCCCTGGGGAAAGGACTCAGAACCACAAAGCCTTCAGGCACCGGAATAGACTTTGTAAGCCCCAGAGGGCTCAGGAAGACTCTGAATAGTTATCTTTTCAAGTAAGGGGAATTTTGTGCATTGCTGATCATGGCCATCAAAGGCTGCTTGTAATACCTGGGGACTTGGTTCCAGCTGCTTGGAGACAAAGCATCTCACATAACTCTAAAAAAAAAAAAATGTCTGTGGATTTTCAGAGTCAGCATAAGGGACAAATCCTGTTGTCCTTTAGCCGTCAGTTAATTCACTGCAAATATTCCTTCTGGTCCAGACTGAGGACAGGCAGATGGGGGGTAGGGTGTGCTCTTGTTTCTACCTTCACGTGATTTTTCTCTTTTGGAAATGAAATGAAAACCAAAACACCAGCGATTTCTGGAATGACTAGACTAATGAGTAAAGGAAAATAGGCTTTCCTCTTTACCAACAGTTCTCAAGTGCTGCGATTTTTGATGAGAGGGTTGTGTGAAGGAGACACTACACTAATTCTTTTACATTTACTTAATTATTAATGCTTGGAAAAGAATTTACCTGTACATCTCCTTTCATTATTTTTTCAAGTAAAATCCTCTCTGTGTGTGGGCATGTGTGTGTCTGTGTGTTATCCTGTCTAGTAGAGATAGTATGTAGAGAAAAATTAGAAATTGAACCCAATGAAATATCATAAGCCATGGAGTCAGCCTGTAAGATGAAAAGGATATTCCATGAGACCAAGAGTTTTCTGAGAGAGGGGCAGTGTAAAAAGGGATCCCCTGAGATGCTCTGTTGTGCTTATTCAGTGCCATACAGATCATTATCTGTTCTTCTAGGTAAAGACATTTACCCCTGTCAAGAGTAACACAGACATCTATCATCTTAACAGGACCATGTTACAGGAAGAGGGTGGTTGTTTCCAGCACGTCAGATATTCCCATTTTCCAGGCAGGGAGACATTACATATCATCAACGTCACGCAGCTGCCAGTGCTTTGGTTTCTGGGGAACTGACATCCTTCCAGAAAGAGCCAGTCGAATGATAACACCTAAATTAGTTCACCCAGATTTATGCTGATGCCTGATTTCCAAATACCAAGTCATTCTGAATGTCCAATCTACAAATATTATTAGCAGCATTTTCATAATCAAATGCCAAAGTGATTTAGAAAAAAAAAAAAGAGGGAGCTTTATGGGGTCTAGAGATACAGGAATAAGATTTAGAGAGAAAATTCAAGGCCCCAGAGGCCAGAAAAATGCATTATCCTGGGCACATGCAGGGAAATTTCTAGGATAGAGCTAGGATTGGTGCAGCTTTGAATCCAGCCTGAGGCAGAAAAATCCCCACCCTGGAGCCAGTCTGTGCCTGGTGCAGTCGGCCTCATAACCTGTCCTGCATGCACCCAATTGGATTTTTCACTCTGTCTGACCTTGGCTTCTGCTCTTAGCCTCTGGTCTACTTGACAGAGAAACAAAGCAGAAGATTCCTGCCATGGCTCTGTCTGCCCTGTGCCCAGTGGGCCTGGTGCTGACCCAGCGGAGCCTGATGGTACCTGGGCAGGTCTCCGCCTGTGAATACTTCCCCCATGGTGTCTCTGTGACAGCGCCCTATCCTGTGACATCAGCCATCAGAGAGGCACAGATGGGGTTAGCCCCCCCAGTAAACAGGTGGTCACACTGTTGAGAGGCAACAGGAAAAGAAACAATGGAGAGGTCAAAACGCACAGCAAACTCAGCTGCCAACAGCACTCAGTCCTGGCCTACCTTCCGGATGGTTGGGAATTTGCCATCGTAACGATAAAACCAGCCAAAGGCTATAAGAACACAGAGAATTAAGCGATAAGAGGCAGATCAGCTTAACCAGGGCATCGATGGGCAGCAGCGGGGAGCTGGGTTCCCAAGGAATGTGCGGCTTTGTGAGATGAAAGCAGCCCCGGCAAATCCACCAGCTGAACCACACCCTCTGCCTGCCTCTCCACTTACCCAGCCTCACCCAGGTTGTAAAGCAGGCCCACAACAACCAGAGAAAGGGCCCGATTCCCAGGCCCTGGGCTGCTGTCAACTGCCTCCCCCTGGACACTGACTTCAGAAATCAGCGCCAGAAAGTCCAAGACAAAGCCCCTTGTAGAAGGATGAGCTTTTCTCCATCACAGCCACAGTCTGAAAACACAAAGCCCCATTGAGTGAAGCCTCTCCTGACCGGCATCAGGTCCCTCCATCCAAGAAACAACCCAGAACAAAAGGAAGCCTGGGTCTCTGCCTAGAATGATCATCAGACAGAATAAAACTGCCTTGCTTCACAGTGTGGTCCATGTCCTCAGGCTTTAACGTAGCAAGAGGAGACCCTGTGGGGTGGGGGGAGGGGGGTCAGCCCTGGGAAGGATGCTCAGGCAGCAGTGGGCAGAAGAATTGACCCCAGAAAAGCTTATCCCCACCCAGGCCAGATCTGCTTTCCCCAACAACAGCATGACAGACAGGCTGATATCGCAAGGCTAAAGCTCCCTGGCCAGTGGTGATGGCTTAACAACCCACCCTTGACCAGCCTGAATTCTGGAACGGGATCTAGAAAGCCCCCTGCTGGAGCCAGCACTCCCCTCTTAGTTGCTGGATGTTGGGGAGGTCTAGGGCGCCCTAGGGGAGAGGCCAGGGTACCAGAGGAGGAACCTGGGCCTGTGGAGTATTAAATATCTGAATCAGTGGTTCCAGCTGACATTTTAGCTCAGGCAACAATTCCTGTCATCAAGGTTTTGTGGGCATTGCTTGGACCAAGCCAGGAGCTTGGAGGAGCTTCCTAGACTCAAGGAGTCTTCACCACATTCTGGTCCCGCAGAGCTGAGAGTGTGCAGGGATGGCAGGAAGAAGCGGGCAGGGCAAGAGAGCAGCAAGACCAGGGAGCGAAGCAGGGGCTGCAAACCTGCTCTCCCCGCTTGTCCGTGCCTCCGTCCAGGTCATCTGCTGGGTCAAACTTGGGGTCCACGCCCAGGTCATCTACCCAGGAAAAGAGGAGGAAGCTGGTGAACCAAGAGTGACTTGGAAGACCAAGGGACCAAAGGTGGTTGGGGAAGCCTGGGCGCCTGTGACCAGCTTATTCCATGGGAGAGCTGGGAGTCAAGAGGCAGGAACAGGGCTCAGGAACCCAGAGCAAAGGTTTCTTGCTGTGGGATGGTGCATGCAGCGCTTTCAGCCTTAGAAGCTCTCATTTCTCTGTCTGTATATTGGGCTAATCTGATCTGATGGCAGCATCAGGACCGTTTTGCAAGGTGTTTGGTTGAAATGGGAGGGGTGGTGCTGATGATGGGAACACCTATGTACCACGGGCCTGCAATGGGAGAAAAGATCCTCCCTGCTTCTTCTGATCACCCTGGGAGCTCTGGGTCCCCAGGGGATGTCAGAACTGTGTGGTGGGCAGCAGATGGAAGTTGGGATCTTAAGGAGGTGAGGAGACACCAAGGAATGAAGGTAGTTAGGAAGACATGGATTTTGACCTAATGTGGAGAACACCAAACCATCTGTTCCAGTGGTTTCTAACCTGGACTGTGGCCTCCCTGGGGCCCTGGAATATTTGAGTCTGTTATGAGATGCTTATTAATATTTCAAAATATTAATGAGAAGAACTTACCCATTAACAAAGGAAAAGGTTATAAGTATTAATAAGTTCCTCTGCTTTTGGCTCAGTTTATATTTACTCCACAGTGAAACACTTGCTTTCTTGCTAATAAGAGGGATTGCTTAATGAAACAATGAACACAAAAGGCTGACTTTATAGTTTGGTAGGAAAAAAACTCAGCTTCTAAACCATGGGGTCTAATGGGAGTGGGGGCTACCAGATAGGGACTTTGATGGGGAGAGATGGCTAGAAAGCTCTTATTTAAACTTCTTTATCTCTCAAGGCTTCTTCCACCTCTGGGATCCTTAAATACCCCTCTGCTCCCTGTTGCTTTTGCTAAGGAAGGCTATTTTGGGGCCTATGTGATGGCATGTCCTGGCTTTGAGGACTCCATGTGATGTTAGGGTTCTGCTGGGTCCGTCATGGGTAGGCAGCCAGATCCCTGGGAAGCGGGTGGGGAGGAGATCAGGGTGGATCATTAGGATGAACTGCCTTATTTTCCAGGCAAGAGATGTTCCTCTTTCCTGTCTTTCCAGAAATGCAGGGTCCACATAGGCAGACACTTGAGTCAGATATACAACCTGTCAGCTGATTGGTCTCCCAAATTGAAGAGTGGTCAGGGAGGGTAGGCTGTAGCCTAGTTCTATCAGCTCAAGAAGAGAGCATTCCAGCCTCCCAGCAATGGGCAAGAGGCAGGAATCGGGCTGGCTCAGAGGCCTTAATGTATTTCCTGACCAATCTCCAAAGCAGAATTAAACTGCCGATGCAAACGGAGGTGGATGGAGATGTAGCCACTTCAGCTCAGCCTGCAGGCCCTGGTCATCAGTCACGTGCCTCCTGGGGTCCCCTGAGAAAACACTTATATTTCGAGCAAAGGGAAAGTTCCTGCTCCTTTTATTCAAGAAGATTGATTTGGGTTAAAAGCAGTGAATAAATAGCTAGAGAAAGGGTTTTTATTTTCTACAGTTTCTGAAAGGGTGTGTTTTCTCTGAAGCTCAGATCCAGTTTCTAGGAAGGTAGAAATTGACTAGGATTACTTTCATAAGAACCAATTAAAATTGATTCCTCTCCTTTGGAAGCTCCTATTTCACTCCTAAAAGCAAATTAGCTCCCTGTCTAAAACACTGATTATTCACTGAGAATTTAGCTCAACTAACACCAAATGTCATGAGGTGGCTGATGACAGCATGCTTTGTCCTTGGGAGAGGACCCGAGATGACACTGCCCTGGTGCCAGCAAGGAATGTGCTAGGGGCTGTTTGCCCTGCCCCAGGGAAGGGTGACATGGAACTCTCCAGATACCCTGCACCTCTTGTTGACCCAAGTGGCCTGTGCTGGCAACCTGATGGCCCTCCAGGGCTCAAGTATTATCCAGAGTTGGGGCCACAGCTGTCGGGACCCCATCACAGGATCCCATACGGCTGTTGCACAGCAGAAGTGAGGGAACCTTGGTTTTCAGATGCAGATTCAACCCGGTATCTGGAGGATCCCAGGTCAGCTGAGCACAGTCAGCTGGAATAGATTCTGCTCCATGTCAGGTATAAATCAAAAAGTTAGAGTAAGTTAAAGTAAAGTTGGGCCTTTACTGGAAAGTTAGAGTAAAGGCCCAACCCGGAATCCGGGACCTGTGACTGCCACGGCCCCCACACTGCTTTGCTCCTGACTCCCCACCACTAACCCACAGAAGAAGCACTGAGACTGAACCCCCTCCTCTGCCCCTTGAAGAGACAAGACATCCTGGGAGCTGAGGTGGACAGCAGGTGGACAGGCGAGCAGTTGGGGGGGCCTGGACTCAAAATGGACATGGGAACATAAGATAGATGAGGAAAGATGGGAAGGGCAAAGGTTGCTGATGCCCCAGGATGGCTGAAGCTTGGGGCTTCGGAGGGTCGCACAGTTCCTTCCCCAGCTCCACCCTCGGGGTGGCGTGACTGCGGTCCTTGCACAGGGGTGCAGGTGGTAGGAGTGTTCCCAGGAAGCTCCTCCCACAGCTACCCATCAGCCTTGGGTCACAGAGTCCTTCTCTCACGTGAACCCCTTCCCCTCTTTCTTACCGCTGTTTTATCAACAGCCCCAGTTTAGAACCCGGCAAAAAGAGGACACGACACCCGACATACGAGGACGATCATCCCTGAGAAGTTTCCGCTTTTGCAACAGATCTCCAGCCCCTCTTCAGAGGTCCAAGGGCACACGCCGGAGTCTACGTCATGGGGCGGAGCCTGGCAGCAGGCCCCAGGGCAAAGAAGGCAGGCAGACTCCACCCATCCCAGCACCCTGGCAGACAGTCCCTGCATATGGCTGCCTCTCCAAGAAGACAGCCATGGCTGATTGGCCTGGGCAGGTGGTGGTAGGAGGAGGGAGACCTGTACTTTTGTCTGGACACCCTCAGGCCCCTGGAGGAAGCCCTCTCCCCGCCAGCACATGATACATACACTTTGGCTTGCGAAGGGGCATTGGGTGCACCTCAGCGGTGATGGTTTTCGGTGACCGCAGCTGTTCCTTTGAGCCCCAGTCTTCTTCCCACTGCTTCCTGAACTTCTCTTCCTCCTCCACGATCCTGAAATAAGATTCCCATGCCTGTGACTGGAGTCACAACCTTCACAGGCTGGCCTTCTGCTTATTGGGGAACCTCAACCGCCCTGGGGAGTAGTCATGTGGTTCCAGTGGTGGTGAAGGAACCGAGTCCCTGGCACTTGTGTTCTAAATCAAGTGGGAAGGCCACCCTGGCAATGGCAAAACCATGTTCCAGTCACCCCGACCTAGTAAGACCCACTACTAGGATTATGGAATGGCTACAAATTATGGAATTTGGAATCTCTACATACATTATACCATACATTATGGAATGGCTACAAAGGACGATCCACCAGGGACAAGGCAAACTGGGCCTGGAAGTGGCCTCTGGGGCCACACTCGTGTGAGCACACTCACGTCCACACACAGACGTGTGCGTGCAGACACATGGGGCCAAGGCACTCACTGTTCCATCTCCTTCCGGTATCTCTCGTTCTCCTCTGCTGCCTTCTGGGCAATTTCCTTTTTCCTTCTGAAACACAAATGCAAGTTGGCGTGCAGGAGTCGATATAAGAGAAGTTAACTTTTCCTTGCAACAAATCTGTGATTTGAGAAAAAGCTTTAAATATTTCTTCCAGGCTCCTTTCCAAGGATGCCTGGACCAAATGTGGATGCTGGGGAAGTGGGTCCAAAAAAGTCTGGGTCCCAAAAAAGTCTGTGTGGTTTTGCTTGGCACTGCTGAGCAGAGATGCTCCTCTGCAGGGGACTGGAGGCCATTCAAGGCAGGCCACATGCCATACAGCCACCTCTAAATGCCAGGAGAAAGTGACTGCGTGAGGTCCTCCCAGGGGGCCCCAGACCCCAAAAGCAATGCTTGGGCTGTTAACCAAGGCCAGGGTGGTTCTCCAGGCTAATTCTGTGATGGGAGAGATGGAAAGATTCTGTCCACTTTTCCTTCCCAAATTCTTACTATGCTTGTAGAATGCAGCTAGATTGGAATCTTGACAGTGGTTTTTGAGTTAGGAATTGCTAGCTCCATTTATCCTCAGTCATCATCCCAGCCACTCTGGGGTTGATGGGGGACAGTGCTTAATCACCACAGATCGGGTAGCCAAAATGCTGGGATGTGAATCCCACAGCTTGGCCATATCTGACTTAGTACACAAGTGGTGTAACCTCTCTGAGTCTCAGTGTGCTCATGTAAAATGGTTAATAATCATATATCTTTCACAGCTATTATGGGAATTCAGTTGAGGAACATAAACAAGGCCCTCATGCAACACCAGCTGCATGGTTGGTACTTGACAAATGTTAGCCACCGTTAGTAGCATCCTCATTTTCCATATTCCTGAGTCTTGGAAATCAGGGGTGTCCTTATTTAAAAGGGTGGAGTCCAGAGGTCTGGAGGCAGGGGATACTTGCGCTGAGCATCACTGAACCCATCTGGTCTGAGGACAGGCCTCAGGGGGAGAGGATGAAGTCAGCTCAGGACGCAGCCGACAGGAAGCAAAGCAGTTGGGATGGTACAGGGCCTGGGAGGGCTGGGCGGGGGCACCCTGGCTGGCCACACTCACTGCCTCTCCATCTCCTGCTGCTCCTGGAGGATCTTGTTGGATTCCATCGCCAGCCGCTTTTGCATCAGGAGCTCCTGCCGCTGCAGCTCGCGCTGCCGGACCTCCGCCAGCCGCTCCCTGTCTGTCATGAACAGCTCCCGGCCCTTGTGGGGAGAAAGCAGGCCCCTTGCTCAGTCCCCAGGGAGCCTAGAAGCACAGAGCCAGAGCTTTGGGGGGCCAAGATGTGGGTTGTCTTCTCATCACCATGGCCCCTCCCCCTCATGTCAGCCATGGGGCTCCTGCTCTCTGTGACTCTAATTTCTGGCTGGGCAGGGGTCTTCCCATCAGCTATCAGAGCTTCAGGGATAGAGACTCCTGGGCCAGGAGAGTGTGGTGGAGAGCAGGGGTCTGAGCAGCTGGGCTGCAGGTAGGGGTCGTGGGGCCCCCACCAGCTTGTTCTGGACTTACAGCTCCAGCTACGATGGAGATGGTCAGGCTGCGGCTACTCTTCAGCACGTTCACAGCCTACAGGGGATGGGTAGACAGTGAGCAGAGGCCTGATAGACCCGAGCAATCGAGGCCTCTGGGGAGCATGGAAGGGTTCAGGCACTGCGGCAAGGGAGAGGAGGGTGGAAAGAGGAGGGCAGAGAGGCTCATGGCTGGCAGGTGAAAACCCCACATCTCACCTCCTTGTGGTCCAGGTTGGAGAAATCGATGCCATTGACTTCAACAATCTGGTCCCCTGTCTGGGGGAGAAACGGAGAGGTGTCAGCGTACTTGTGCTATCTGGACACTTTGTCTGTTGGAAGGGCTCCCCCTGGAGGCCAGAATCGGACACTGGCTCTTCAAGTAGCGGCTCCTCAGCTCTTCCCGATGAGCACCATTCCAGCGGGGTCCTCCCAGTGGCCCTCCATTCTGTATCTCTTGCAAATATTACACCAATAGAGGTTCATTCTTTTGGTTGAATTTATGCATTTGCTTAAAAATCTCAGTTTGCAGACAGGAGCCTTTAAGATTCCCATACAGTAGATTCTATGTGGAATCAACATAATAATTAGTATAACAGCTAATATTAATTGATCCCTCACTATGTATCAGACCCAGTTCGAAGTACATGCATTAGTTCATTTAATCTACACAATGACCCTAGAAGGAAGACTATTACCCCCATTTTACAGGATAGGAAACTGAAGCACAGAAAAAGGAAGTAACTTGTCTAAAGTACAGGTTAAAGGTTCTTGTTGTGGCATCAGACCACCGAGGGCTGAATCCCAGCCCTGCCTTTCCAGGTACATGATCTTGGAAAAATCACATACCTTCTTTGGGTCTCGGTTTCCTCATCTGCAAAATGAAGCTAATGATAATACCTAATTTTCAGAGTTCTCATACATTTTAAAGGGCTTAGAACAATGTCAAATCCAGTAATCACTTAATGAATGTCAACTCAGATTATTGTCACTAAATTCCCAAGCTTAGGACCAAAGGTTCCCAGAGCTGGAGAAGGGCGGTAGAAAGGGTCGAATGTCACCCTGTCTGTGAAGCCTTCCCTTCGAGGGATTAACAGGAATCATCAGCCAGTAAGTGCCGAGAGAGGGCTGTGTGGGAAAGCACGTGCTCCATCCCTATGAGATCACAATCTAACCCGGCACCCCATGGGGCCCCCCTGGAGCAGGCCCAGGGTCACTCACCTCCAACCCCACCTCAGCAGACAGGGAGCCAGGCTTCACATGGCTGATGAAGATGCCGGGTTTCTGGATGGGGCCGCTGGAAATGCTGTGGGAGAGATGGGAGGTGTAGGTGAGCCTCTGCTCCAAAGTGCTTTCTCATTCAATGTCCTGCCCCGTCTGCTTGTGTGTCCAGGTCCCCTGTGAGCTCAGTATCCAAGTCCTCTGCCATCTACCTCCTCAGATTCTGTCTACCTGTCTAGATTCATTCCCCTAGGGCAATAACCACAGGTAGCTACTTCTAACTCCCCGCACCTAACCTCTCATCCAACACATGAAGATGCTGTTTCTTCTCTTTTTCTAGCATTTTCCAGTGCATTCTTTAAGACTCAAATGCTATCTTCTCCTCATAGTTTTAACCAAACTCAGAAGCACTCTTTCTCAAGACTAATCTGGTTGCCCCCTTCCCAGGGCTCCTAAAACACCTACAGGATGGTGTTTGCACTGTTATCCTCCCCTCCCAGGTCTGTGGCAAACATCACTAATCAATCAAACACTCTTTTCTATCTAAGCCTAGATATGGCCTTAAAGTTCTTCTCAAAATAGTACTTCAGGATGGCAGCCACCACTAACGGACTAGAGACAGCACAGAGTAGACAATTTATTTGCCATGGTTGCATGAGAGTCCCTCAGCACTGTAACTATTTATGTGGTTGGCTTCTATATTAAGCTATAATTTCTTAGAAAGGAGGGAATTTTTTTTAATCACTTATGCTTGGCAGAAAAGTGTTAAATAAATGTGAGAGAAAGGAAATAAGAAGAATCCTTTAGGGGATTCCCTGGAAGTCCAGTGGTTAGGACTCTGCACTTTCACTACTAAGGGCCTGAGGTCAGGGAACTAGGATCCCACAAGCAACGTGGCATGGCCAAAAAAAAAGAAAAAGAATACCTTAAATAATAATAGCTAATATTTATAAAAAGCACTAAGCTTGAAGCTTCACTCTGTTATCTCATTCTTTCTCACAACAACTTTGTGAGGTGGGGACTATGGCCACCGATTTATAGACAAAGCTGAAGCTTGGAGTGCTTAAGCTTAAGTGCTTATGTCCAGAGTTCTAGAGCTCATAGGCGGCAGAGCAGGGCCCAGAACCTAGATCTCTAACTGTTGCACTTGTGAGCTTAACAAAACCGTCCTGTAAGCCCCTCTGCCTGTTGGCAATTCCCTGGCTGCCTCTTAAGGGAGTCACAAAGTAATAAGTGACAAGAGTGCTGTGTCAGAGGTGGCCAGCTGGACAGGGTCCTTTTGTGTGACTTGACGGCCCACCAAAGGAACATGGCTCTGCCTTTGGGCCTCAGGTTCCTCCTCTGTAAAATGAGGCTGATAGAGCTGTCCCCCTGGCCCTACAGGACTGTTGTGAAGCTCAGAAGCACTAAGAAGTGTCATTACTAGTGGACAAAAAACTCAGCAGCAACAGCAGTGAGAAAGGGGAGCAGTGAGAGAGGCCGGCTGGCCATGAGTGAGCCCCAGGGTGCACCTGCCACCCACCTGCAGCCAAGGCCCCTGGAGCCCACCAGGCTGATGAAAACCTTCTTTTCTTTGTTTTCCTGGCTGCTGGGGGAGCCCAGGCTGCTCCGCCCGCCCTGGGGGAGGGAGAGGCTGAGATTACCAGGTGTCCACGTTGCGCAAGTGGCTTCCTGTGCTCATAAGGCCTCCAGGGTGAGCACTGCTGCTCCCCCACGAGCCTGACTGCCATTCTGGCCCTGGGGGGTGTGTCTGCACTGGCTGGGCCACCGCCCACAGGGCCATTCTGGATGCGCTGGCAGCCTGTGTGAAGCCCCCTGAGAGCACCTCCCTAGAGCAAGCCCTCCTTCAGGCGGGCTGCCCCTCCTGGAAAACCACCCTATCCAGACCCCTCCATCCCCAACGGTGGTCCTGACCTTACCCCAGATTCTGACACAAACTGGTCCACATATTGCCATTTGAGGGGCTCATCGGGAGAGCTGATGGGATGGGAAAGTAGAAGAGGGGTCATTAGGGAGAGAGCGTTAAGGCACCAGACCCAGAATCCAAGTCTGCCCTCGCCGAAGCCTCCACTGTCATTGGCCCAGGGACAGAGCTGCCCAGATCCCAGGCTGACCCCAGGACCCTGGATGCACAGGAGAGAGTCGGCCTGCAGAGGAGGGTCCTGCTCACCTCTTCACAGGGATGAGGCCGATGTCTGTGGGAGAAAGGGGAGGTGGGTTATGATGGCTTCTCTGCCTTTCCTTCCTCCCATCACAGCCAGGTACCACCAGCTGCTGGACCCCACCCCATCGTCAGCAGCCCCTTGTCCTGGCCTCACTCACGTCTCACTTTGATGGACACAGTCTTCTTGGTGTGGATGAGGTTGATGACCTCCTCGTGGGTGCAGGAGGAGATGGAATACCCATTGATCCGGACGATCTCATCCCCTACCTTGGCCACAGACAGAGAGAACATGCATCGGGTTGCTGGGCAGGCTCATGGCCAGTGCCTTGTCACCAGCCACAGACCCTCCATCAGCTGGAGGACCCCCACGGCGGGCGGCACTTCCCAGCAGTCTTTCTGCCCATTTCACAGATGGGGGAACCAAGATGGAGGTGAGCAGCACAGAGAGCAGGAAGCAGAACTGGGGGTAAAAGTCAGAACTTGGTGCCCTCACTCCGTGTCACTTCCATCCAGGGGGCACCATCAGGTTCTGGAATCCACACAAAGGGCAACTTTTTACCCAGATTCAAGCGGTTCTTCCCTGGCTTTTCTCCCCCCAATCCCAAGGAGCAGACCTGCATCACAACACCACAACTGGGTCAGGGTAGGAACTTCCATGACTCCGGACTCAAGCTCACATCACTGACACACACAATCTCTTCTCTTCCATTTGATGGAAACTCAATGAGCATTTTAACTCTGCCCTGGCCCTGGCCTCTGAATTCCTCTTCTGGAAGAAAGCAATGAACGCTGAATGAATACAAGGCTCTTGCATCAGATGTCCTAGGTTCAACCCCCTGCTTTGATTTTTGTTAGCTGTGCGACATCAGGCAAGTCTCTTGAGTTTTTTGAACCTTGGTTTCCCTCATCTGTAAAATGGGGAAACACTGTGGCTGCCATGAGAATTAAGAGAGTGTGTAAAGCCAGCTAGTGCCTAGCGCACTGTAAATAAACCATAAATAGCCGCTGTTACCATTAGTTGGGCCTCAACTCTAAGTTGTCTGCTCAGATCCCTCTTCTCAGGACTTCAGTCTCATTAACTGGGAGAGATGGGGGCTCAGGGACCTGTAGGGTCAGTTCTGGATATGGATCCCTGGTGACATCAGTCAGTTCCCTGTTGGACATGGCTGTGTCAGTCCTGAAGTTCCTCATTTAACAACCACAGGCTGGAAGGATGCCCGGACATCAGTTGAAATAGAGGCCCAGGAGGTGATGGTTTGTGCAGGGTCATGGTCATGAGCTGCAGAACAGGGACTGGTTGGTGGAGGCCCTCCCCAGTCTGAGCCCAGCACAGGTCAGCTGGAGGCTTAACTCACACCACATTTTCTGACCCTTTGGAGACTTGTCAGTGCATATGGGGCACACAGCTTGACTCCCTGGAGGTTGAGGACTGGGCAGGCATACAGCCTCTGAGGGGTCCTCTAGGTCAACTCCTATCCTATACAATATCCCTGCCCCAGACTCACCTTCTTCCTATTGTCACCCAAACACTTCCCTTCCAACCTGGACACAGACCCCAGTCTTCTCAGGGGCCTAGCAGGAGTGGCAAGCAGCTCAAAAAGGTGACACAGGGCAGGGGAGGGGCTTGCTAAAGAGCTCACTATGTTTCTGGGGATGTCTCATGGAAGGAGAACAGCTGGATGGCCTCCCTGCCCGCATTCTTCACAACAACTCTGTGTTTCTGCTAATAGAGTGAGGGAACTGAGGCTCAGAGTGGTGAGGAGACTTGCTCAAGGTCATCCAGCTAGTAAAGAGTGTTGCTGAGATTTGAAGTCAGGTCTCCCTGACAGATAGCAAATGCTGTCTCTTGGGTGTCTAGAAGCAGGAAAGAAGGGCGTCTGGCCAAGCTTGGCTGCAGTTCCCTGCGTCCTGTCCGCTCTGGATCTTTGCCACCTGACAGAGCCCTTGAGGACCATAAGAAAGGCAGGGATTACTCCATCCATTTTACAGTTGGGACAACCAAGGTACACAGAAACATTCTCCAGCCCTGGACTATACAGCAAGCTGTGCAGGGCAGAGGATGCAGGTTCAGACAGGGATACATGCGGATAAAAATCTAAAACAACTCCAGTAGGGAGGCTAGAGCAGAGATGGAGTTCCAGGGCAGGCTCTAGGACCCCACTCAGAGTCCAGGCTCATAGGTCAAATCAGCAGGGCCTCTGGTTCGGCCAGGCTGTGTCTGAACGTGCCCCTCTCCTGCCCTCTGGAATCTTCCCCCAGCCACCCTGGGGGATGGGATCTCTATAGAAACATGAACCCCAGACAGGTGAGTGGATGCAGACATTTTTCCCCAAGCTCCTCTGAGTGAAGCTCCCTGTCTTGTTCCTAAAGGGAACCTGCGGGACCCCAGTGGGATGATTCCCACACAATCTCCAGCTCAACTTGCAGGATCAGCTTTCCTCTCCTTCCTGCCCCTGCATGAAGCCCTGCAAAAGGCCCTTTGTGCGAGCGCCACGGTGAAATGATGATCTGAGGGAGAGCAACACAAAGGAGAGAGGAGCCCATCAACCTGAGAAAGAGTCGATAATTCATAAGCCTGAGAAATGGGCAGGGAGGTAAAACTCCAAGATTCATTAAAACGCCCCGACGCCCCCAGGCATGGAAGCCTCGTTGAGAAATGGCTTGTCCTAGGAGGAGAGCTCACCCTGGGAGAAAAGAAAGGGCTCAGCTGATGCCAAGAGAGGAGCTCATTATGTTTTTTTCTCTGGCTGCGTTTCTGGGCTGGAAAATGTGTGGCACAGGAGAGGGATAATGAAGGGGCTGAAATTTCAGACGCTCCCAGCAAGCCGTGAGACAGGGATTTAGAACAAAGCGATGTCTGTCAGCGCCCAGTTTCCACCTCCCGCTCCACAGTGTCATACCAGCCTTCAGGCCCCCTGAAGCTCCTGGCTTGGCAGCCTGGATTGGGATGCTGATAACAAACACGCTGGAAGCTCTGGGGAGGGGGTAGGAGGGCCTCTTTTAGCTGGACGCACAAAAACACAGCGCTGGGCTCTGGCAGGAGCAAGACCTGAAGGTCTTCCCGTCTCTGCTCAGACACTGAAGTGTGGAGACCCCAAGGGAGGGACCCTGGGGTGCTGAAGAGAGATCCCTGGGCTTGGCAATCAGGAGACCCTGGTTCAAATAAATCCTGGCTCTGCCACTTACTGGCTGTGTGACTCTAGTCAAGTCCCTGATCTTCTATCAGCTCTGTAAAATGGAGATGATCCAGCCGAGGCATATAAAGAGAACTGGTAGTCAGCATGTTATCTGGTACATTACAGGTGCTTATTAAATCTCCCTCTCCGCATGTTTAACAAGCACATGGCACTTACTGGTATATAAAGAATGGATAAACAAGATCATGCTGTATAGCACAGGGAACTATATTCAACATCCAGTGATAAGCCATAATAGAAAAGAATATGAAAAAGAATGTATAACGTTTATAACTGAATCACTTTGCTGTACAGCAGTAATTAGTACAGCACTGTAAGTCAACTAAACTTCAATAAAAATCCATTTAGAAAAAAATAATACATTCATATGATTCAAAAGCCAATCTATAAGGTGTAGCCTTAAAAAGCTCACTCTCACTTTATTCCCTATCCACTCCTGTTCCTCCTCCAACAAGTAATGGCCTTTCATTGATGTGTGTGTGTGTGTGTGTGTGTGTGTGTTCCTGCACACAAATACAAATAGAAGTCATACATATTCTAGGAGCATAAAATACATGATGTTTTGTATAAACAAATAAATAGCATTTATGTGCCAGGTACTAATACAAGTACTTTGTAATATGAATTCATTTATTCTGTCAGAACAACCTGATGAGGTAAGCTGTTCATCATCCCATTTTACAGATGAGGAAACTGAGGCAGTAATTTCACAAAAAGCATCCAGCTAGTGAATAGCAAAGCCAGGATATTCTGGCTCCAGAGTCTATGCTTGAAGCACTGCACAACGCCAGGATTTCCCTTTTCCCTTCCAGGGAGAAGGCTATACCTCCAGAACTTCAGGTGTCAGGGCATAACTATGCTCTTCCTTCAGACATAAGGGAGGTGGGTGCAGAGCAGCAGGGGCAGCAGCAGCTGGGAGCCAGGTTCTCAGCTCCCCTCAAGGAAACAGGCAACACACTATTAGATATAAAGTAGATAATAAGGACTTACTGCATAGCACAGGGAATACTACTCAGTACTCTGTAATGGTCTAAATGGGAAAAGAATATAAAAAGAGTAGATATACTATATGTATAACTGATTCACTTTGCTGTACACCTGAAACTAACACAACATTGTAAGTCAACTATACTCCAATAAAAACTAAAAATTGAAAACAGACAAGTACCTGCAGCCAGATTTCTATGGGCCTGAGGACAATCTGTCAGGATACAGCGGCCTTTTCCTCTCCCAAAGGCTCAGAAGGGTGAGGTGACCACGTTACACCACACAGCCTAGTGAGTGAGAAGCAGGGAGGCAGGAAGCCTGAGGGCCTGGTGCCCACGACTCCGGGGCCCTGCTCACTCACCTGGAGCCCGACGTTGTCGGCCTGGCCGCCTTTGATGAGATGGGAGATGAAGAGTCCACAGCCAAACTCGAGGCCGCCACGCACGCTGAGGCCGAGGCCTTCGGGGTGCAGCCGGTCCAGACGCACGTCCTTCAGCTTCCTGCCATGGGAGGGGAGGCCAGTGACAGCCCAGCTCTGGTCCGATGGCCAGCACTGCCCCATCCATTTGTGAGCGACCCTGTCCATCCCAGGGGAACCTCTCCCACCCCTGCCTCCAGGCTGCAGCTCCCTCCATTCCACACCTGGAGCGCCGGGGGGTTAGCTGGTCGTACTCCACCTGGTGTTTCAGTGGGATCAGAGGCCTGATGGCATCGAACAGGGGCAGACGGCTGGGCTCGTTGATGACCAGCTTCAAGTCCCCTACAAGCACGGCCACGTCCATGGTCCTGCAGAGACACAGGGGCCCTGGAGCCTCATCCATAGCCACGACCTCTGAGACCCAAGGATTCCCAGAGGAAGCAGTTCTGAGTTGGGTCCCCATCCCCTGGGCCCAGACCTTGGGTGGATAAAAACTTAGAGCCCCTAACCCTGGGCTCGGTGCCTCAGAAGAGTTTGTTCTCCCATCTAAGCATCCCAAGGAAACCGTCCAGGTAGGGGTTGCTAAGCCATCAGGCAGATGAAATTGAGCCAGGATTCTCACTCATCTCTGCCTAGTTCTGAAGCCCACGATCCTTCCAGATGGGAAACGTCTCTGAGGTGGTGGCCAGTCCTCTCACACCCTTGCTTCTCACGTCTGAGCTTCAGCTGAGCTCTGTAAATCCTGCCCTCACACTATCTCACACGAGCCTCCTCCTCACACCGTTCAGACCCTCAGTATCTAAGGCCAGTACTTTTCTGGCTACAAGCTGACTCGCTTACTCTTAATCCATCGCCTTCTTTTAAAACTATAAGCTGCTCCCTTCTCAAAACCCTTCGATGCTTCCCCACTGCCCAGAGGATGCAGTCCATCCTCCTTGGCAGGCTCAGGGTCTCCACGACCTGTCTCCATGGACCTTCCGGGGTTGTGTAAATATTTGCTGACACAAGTGAATGGCATGTCTACCTGATTCCTAGGAACACCAAGCATCGGCCTCCCTGAGCCCCCCAGGATTCAGGAGGGAAGTCATCCTGTCTCAGAACTTCCCATTCCAGGGCTTCCTGAAGATAGAGGTACCCGAGCTGGTCCACGGAACCTGGACCCTGCACACTTACTGGTGGTACATCCGCAGCACATCATAGAGATAGTCCTTTTCTGCATCATTTTCAATCAGAAAATCCACCTGGAAAACCCCAAGGCAGAATTATATCTCCAGGCCCAGCACTCCCACAGCAGATCCCAGGACGGGGAGGTCACTGGCGGTGGCGGCGGAGCTGGTGGGGGGTGTGTGTGTGGCCCTCCTCCGCATCTCTTCAGGGTTGTGAGAAGAGGAGGGAAGCCAGAGGCCAGGCTGGCACCTGCCTCCAACACGTCAAAAGTGCAGACCACCCTGACATGGCCACAGAAGTCCCTCTGCCTCATGTCCGGATGTGGTCAGGCTGAGCCTCGTCCCCAGGGTGGTGATGCACATAGGGATGCATACACGCATCATATTTGTGAACCCCTCGTGACCGTGACGCACCCACACGGCAGCTGTACTGCCGATCACCTCCATAGCTATGTCACCCATGTCTAGGCCAATGCCAGCGTCAGCGCCCCGGTCTGAAAGTAGCCCACTGTCTTACCTGATGGTGGCTGTAGTGCTGGATGACTGCTTTCAGAAAGGATTTAGGCCACTCACTCAGATAGCACATCCCCTGCCCCTCGCTGGAGCACCCTAGCACTGAATTCTCCCTCGTCCAGTCCTGGCCTAAGCTGGGTCAGCCCTGACTTCTGGTCACTGTCTCCCCTTCCCACTTCCCTGTGTGCCTCCCCTGCCACCCGAGGGGGAGAATCAGGTTACATTTTTTCAGCTTCCCTGACGTCAACGGCTGGGAGTCCAGGGTCAAGGTCAAGAGCTGTTTCGTCAGCATCTCAGTCCCAGGGGAGCTGGTAGGCCAGGAGCCCCAGATTCCACTCCCTGAGACAGCTCAGTGTGTATCTCTGTGCACTGTGTCCTGAGCTCTCTCTTCAGCCCAGGACTGAGTAAAGGACAGGGTGGGAGCTTGAGGGGTCCTTGGATCCCTCTCTCCTCCAGGCTCAAGGCCCAGCAGCATGGTCCAGGGCCTCACCCACATAAGGGAGAAGATGCTGCTGGAAGCTGCAAGCTCCCACCTGATTGGTCCTCAGAGGAAAGTCGGAGCAACTTTGTCTTTTCCACATGTATCTTAAGGATTCTGGGAAGTTGGGGGGAAATCTGTCTGTCCCAACCCAGAGAGGACATGTGGGCCCCAGCCCTTAGGATTTCCGGCCTGAGAAATGGGTACAGTATGCAGACTTCTGGTCTTCACCTAGCAGTACCTTCTTCCCTCTTAGAATCAAGCTGAACATTTGATTAGCGATGAGAGTAAGCTAGGAGGCTTGCCCTGCACTGGCTCACAGTTGGGCTTCAGAAATTTATCCTACCTGCTCCAAGGAGGGCATCCCTCCTTCTTCCTGCTTCAGTGCCCCTCTCCTCCAGGTCAGGGGCTTCCAGCCATTAGAAGATGGGGAACAGAAGTATGTGCTAGAGTGGGCAGGCTGCATCTTAGGTGGTAGCCTTGGCTTTTCCACACACCACAGAAGTGGGCACCTCTAAAAGCCCACATCTGTGAGGACCCAGCCTGGACTCTCTCCACCCTCTGCCTGGGCTTGCTTGAGAAGGGTGGGGAACCACACCGAGACAGACCTGGACTGCCCACATGTGGCTGTGGTGCAGGAGTCTGAGCAGAGAAAAATTCTGAATTTCTCTAGGATCAGGTTCAGAAGTATTTAAGTAAACTGGATCATATCACTTTCATGCTTAATAGCTTCTCATTGTACTTAAAACAAAATTCAGGAACTTCCCTGGTGGTCTGATGGTTAAGATTCCAGGTTCCCAGTGCAGGGGGCCCTGGTTCAATCCCTGATTAGGGAACAGATCCTGCATGCCGCAACTAAGACCTGGCGCGGCCAAATTCCTTACCTTATCAAGGCCCAGCTTTAGCTCCTGCCACTCTTCCTAGCTACACAAGCCTCCTTTCAGTGTTTCCCACAGGCTGCACTCACTCTAGCCTCAGGGCCATCACATCTGCTGTTCCCTCTGCCTGGATGGTTTTCCTCCTTCCCTGCATGGATGGCCTCTTCCCCAGGGAGGTCTTCCTGCTCATCAACCTAAAGAGAACCCACTCCATCACCCCAAAGATGCTTCAATTCCTTCATTACAACAGTCACAATTTGCAAATAATTAAAGGCTTGCTTTTTTGTGAACTGTTTGTTGCCTTCATCAGACAGAAAACCCCACAAGGGAAAGATGAAGTCTGTTTTTCTAAGTCTCTCAAGCCTAATGCATAGAGTGTGGTCAGTAAAGAAGTAGCAGAGGGGTTTGTCCATCTCCTTGCCTCCTGGTCCATGCACAGTCAGATGGGAGGAGGGGAATCAGAGGGGAATCACAGGAGCAGAAGTGGAAGGGAAATGACACTTGCATCATGGGATGGCACCAGGAGATTCTCTAGGCTTTGCTCCACTTGTTTATCTCACCAGCCCTACGAGGCCAATTCTGCAGATGAGGAAACTGAAGACCAGAGAGGTTATAACATGTCACACAAGGTCCCTCAGTGAACCAGAGACAGAGCTAAGATTTGAACCTTGGTCTATCTGATTCTGGGGCTGCCCCAGTGGCTCAGTAGTCAAGGATCTGTCTTGCAAGGCAGGAGACACAGGAGACATGGGTTCGATCCCTGCGTCAGAAAGATCCTCTGGAGGAGGGCATGGCAACCCACTCCAGTATTCTTGTCTGGAGAATCCCATGGACAGAGAAACCTGGGGGGCTACGGTCCATGGGGTCACAGAGAGTCTGAGTCACTGAAGTGACTGAGCACACACGCATGTTATCTGATTCCAAAGCCTATGCTCTCCCCACTATACCACTGCCTGTGTGAGTCAGGACTGAAAAAACTTCAGGGCCTCTTTAGGCCAAAATTTCAAAACTTTTACTCTCAAGCAGGTCCCCCTTATCTCAAATCCCCATCTCTCTCCTTTGCACTCTTAAGAAATCCCGCTGGGTTTGGTCTATAACAAGCAAGAAAATACCTCTTTTGGATGACTCCTGAAACTGCAGATGTTCTGCTTTCTATGAAAGCATAAAAAGCCCATCTGCTCTGATTGCAGTGAGGAGAGCCCGACCAAAGGGCTTCTAGCTCAATCCCAGCCATGGGTGGTGACATAAGACAAAGTAGAGGAGAGGGAAATCTCTTCTTGACTGAGGCCTTATGACTGAAGCTCTCTGCAACCCCTCCTTGCAGAAACGCCTCCTGCTGCATCATTAAATATAAGAAGTGAGGCACTGTCCTCGGCAGACAGCGTTTATGCACCGGGTGGAAAGTAGAAATGGAAGACAAAGACAATTTCCAATATTAGAGTCTAAGGTTCTGCTTTTCTGCATCCCAAGCACAGACCACGTGGAGATGCTCTTTGAGGAAAGAGCCTATTCCTGAGGGTCCCAGGCTCCTGGTCCTTGTGGGCAGCCCTCCAATGCTGACCCCTGTATCCAGAGGTCCCCACCCAGAAAACACATCCTATCAGTTTCCTTCTGAGGCAGCCTGCAAAGTTCAGCTCTTTAGCTCCATTCGTTCTCAGAGCCTCGGTCACTCCAATCCTGATGTTCAATTCTGCCCTTTCCTATCCCTCCAAGGTCATCTCTATCACCTCCCAAGTGTGACTCAGGCTGCAGCCAAACAGATCTTCCCCTAATACACTGGAACCACCTCGACCTCATTCAGAATTGTCCCATCTATCCCCAGCAATTCAACGTAACCATTTAAAAAATTATCCATTTACCATAATATCTGGGAAATCATATCCGGCGTATGTAGAATGTTCTTTGAACACTAATGTAAGGGGTAAATCAAAATGGTGGGAGTCTTGTGACCCTGATCATTCCCCACCCAAGGATGTCTCCAGAAAGACTCAGAGATAACAGCACTATTTTGTTCTCTGACCACACGTGAGTGAAAACACACACACCAAGAAAGACAGCTGAGAAGGATGGAACTTTCTCTGGAAGCCTGAATGTGCAGAAATATCACCATTGTAATTCAAATTTTGCTTTTAAGTATTTAAAAAATGCATATGATATCTCTTCCTCCTAAAATCTAGGTTCAAGCAAACTCCCCAGGAGGGTCTCCCCAACAGCAGCCCAAGGGGCAGCTTCAGGGATCCCGTCCCTGAATGGGATGTATGTCAGAATGGCTGTGTGCGCCTCGTAACGCACCTGGTACACAGTAGGTCTTAGAGCACCACGCCGTGCAAACAGGTGCACAGTGCTCAGTGGTGTCTGCTGAATAATGAATGAACTCCAGCGGCCTTAGTCTTAGGCCTTACTCTATCCTCTCCGCCAGTCTGGAGTCACCTTCCCATCACTCTTCAATACACAGCCTCCTGGAGCTGTCTCCTTTTAGCTCAGTTCCAGTCTCAGACCCACGCAAGATGGCCTGCCCTCCCTCTTCCCACTGACCTCTGTTTTCATTTAAGGGGAGTCCAAGCCCCCCTCTTCTAGAGTCTTTCCTGACCATGCCCAGCCCAGAGCCTCCTTACCAGCCTCCCAGCCTGAGGCCCTTGACTGGCTCCCTCATTTGAGCCAGACTCTGCTTACAGACAGGCCACCACGTCTGAAGTTCTTTACTTGTATTGTCTTTAACAGTCCTCTGAGGTGGATGGATATTATCCCTATTTGACAGATGAGGAAATCAAGGCTCGGAAGTAGTAGAGATTAGATGACTGCTGGCTCCACAACCCTTGCTTTTTTCCAAACTACCACATGGTATCCACTTACCAGGTAGAACTTCCTTATTTGCATTTGTCTAATATACATTAATTGAGAACCTATTATGCGCAAGACACCATGTCTTCTTTCTCTAACTAGATATAAAAAGCCTTTCCCTTTCTTGAATCCCTCTTGATGATGGACACAGAAGCCCTAAGGAGACCACCATGTACAAGTAACTGTGTAGGGGGTCTCTTTATTACATCAGTACTGTATGTCCACTCATCTTGTACCCACTCATCTTGTGTCTGGTCCCCTCTGTCCAGCATGGGCCTTCTCTGGCCAATGCTCAGCTGGCTCAGTGCTATTGGCCTGCATGGTAAGGGACATCTCCCTCCTCACAAGCCCCTTGTCTAGGGCACTGGAAGTAGACTCTGGGTTTGGCCTCAGGTCTCTCCAACCTCACCTCCCTGCCTTCCTCCATATGGACTGCCCTTTCAGATTGGCCTCACAGGGGAAGCATACAACCTTCTGCTCATGAAAATTCATGTATGCACTCAGCCAAAGACAGAGGAAAAGAGCAAGAAGCAGATTAAATAATGCATGTTGTTCCACTGGGTGACATTTGCCCTCCTAGGGCTGTGGTGGGGATTAAATGAGTGAATACCTGTAAAGTGCTTAAGATAGTTTCCAGGGCTCCGAAATTTCAAGGGCTCTAAAATGTGTGCTGCATCACTTCCCTTTTGTCTCCAGACCCACAACCTAGCCTCCTCCGCCTAGAGGAGTGTCCCAGGAAGCTTTACTGGGGCTCCCTGCCCTCTACTTCCTTCCGGGTTCAGCCAAGGAGGGTGGTAAGATGGCCTGGGGATAAAGGGAGTGGGGTTCTGATTCCCCGGCTCTCTCCATGCCAGACCACCACGAGGCGGGTGTCCCCACCTGAGGCTGCAGCGTCTGACCGGCCACTCTCTCCCTCGTTCTGGAACCCCCTTCCCTTGCCCCTTGGGGAGCCCCTGGCCTCCACCTGCTCCTGGTCCCAGGCTGTGCCACCGCGCCTTGGCAGCTCAGCCATCCCCACCCTTTCCTGTAAGCAGCCTTGATTTCCTCTTCAGTCTCCCATTTGAGTGAGCCACCTGCTTCCTGCTGAAGCCCTGGCTGGTGTGAAATCTTATCTATAAGCACTGGTGGTACCTGCAGTATTTCTTCTCTGTGAGCTCTTCCTCTACCTATAAAAGTTGCTCAATCATGTCTGACTGTTTGTGACCCCAGCCAACTAGGCTCCTCTGTCCGTGGAATTCTCCAGGCAAGAATGCTGGATTGGGGAGCCATTTCCCTCCTTTGGAGGATCTTCCTGACCCAGGGATAGAACCTGGGGTCTCCTGCATGGCAGGCAGATTCTTTACCATCTGAGCCCTCAAGGAAGCCCAAGTCTCCTCAAATGCCAGCTCCCCTTGGTCAAGCCTTTCCTCAGGCTTCCCCACAAAGCCTGCCCTGTCATCCTCTCTGCACAGGATGGTGCTTGGTCCCCACCTCTGCTCACCAAGGTGGGTTGGACTTTCTTGCTTCACCTGCCTGTCTCCTCACTAACCCGTCTGTGGCCCCGACACTGGCCTAGTGCAAGGAAGGTGGGCAGTGAGGCCACCCCCCACCCCATGTGCGTCTGCACTTCTCCAGGCTTTCAGTTTCCTCCTCCATAAAATGGGAATAAAAGTATCTCATAGGATTCACTCCTTTTGTGAGCGATTAAAAATGGCTTTTAAAAAAATTCTTCATTGAGTGAATAGATGTTACTTTGAACAGTGCCTGGAACATAGCAGGTTCTAAGTGTTTATCAGTTAAACTAAGCAAGAATAAATGAATACAAGTTCCGTGTTCTCAGCAGTTGGCAGTGAGTGGACCTCCATAAGCGTTGTGGGTCCACTTCCACCCAGGCCTGCACAGTAAGCATCCCAGAGTTCACTTCAGTCTCTGGGATGCTCAGTTGTGTCTGACTCTTTGCGACCCCATGCACTGCAGCATGCCAGGCTTCCCTGTCCATCAACAACTCCCAGAGCTTACTCAAACTCATGTCCATTGAGTCGCTGATGCCATCCAACCATCTCATCCTCTGACGTCCCCTTCTCCTCCTGCCTTCAGTCCTTCCCATCATCAGGGTCTTTTCCAATGAGTCAGTTCTTTGCATCAGGTGGCCAAAGTATTGGAGCTTCAGGTTCAGCATCAGTCCTTCCAATGAATATTCAGGACTGATTTCCTTTAGGGTTAACTGGTTGAATCTCCTTGAAGTTCAAGGAACTCTCAAGAGTCTTCTCCAACACCACAGTTGAAAAGCATAAATTCTTCGGTGCTCAGCTTTCTTTATAATCCAACTGTCACATCCATACATGACTACTGTGGGCATCCCAGAGAGCACTGGGTTTATCTGACTCATGTTTTATTATCCTTCATCTTTTCAAGAGACTTGTGTCATGCTTACTAGTTGGTAGCATTTGGCCCAGTGCTGGGCACAGCAGATCACACCCTCCTTCTGCTGGTTCTCTTGCCTTACTTGAGGTTCCTTCTCCTTTTCGTCTCCTCTACAGGTTGGGGTGCCCCAGGCTCTGTCCCGAGTCTTCTCTCCATCAGCACTGTCTCCCTAAGTGACCTCACCAGTCTCTGGGGTTTAAATACCATTTATACTGTAAGGATTCACTGAGGCTTATCCCCAGCACAGAACTTTCTCCTGATTTTCACACTCCTACATCTACTGATCTTGTTGCCTTTGTACTTGGAGATCTAAAAGGTATTTCAAACATAAAACATTCAAAATGGAACTTGTGGTTTCTACCACTTCCGGCCCTGTCTCCACCAACCTGCTCCTCCTCCCAACACAGTCTCACTCTTGATACCTTTCTCTCCACACCCGACCATTACATCAGCAAAGCCTGTCAGGTCTACCTTGAACATGTATCCTGGGTCTGGCACTCCATCTAGTCCATTGCAGGAGCCTCCTAAGGGAGGGTCCCCCTTCTCCTCTTTGCCCTCTCAGTCTGTTCTCTACCAGCAGTCAGAGCAATGCTCTTAAAATGTAAGTCAATCATATCACTCCCCTGCTGACTTCTCTTACTTAGAACAAAACCCCAGCTCCTGAGTATGGCCCATGAGGACTCCACCACCCCTCTGATCCATCTCCACCACTCTTCATTCTGTAGGTCCTCTCAGAAACACCATCCTACTTGCTGTTCATAAAGAAGGCAACCAGATGCTTTCCTCAGGGCCTTTGCACTTGCTGTTCCCTCTTTCTGGAATGTTCTTCTACATATATCTCCATGCCTCCTTCCCTCACTTCTTTTATGTCTTTATGTTTTTGCTGAGATATCATTTTTTTCAGAGAGGTTTTTCCTGACTATCCTATAAGAAGTACTATCTAGTCACTCTTTATCCCTTCACCTCACTCAGTTCTTTCATAGTATTCATTACTACTTGGCATTTTATGACAGTTCCATTGGTTTGCTTGTTAACTGTCTGTCTTCCCTACTAGAATGTACCCTCCAAGAGGGCAGGGACTTTGTTTTGTTATTCAATGGTTAGAGCACTGCCTGGCATGTATTAGCAACTCAGTCAATATTTATTGCATGCATGCATGAATGAATGAAAGATTAGCAAATCCCTAGAAGGCAGAGGCTCTTTCTGACCTTATTTATCCCCCAAACCTCTTCTGCCAGATGCCTAGCTTTGAGCAGGGTACACTACAGATGCCCATGAATATGTGATTATGAAACAGTCAATAAATACTTTTTGAGCAAATGAGTAACCAAGTTCCTGCAACCAGCAGGTGCAGTGTGCTAGAGCAGGTTTCTTTTGAAAAGCTGGTTCTCTCGGGGGGGAAGCCTCAGTCTCTGATGTCCCCCTCCCCTTGCCTTTGTTTCCTGGATCAAGGCTGTGACCAGGAAGAGAATGCAAGTACTTCTCATGGCCGTGGGGAAACTGTACAAGCCCAATAGTCCCCCCTCAACGGTCTGGAGACTGTTGGGTCATCCATTAGGATGCTCTGCGGGCATTAGTGGGGAATAGTGAGGCCATTTACCAAATGGTTGCTGCACAACCAGAGCAGCCAGTATTTGAACTCCTATTTCATCCTAACCATTCTGTGAGGTAAGCACAATGAATTCCATCTCACAGTGAAGGAAATTAAAGCTGAGTGAGGTGAAGTGGCTTGCTCAAGGTCTCACTGCAGTGAGTGACAGGACTGAGATTCGAGCCGACTTCAACCTCATTGGGTAGAACATCTGCTGGCTCAGGTGGTTAAAGAGTCTGCCTACAGTGCAGGAGACCCAGGTTTGATCCCTGGGTGGGGAAGGTCCGCTGGAGAAGGAAACAGCAACCCACTCCAGTATTCTTGACTGGAAAATCCCATGGACAGAGGAGCCTGGCGGGCTACAGTCCACGGGGTTGGCAAGAGTCAGACATGCCTGAGCAACTAACACACACACTGACTACCTCATCGGAAAGGACCCCGATGCTGGAAAAGACTGAAGGTTAAAGGAGAAGGGGGCAGCCAAGGATGAGATGTTTAGCCCATTGAGCATAACTGACTCAATGGGCATGACTTTGAGCAAACTCCAGGAGATAGTGGAGGACAGAGGACCCTGGCGGGCTACAGTCCATGAGGTCGAAAAGAGTCGGACATGACTTAGTGACCAAACAACAACCTCCTAACTCCAGACAACAGACAACAGTAGACATTAACTGAGGCTTCAATAAGTAACAGGTTCTAATTAAACTCTCTACACATGTGTAGGCCTCATCTATCTCTCACAATAAACTTACTAGTTAAATATTACTGTGATCCTCATTAACCAAATTGGAGAACTGGGGCACAGAGAAGTTACTAACTTTCTCCAGGTCACACAGCACCTTCCATGACAACACACTACCTTTAACGCTACCTCCAACAACTAAGGACTTATTTAGATTACAAATCATTCTCAAAGGGGTAAATTTGCTCTGAAACACTAAGGAAGGGGCATCTAGAAAGCAATCAACAGCAAGGTCTCTCTTCTGCTGCTTCATCCTCTCTCCCCAGTTCCCAGATGATCTCCTGCCTGGGAGGAGAAGGCTGCCACGGCCTCCGAAGCAACAGGGCACAAAGTCCAGCTCTGGCCTTGCCCAGCATGCCCCGCCTGCACACTCAGGGCATTAATAGGTAATGACTCTTGTGATGAGGAACAACAGGGCAGTGGAAACACAGAGGGCTGAGTGCCTTTGGAGCCCATGGGGCCTGGGGAAGAGAAACAGGGGCTAACCCAGGGGTTGAGTCAGACACCGGGGACCCCGGAAACAACTCTCTGGGGCAAAGAAAAGTACCTCATGAGGAGAAGACAAAAGAGGACCCGACATTACTTTCAACTGCGGGGCAGGAAAGTGAAATTCAAGCCTGAGTCATCTTAGGGTAGGGGACAGGCAACTGGGTTGCCTGAAATCTACACTCACCAAATGTCCCCAACGGCTGAAATTTCTCCCCTCGGGTCCCTTTGCAACAGATGTGCTGGTGACACTGTCTCACACTCCCCTTGTTATTTCCCAGCCCCCACACTCCAGTGTGAACTTCCGGTTATCTCTCATCCCTGGGATCCCAAGTCCTCATTTTTAGAAGACTCCGGCCAGCAGGAGCTGTCCCCTTTGTGCCCCCACCAAACTTTGATTCCAACACTCAGCACCCAGGTGTGGGTAGTTATTAGTGGAGGGTCTGTCTCCCACCCACATGACCAGCAATTTGAAGGCACAGACTGTATGCTCAAAACATGTTTCTTAAATGAACAATTGACCGTTGGTCCCTAGTCCCAGGCCACAACCCTTAGCCCCTGTGGCCTCCATACTGGCTGGCTCCTTGAGCTCTCCTGGGCCTCTCTGTGGTGAGAGAGGGGCCGAGCCCCCAGACCTTGCTCTGCCCCCTCAGGCTTGGGAAGGCGGTTGGCTGGGTCTAAAGACTGCCTCTCTGGGTGGGTCTCAAGGCGCAGTCACCCTTCCCTCAGGCAGGGCCTGTGGGTAGCTCCAGGCACCCCTGGCTGCACCCTTGGGCTCTGAGGCATTCTCAGGCCTAGTGGGGAGGTCCACTAGATCTCTTCAAAGGGTCCTCTCTGACCTCAGGGCCTCGGCAACTCCTGCACAGCTCTGGAAACAGTTCTGGGCAGCCTGGGTCAAACCCAGCGATGGTCTCTGACAGTCCTGGGCCACCAATGAAGCCCCTCACTGGGAGACCCTAGGGGAGAGCCTGAAGGGTCTGGCTGACTCCCACGGCCCCCTGGGCAGTTCCTCAGCTGTTTCTCAGGTCCTAAGAAATGCCCTTAGGTGGGGAGTGGGCTGCCTGAAGTGTCTTTAACTCGAATTTTCAGGTCAGAGGACATGGAGGCATCCACTTGCCCTCCCTCCCAGTCCTCGCCTCTCAGACACTATCCCAGAGCCTCTCCACAGGCTCCAACAGCCCAGAACTGGGGGCGCTAGGAGGAAGTGGGGGGTTTCCCACTATGGGGCACCTCCCAAAAATATCCCGGCTCAAGCCAAGACCGGAAGGAATTCTAATCCCCACCCCCGCTGCAGTGTCTTAGAAAAGAGGACACTTCCAGGAGATCGATTTAGTGGCTCCTACACCTAGAGTCCCAGTGCTCCTCCCTCATTTTACTGGGGATTCCTGCTGGCAACCAAAGGACCCTCAGGGTCCCAGCCCACCCAGAGCCCCAGGACCGGCTGGCAAAGGGAGGGGTGGTGCCGTGGGTATCCACCGCCCACCCACTCCGCCCCCGGACTCCGCGGGGGCGCTGGAGGGGCCGCTGGTGGCTCTGACCTTGTGCCGGAATTCTCGGGCCACCTTCCGATCCATGGCTGGGTTGGATCGAGTCGCTCGCTACACAGTTCCGCTCCTTCGGGTGCCGGCTGCTGGGTGACCGGCTGTCCCAGTCGGCACAGGCGGCGACCGTGAGAGGCGGAGCCTGGGAAGGAGAGGGCGGGGCCTGGGGCGGAGGGCCCGGGCGGCGGGAGGCACCTGTCCTGAGTCTCGCCGCCTCTCGCTGAAGCCTGAGAGCCCGCTGGCCAGGAGGGTGTGTCTATGGTGGCAGCAGCAATGGGTGGACGTGGCCCTGCCCTTGGAATGGTTCCCAACACACGCGGTTATGGGAAAAGATTTCAGGAAGATGTCTGTCACCTCTTGCCAAGCATCTCACCTTCAGTGTACATTCTATAGTGGTTGCTTCCCTGGACTTTTCCAACTTGGAAGAAACCTGTTTGTGAATTCCTTGGGGCTGGGTCTTACTGTAGCCCATAGGAACCTGAACAGTGGGTAGGAGGGCCCCCTTCTCCACTGACTTCCTCTCCCACAGTTCCCTACCTCCCCTCCACTCACACACACACACACACACACACACACACACACACACACAAAAGCATGGAAGGGCCTGGAAATGACATCCTGATTTACAGCCGACCTTTACCCAGGGATGAGGTCCTGTCTGGTTCGTTTGATTCAATTCAACTAAGATCTGAGGTAGGAGATAGATGGGCTCCAGGTTGGACATTTACAATCAGCCAGCCTGCCTCCTCTTTGCATTTCCTGAGGCAAGAGATAGGTGAGCTGCAGCTGAGGAATTGACCACTAGCCCCCTGCTTTCCCTCACAAAAGGAAGCAACAACAGAAACAGGGTAAATAGAGTCTTTGTCTCCTGTAAACGTCTCAAGAGGATAAGGCAAAAGTCCATTCTGAGTAGAGGATACAGGAGACACTACACATGTGCATAAAGGCTCCTTGGAGTTAAAAGTCAGAGGATAACTCTAGGCCATATGAGTCTTGCTCCTCCCAGAAGCCTTCACTTCGAGATCCATCTTGGCTGAGGGGGTGTGTTCACACCCCAGGGGAGGGTCCCAAGGTAGGCCAGGTATGGAAAAAGAAATCAGATAATTGGCCTGAAAGAAGACAAAGGCCCAGAAATACTGACCTATATAAATGATTTGACTGCCTCTTTACTGTTCTCCTCCTCAGGAGGGGGGACACCCACATCCTTTCTCTCTGGGTGTGCATCTCAGCCTTGCTTCTATCTCAACTAAACGAACTGTTTCTCTATGTGCTCTCCCTCTTGTTATTGTGCTATGTCTCTAAAATAAACTTTGTACCCTTATTTACAGTTTCTGCCTCTGTGATAAATGCACTTTTCAATGGGGGCAAAGATCCAGGGAAAACTAGCTTCTAGCCTCTAGCCTTTGATGGTTTGGTGGCTAAGATTCCTGGTTTTCATCCAGGCAAGCCAGATTCAATTCCTGGGCAGGGAATGAAGATCTCGTTTCAGGCCACCGATCTCTGCTGCCCCACTCAGATCAGGTCTAGTGCTGGGGTGCAAAGATAATGATGAACCAAGCCTGAGACAGACTGAGAACACAGAGAGGGTGAGGGGTGATAAAGACAGTTGTGAATGGAAAGAGTGGGCACCTTTAACTACGAATTTGTTTACTTGTTTCTGCATTCAACCCAGGGTGAGGGCCTGCCCTGTTTGCACCATGTCAAAGGTGAGGGAACAGGAGATGGACTGCAGCCCAAGTCAGTTATTTACTGTAATTTCAGAGGCACCTAGAGACCCCATCCTTTGCAGCCCACCTGCAATAAGCTGACGTTTTGCCAGCAAACTATTTTTATTTGTCTAAATTATGACCTAATTTGAGATATAAATCCCTTCTGGAAAAGAACCTTAAAATAGCATCTATATTCTCCCCTTAGTATTAATTAGTTATGTCAGAGATAAAAGACTTGTGGGATTTTTCAAAGGGCTAGGAAAGGTGCACAAAATAAATTCCCCTCCAACTGACTTTTTTGACTTTCTGCATTTCATAACTATGTCATATGGCTGTTTATTTTAAGTATAGATTTCAGGCATTTCAAATGCCCTTATGAGGGTGAATGACATCCATTGACACCCCAGTCCTTCTTTTACCTGAACACTGCCCACACAGATGCTCTTCTCTAAATGCCTCCCTCTTGGTTTTAGGGACAAAACCGAGTCCTGGTTCTCCTTTCTCGTTGATATCAAGCCCAAGCTTATACTGTTTGCTGCACAACAGACCAATAAGTTGAGAGATGACTTGTTGGGGCAAGAAATACTGACTTTATTTGTAAAGCCAGCAGACCAAGAAGATGGTGGGCTAGAGTTCCAAAGAACCATCTTCCCTGAGTTAGAATTCAGGCTTCTTTTTTTTTTTTTTTTATTATTGTTTTTGCCATACATTGTCATGATATCACCATGGGTTTACATATGCTTCCCCTCCGGGTCCCCCCTCCCTCCTCCCTCCCCCCCGGGAAATCTCGCTGCACCAGTCCCGAGCATCAATCCTGGGCTGGCGATTGATTAGACACATGACAATTAACATGCTTCAATGCCCTTCTCCCATCTCATCCCACCCTTACCCTCATCCACAAAGTCCACAAGTCTATTCTATACATCTGCGTTCCTTTTGTTGTCTCCCATGTTGGGTTCTCGTTACTGTCTTTCTAAAAAATTCAGGCTTCTTTTATACTGAAAGAGGAAGCAGGCATCTTTTATACTAAAAGGAGAGGGAGTGTGGTTGGATGTTGCAAACTTCTTGAAGCTGGACTCCTTTGTTCTTACAGCTGTCCACATAGCTTGGGTCTCAATGTTCCTGTAAGCATCAAACAAGACAAATGTTATTCTCTCTTTTGAAACTTGTATCTCTGTATGAATGGGAAAGTATTAGACCTTTAATGGTCAGAGCCCTAAAAATGGGTTATCCTGTATATTTCATGCTATTGGTTACATTCTTGACTTAGAGCAAAAGCAACAGAATACAAAGGTTAAAGTAAAGGAAACATTCAATATGGAGTCAGATTTGTCCTTCCCTATTACACCATGAATGTTCCATTTCAAGCTTTCTCTAAGACAGTCTTGCCTTCAACCACTCCTTAACTGGTATTCTTTAAGGTTCCATCCTTGGATTTCTCCTCTTCATGGTCCCACCTAAGCCCATGGCTTCAAGTATGCTGTGTGGAGATAGCTATCTGTGCTCTATTTACCACTTTATTTTCAGAACAGTGTGTGGCAAGGAGTAGATGCTCAATAAATTTGTTGACTGGATGAATGAATAAATGCATTTCAAATATACACCTCTGCCCAGGGGCCTATGAGGGCTGACACTATCATTATCACCATCTACAAGGCCTGGCATCTGGTTGGTGTTCTAACACTTAGTTGGCCAAGTGAAAGATGCAAAGTTTCCCAAGGCTCTTGGGCCAACATTTCTACCATTCCAAAATTTTTCCTGGGCAGAGTGTATCTTATTCACAAAACTAAAGCTGTTTTTGTCAGTCAGGCCTCAATGGGACAAATAATATCTGAGTGTAAGGCATTTCTGTTAGTCAACATATCCTGAGCTGGGGCTTGAGCTAGTGATGGACACACAGAGGACTAAGGCATGATCAAACCCCTAGAGGTGCTCAGAACTAGGGATAGAATGAGGTCTTGGGGACCCAGGAGGCTGTAGTGGGAAATGATGTAAGCACATTCTGCAGGCCCGAGCCACGTTTCTGCCGCTGACCACTGAGTTGCACCTCCTGGGACCTCTGTAAAAGGAGTGCATAGGACCAGGGACCTGGGACCTCACATTAGCATCCAAGGACCCAGTAAGGGGCTTCCAGAACCCAGGTTCCTGAGCCAGGGATCTCTGAGGAGCAAGGGATGTTGGAAGCTGCACAGACTGCCTGCCTGCCTCCTTGCTCCCCCAAGGGACTTCGCGCTGAGTGTGATCTGAATCCAACTTCCCTCGGGGAGGGACAGCCACAGGCCAAGAAGAACAAGGGCGGCCCCCCCCCTTGCCCCTCCCCGCCCCCCCGCCCCCCTCCCCGTTAGGCTCCTAAATTATGGTAATAAGTTGGGCGGTCCTGTCACTCTAGCTCGGGGCGGAGCCAAGTGCCTGGGAGGCGGAGCCAAGGGTACCCTGGGGCAAGAGAGCGAGAGGCACCACGGCCTCCAACCAGTGGAGGTGTGACCCTACCTCGGACTCGGTCCTGCGCTCAGCCTCCCCAGTCCCCGCGCGCCCCCATGGGGGCCCCGGCGCCAGTGTTCTGCCTGCTCCTAGCTTGCGTCTGGCTGCCCCGGGGTGAGCCGGCAGGGGAGTTTCCGCCACTGCAGTCTCTCGGTGAGCAGAGTGTGGACTAGGGGAGGCCAGGAACCTGGGAGAACGTTTAGAGGGAACAGGCCTGGGCCAACTGGAGAGAGGGGAAATAAAGAAGGTTTGAGAGAAGGCAGGGGGACAGCCAGCGAGTGGGTCCGGGGAGAGGGACCGCAGAAGGAAAGAAAGGCCAGCCGCAGTTAGGGGAATGGCTAGCAAGCTGGGCAGCGTGGAAGAGATCCAAGGAGGGGGAACCAGAGAGAACTGGAGCACAGAGAGTAGGAAGGAGGAGGGGGACCCTTGTTGGAAAAGTGTCCCCAGGGAGGGGGAGAAAGGATTTGAGAAGGCTGCAGGGAAAGAGAATGGGGGTGATGGCAGTTGTGAGAGAGGCTTCCCAGCAGGTGGAGAACCTGGTGAGAAGGGGTGGGAGGCATAGCTTGAATGGAGAGTAATCCCCCCACCCCCAGCCGCAGCACCAACACCCCGGGACAATGCAGAGGTGCAGCCCGAGCCAGCCCAGGATCCCAGGTGAGTAGGCAAGAACTGGTAGCTCCCCCACTCACTGGTTCCATCTTTATTCCTGGCGTGGGTAACCTCAGGGGTTAGCACAGGGGGTGGGATGGGCCTGGGGGTGGTGGGAAGCATGGCCCACTCCTCTCCCTTCACCCACGCCAGGCTTGTTTCTCACCTAGCCACAGCCATCAGGAGGCAGTACTTGCCATAGGGGATGCTACCACGGTGATGGGAGGCCAGGTAAGGGGAGGCCTGGGGAAGGGGGCAGTTCACTGGGCAGGGGCTTATTTCTGTCTTGGTTTGAGGCTGTCTGCGAGCTCTGTAGGTGGCAGGAAGTATGTTTCTACAGTTATTCAAAAGGGAACCAACAAGATTCTTAGTATGTGTCTAAAGAATGCAAATTCATAGGAAATTTCTACTTCCACCTTTCTAATCTCTTGGGGCCCTAGAGTCAACTTTTGTTTGTTTATAAATTGTGTTTTAGAGGAAGAGGGCACAGAGTTGCCATCAGGAGACAGCTGAGCTCTTTCCTTTCCTGAGTGTAAGCGGGAAGGTAAGGGTTTGGGAGAGTGGAGTTCTCTATTCCCTGCCTGGCCTAAACCCTGTCAGAGGTCCCTCTTCATCCCCTGAGCAGTGCCCCAGCAATGCTGCTTTGAGGGGAGAGACAAAACTGGGTCACCTGGTGGGGCCTGTAAGGAAGGGTTGGTTGAGAAGCAGAGCCATCCTTTAAGTCCTGACTGACCATTTCTCGTTACCCACCCTCCTTAGGTCCTCTGTGCTTTATTACTTTTTTTAAAAAAAATTTTTTTGATTGATGGATGATTGCTTTACAGAATTTTGTGGTTTTCTGTCATACATCAGATCCTCTGTACTTTAGGAAGAGGTGGTGCTTTCCTCTTTGCCAAACTTCGGTCTCTGGATCAAGTGACTCAGGTTCCTTTTCTAGTCCTGGCCTGCATCTGTCTCCTTTCTACAACTACAAACATGATACAAATACAGCCCACCAATATCAGGTCCCCCAGAGAATCTTGAGCCTCAGTTCACACACCTTGGCCCTTGGGATCTGCTCTGGGGAGCTCTTTGTGCCAGCAGGACGGAAGCATCCAAATACCTGCCCTTTTGAAATAGATATGAAGATCCCAAGGAAAGAGGAGGCATGCTTACTTTTGAATGTCTGGATTATGTGGGGGTTTTGTATCTTTTATTCCCGTTTCTCCAGGCCCCAGATTGAACTGAAAGATAATGTCGTCATTCTTTTTATTTAGTTTTTATTTTATTTTTAAAATGTTTTCATCATTCTTTTTATGGATGGGGATACTGAGGTAGGTAGATGATTTGCCAGGCCCTTAGGGCACAGGCAGAGCAAGGTCTCCTAGCTAGCGTGTTCTCCCACATCATAAATACCCCCACTGGACTCCAGGGATCCCTCTATTTTAGCGGGGTAGTGATCCTACCCATGCACTTCATTCCCCTAGAGGACTGCTTTCCTTGCTTGATTCCAAGGTAGGCCTCCCCTTCTTTTCCTTGGGGAAGCATCTAGACCAGGCAACCCCAATAGGTTTCTCACATTACTCTTTAGAAAAAACAAGGGGTTAGAATGGCCCTCCTTGAAGGCAACTGGAGTTGGAGGAGGCTGGGCAGGAGTAAGACTACTTAGAAAGTGGACCTGGGGATCCCTCAAAGGCTTCTGCCTGGAATGCCCTCTTAGGTAAGGGAAGGAAAGGTCTCAGACCAGTAGCTCACCACCTTTCGTTTCTGTGCTGCCTCACTTTATAGAGCTCAGCCATTCTCCAGAGACTTGCTGGTGTAGACCAGAAGTTCATGAACTTGGATCAGGGAGGGTGGGGGATGCATTGTTATTTATGGGAACCTCAATGGAACTGGAATTTAGTCTTCCCTTAAATCACTGCTAGACGTTACAGACCACAGAATATTAGCAGTGTCTGTGATGCTCATAAATAGAAATCACAGATATTTTCCTTTCAGCTGGCAACTGTTGCTGTCTCCAGATTGCATCTATGCTCACTGCTCCTGCATACCGGCAGTGGTATGGCCTGTCACTTGATCCTGTGATTTAATGTATTAATAAAGAAGCACAAATATTACCACTACTAATTTTTATAAAATATTTGATCACTGCATTGCAGTATGTTTGATTTCCTTTATAATCTTATGTTTTATTTTATGTATTTAGAAACATCTGTTGCAAGAAGGGGCCCATAATCGTCACTAGATTGTCAGAGGGATTCATGGCATAAAAATGATTAAGAGCTCCCCATCTATACTGAAGATGAATCATTTGGAAAGGATTTAAAATTCTTCTCCAGAAATGGCCTCGATTTGTTGCAGCATAGGCCAGGCAGGAGGTGGAGAGATACAACCCACAGCGGGGACAAAGAGCTGGGGCTCCAGGGACCAAGGGTTTTGAATACTTCTGTGTTCCTAGTCTTTGCTAGAGGCTGGGAATTTAGCCCAGGGAAGAGGAGGTGACAGTAGGGGAGAAAACACATGAGGCAAACACCTCATGTGCTCAAACACGTGCTCTTGTTCCCTGTACCTGGGCCAAGCTGGGCCCTCATTCCCAGAAGTTGTACAAATGAGAGGACTTAGGCCCTGAGAGTGAGGATCCTACTGTGACAAGGGTCCCAGTCCTAGGTGACATTAGACCTTCGAGCTGGAGTCCTGAGAGGGACTGAACACAGTGAAATGATCTGCGGGGAAGTCCTGATTTCAGATGTTCGTATCTCAAGAGACCATGGGATGCGGTTTCTGGTCTGGAAAACAGGATCTCAGAGGGGCTTGCCTTTGTCCTCAAATGTGTGGTGTTGGGGAAGAGTTCTGAGAGCAGCGGGTAGTGATCTGTGAGGCCTTGTTTTTGCTGATAGAAGAGCCCAAAAGGCTGAGTTGGGTGGGGGATGTTCCCTTGCCCTGGGCTGAGGGGCTGCCTTTGTTTCTCAGCTCTGCCCCACATGGTTTCTGTGGTGAAGAGGTGTTGTGTTTGTTCTCCAGACGAGGGGGTTTTGTGCTGGGCTGTGGTGTATACAAAAGTTTCCTAGGGAGGAAGTTGGGGGAGACCGGGGACACTGGAGCATGGAGGGGAGGGGGTTGTGTTCAGGCTACAGGCCTCCCCAGCCTGCCAGTGAGATGCCACTTGGCCTCACGCCACCTGAAAATCCTGCCTCCAGGCCTCTCAGAGGCGGGCTGGGTAACTGGGGCACCCAGCAGCAGAGGGCCTGCCTCCCTCCAGGTAGTGAACAGGAAGGGCTGTGACCTCTAGGAAGCCTGAGGTCAGCCCTTGATTGAATTATCTTCTGTCTCCTATCTGTAAAAGGAGGAAGCTGAAGTCCTGGACTCCTTGGCCATGTCTTCCTGGGAAAGGCGGCTCCATCGGGCCAAATGCGCACCGTCTTGTAAGGGACCCTCCTTCCCTGTGGCTCATGGGAGGCCCTTGCCTGCAGAAAGACCTGTGAGGGAAGCCTAGGGCTTTTCTCGGGGCCTCCTGAGACCTCTTTTCCCTGCAAGGGGTCTCTTTCCACTGTCCCCAGCCCCAGCGTCCAGCTCTACTCTGCTTACGCCTTCCTGGCTGAGGAGTGTCCTGTTCTCACAGCCATGCCCCTGCAGCCGTCCCCCCTCACACCGTCTGACTCCAGTGAGGCTGAGCTTCGTGTTTGAGTGGTAGTTCTCCCCCCTGAATATCACTCCATGTCTGTAGCCTCTCTCTACTCTTTTGTGGCCTCTCCCCTCACCTGGTCTCCGTCTGTGGTCCCTCCCTCACCACACTCCACTCTGCTTTGTCCCCTCATCCTCAGTGCCCTTCCTTTCTACTACATGCCAAGTGTTAGGCCCCTTCACTTGCCTTGGTTTACACTATGGACTCTTCCCCTAAGCTTATGGAGCGACGAGGAAGAGCAGTCCATGAAGCGGTCTGGGCAGACTCCTGCTCACCCCTCATGCTCCGTATTCACAGCTTTGATGCCTTGCCTGGTGGCCAAGAACTTTTAGCTTAGGAAACTGAAGGCCTAGGTGGGGCTTCACGGTCTGTTAGGGAGGAGGTAGGGCAGCTGTCTGAGGCACCCTGCTCCTGCCCCCATCAAAGCCAGCTCCTGAGGAAAGTCTGGGCTCCCTGTGATGGGGATCCGAGTTCCATGTCGCTCTGGGAGGGTGGGGGCCTGGGGTCCCATCATGACGGAGGTGCTGCGTCAATGGATTCTGCCATTCTCAGCTTGATGGGCGATGCCTTGCGTCTCCCTTGCAGACTTGTTCTCCTGCTTCAACGGGGGCGAATGTGTGCACCCGGCCTTCTGTGACTGTAGGCGCTTCAACGCTACTGGGCCGCGCTGCCAGATGGGTGAGTCTGGGCTCCATTCCACCTCCGGAAGGGGCCACAGGTTTAAGAAAATCTGTGGACCTGAGACTCAGGGGTCTGGGCTAGAGGGAGTGGGGGTGGAACCCCCCAGCCTCGGGCTCAGTGCCCACTGCTGCTACACAGAGATGCCCTTTTTGTTCCTGGCTCAGTGTACAATGCCGGCCCTGAGCGGGACAGCATCTGCCGGGCGTGGGGACAGCATCACGTGGAGACGTTTGATGGCCTCTACTACTACCTGTCTGGGAAGGGCAGCTACACCCTGGTGGGGTGCCATGAACCTGAGGGGCAGATCTTCTCAGTCCAGGTGAGGCGTTCACTGCCCTTGCCCATCTGGGAAGGTTCCTCTAGGTCCTGAAGGCTTGGTTGGCCTGGGCTCTGCTCGGCAGAGTTAAAGAGGCTGGCACTTTCCTTCACCCTCCCAGTTCCTGCCCAGGGCTTCTGCTCCCGGAGGGAGCTGAAGGCTCCATGGTTCTCACTCATCCACTCACTTAACGGTTGTTCCTGGCCATTCATTCACTTAGTCTCTTATTCACCAAGTATTTATTAAGTGCATAGTTGTACTCTTTTCCTGGCACAAGGCCTGGTGCTGGCTCTGTCTTCATGTCACTTACAGTCTAATGGGGAAAACAAACATCAAGTCAAATGAATCATTTCAAGTGCAACTGAGTGCAATAGAGGAGCAGTGTCAAATGGCTAGAAGAGCATGTGATGGAAACCTAACCTTGCCTATTGGGAAAGATGGTGATCAGGGAGGGCTTCCTGGAGGAAGTGATATTTATGTTGGGATTCGAAGAATGAATTAGAGCTAGACAAGTGAAGGGGTGGGGGCAGACATGAGAACACTCTAGGTCAAGAGAACATTGGGTGCTATGGTATGAATCTTAGATAAGAAAGAGTGTGGTGCCACAGAGGAAATGGTAGAGGTCCTGAATGACTCACCTTAGGGTGCCCTCCTCTAAGAAGACTTTTTGCGTGCTCTGACCTCCTGCGTGGGCTCAGGGGCTCCTTTCTGTGGAACCAGAGTTCCACACCATTACCTATCATTGTGTTTCTCTTACAAAGATCTGTTTCTGGGTTGGTCTCCTCTCCAGATATAAGTTTTCTGGGCAGGGACCATGTCTTTTCAATTGCTCTTCCCAGTACCTGGATTAATGCTCAGTAAAAGCTTGTCTTGTGTATGAACACATGTGAGAGTCACAGTCTCATGGTCGGACGGATCTGATTTTCACATTTACTCTGTGTGTCAAGTGGGCAGTCACCTGTGGGCACAGTCTCTACCTGGAGAAGAGTCTAGCTGGGGAGCCTGCTCTGTTGGAGGGCACCTTGGCCAGGGCGGAGTTACGGCCGAGAGGTTGGGAGATGAGGGAGACCATGTGCTCAGTGTCATCCCTCTGCCAGCTGGATGTGCCCTTCTGTCTCAGGCACAGACCTGCCAAGGGGCTGCCTGGGGGCCAGGTCCTAGATGGACCGGGGACCCTGACCAACTCTCCCCTCTTTACCTCAAAGTATCATGGGTATCACACATCATGACTATGTTATTTCATGGTGGCTCAGATGGTAAAAAAAAAAATCCGCCTGCAATGCACAAGACCCAGATTTGATTCCTGGGTTGGGAAGATCCCCTGGAGAAGGGAATGGCAACCCACTCCAATAGTCTTGCCTGGAGAATTCCATGAACAGAGGAACCTCGTGGGCTCCGGCTCATGGGGTCAAAAAGTTGGATAGGACTGAGTGACTAACACACACGTTATGATTACCTAGACCAGTGGGATGCCACACATTCACAAGTTATGAAATGAACTTAATGAGTCATAACCGCCATGAAAAGAAAGAAAAAAGAGAATGTAAATTGAAAATATTGTAGGAATGCATTACACATTAATAGTAGTGAATACTCTTTTGTAAAACTTTTTGTTTTATTTAATCTATGTGTGTATATATTTCTCACAATGCTCGTGGTCACAAAAGTTTGAAAAATATTTAGGCTATGGAATGGCTTTCACAGGTCCTACTTTTGGTTTAAATGGCTCCAGCCTGCCTAACCATATTTAACAATAATCTAGTGGAAAGTTTGCTCACTCATAGGATGGATTTTCACATTTGGCAGAGATACCCTTCAGGCTTTTCCCTAAACTCTTGAGAGCCCTTGCCTACTTTCCTTGGGTCCTATGGCTTTGGAGGTGCAGGTTCTGTCTGAGTGGGGGCAGAGGAGACACGCATGTGACAGGCAGCACAGGAGTGATATGTGTGTGTAAGGGATGTGCCTCCACCAGGGTGGTGGTAAGAGTGTGTGTTTATAGTGTGAGCTTTGAGAGTGCCCTGTGATATACCTAAGAGATGTGTGTTGTGTTCATTATGAGTGTAACATAGGCTTTCAATCTGATGGGATAAGCTGGGGTAGATAAACAACAAAGTCCAGAAATAGGGAGACAGCACAACTGGATTGGAATCCTGGCTGTGTGTGTGTGTCACCTGAATCACTTCACCTCTCTGAGCACAAGCCACCTCCTCAATGAGAGGCAGGTAAAGATAGCTCTGACCTCCCGGTGGTGCTGAGGGGACTGGGAAAGATGACAGAGGAAAGGGGTGCTTGGCATGCAGTGGGCAGGCAATCCAGCATTAGTGGGAGCTCAACAGGGTGCCTCTGGGCCCACAGCCGAAGCTCGGGACCAGGTGAGTGGCAGGAACTTGCACCCTGGCCTCTGAAATGCCCCCCTCCCCCAGGTGCACAACGACCCGCAATGTGGCTCCTTCCCCTACACCTGCTCCAGGTCTGTCAGCCTCTTCTTTGTGGGTGAGCAGGAGATCCATCTGGCCAAGGAGGTCACCCATGGAGGCGTGAGGTAACTCTAACACCTTCTGCCCTGAGCTCTCCTACTCCCTGGCATGGGTGGTGGGAGATGGCTGAGCATCTGTCCTTCTCAAGTTGTTTTCTGGGGGCAAACAGAATCTCCATCACTATGGCAGAAACATACTGGCAGGTCAGCTGAATTTCTAGTCAGCTGGGCTTACAGAAAGATGAGTCCCTCATGATTTTCTGGAACTCTCAGGCCCTGTGGGTTTCCAGACAATGGATTTTCAGGCAATGAGCGAAGTTTCCCAGATAGCTGTATAGGCGTGATTAACAGGTTTTTGTTTTCACAAGCTGAAGGAAATCTTCCTGAATGTGTCCTATATAGTTCAAGCCTCATCAGAGCAGATTTTGAGCACTTTCACCCTTTTCTGATGGCATGGGGTCATTTGAATGTCACTTACCTTGTTGGAACCTCAGGGATGACTGAGGGGCTATTTAAGGGGTAAAGTCCCAGATTGTTACATCGAAAGGCCCCAGACTGTGGTCCTTTTGGAAATCTTTCTTGCATCTCTTCTTCACCGGCCTCTCCTTCCTTGGCTGTCCATTGCCACTTCATCTTGCTGTCAGGGGGACCCTCCTGCACTGACCCTTCTCCCCTTTCTCATTTCCTGCTTCAGACCTGGAAACTGGGTAGCCAAGCTTTCTGGTGCTAAGTATAGAATTGAAGATCCAAAGTGTTTCCCTGTGAATGAAGCCTTGATAGATGGCTCTTTTGGTTCCAGCTTTGACTGGTTAGACACTCCTTTTGCTTTCCTTCTGATTTTCAACTGTGTTAATGTTGCCAAATTCCAGATTGGCTAAGAGAGTCTGTGCCAGTAAAACAGGGGAGGATATCAAGATTGCCGGAGCCCTGAACTCTTTCCTTCATGTCCTGTTTGTCTTCTCTCTTGGCTTTTTCTTTTTCTCTTCCAACTTCTTTCTTGCTTCCCACCAAAAATATAAGCAAAGTGGATGTCTGCTTATACCGTCACTTCTATCTAGGGGAGGAACCGGCAATTTCAGTCACTCGAAGATTTATTCCTGCCAGAGAAATTGCAGTTTTATTTTTTAGGTATTATTTTCTACTTAACTAACCGCCCTTTATTTATTGAAGCACCATCAATAAAATACATATCAATAATTTTTGTATAAAAAGTCACCGCTATTAGTGCTCAAAATCCTATGATTGTCCTCATTGTGATTCCAGATAGCAAGGGAAATTGTAATTTTGAAAAGCAATTTAAAAAATCTGAAGACCAAAGAACCCCTTTCTAATTGTGGACTTCCAAGCACTCAAGAAGTCAGGGGGAAGGAAAATAGGGACCTCAGACCCTGTGGTGTCAGTGGCCAGGGTTGAGGCTGATCCTGTGCACATGGTGGGTCCTACGGGTAGAGGATGGTGGTCCTCTGGTGAAGGGCCTGGGCTGGTGGAGGTGGTGTGGATGCCCTGAAGGTCTGGGCTGTATCCTGCAGGGTCCAGCTGCCTCATGTGATGGGAAACCTGCGTCTACAGAACCTTGCGGGCTACGTCCTCGTGCGGCATCAGTCGGCCTTCACGCTTGCCTGGGATGGTACCTCAGCTGTCTACATTAAAATGAGTCCAGAGTTCCTAGGCTGGACCCATGGGCTGTGTGGGAACAACAATGCCGACCCCCAGGATGACCTGGTGACCAGCTATGGTGAGGCGCAGGGCAGGTGACCTCCAAAGGGGTTTTGGTTGGGGTGGGGGATAGGTCGGGCTGGGAGGAGTGGAGAGGGACTTGGCACAGAACCCTGGGGTCACAGTACTAAAGACCTGGTGGGAGGCCAGAGGCCCTTCCAAGTGTGCTTTAACCCCTCTGGATCCCAGTTTCCTCATTTGTAAAATAGCTGTAATGAGAATTTCTACGTAGGTTGGGTGAGGATCTAATGGGCATTTGCCAAGTGGCGCTGGCCTTGCAAAGTGTCTGGGGGATGGAGGGGCTGAAGGGACTGCAGGGTGCAGGGACCAGAGGGAGCCAGGGAGAGGAAGGCTCCAGCTGGAGAGGCAGGAAGTTAAAGCGACATGGCAACTCTGCCCAGAGAGAAAGTGACACCTTTGAGCAGCCACAACACACTGAACACTTAACCCGTAGCGTCTCGTGTGGTCCTTGCAATAAATTCACAAGGGGACGATTTGCCCTATTTACACATGGGAACTCATGCTCAGAGAGGCATGGGAGCTTGTTCACATTCACATGTTCGTTCCCTCTCAATGGCATGGTGTTGCTTTTCTGAGTTTAGAGCAGCAGGGAGCTGCTCCAGGGAACCTTGAGGGTCTTGAGCATTCTTGACTATTCTTACCAAACAACTCTTTCAGGAGAATGGCTCTGTAGGGAAATACAGACTGGGATGGTAGCTCAGGAGGCTGGTTTTTCAACGCCTTGCCTTTCTCTTGGCATCTCTTTGGCTCCACCTGCCTCTGCTTTGGCCCCTACCTGCGGTAATGCTGGTCCTGCCCTACAGGGAAGCTGACGGACGATGTGGCAGAGTTCGTGCACAGCTGGCAGGAGCAGGTCCCCAACCAGCCTCCAGGTCCCACGACCCCCTCCCTGCCCCGCCCTCCATGCCTGCAGCAGAGCCCGGGAACCATGCAGGTGTGGCTCCTGGGCCGACCCCCCGACTCCGGCCCCCTACCCCCGACCCTAGTGTCTGGCTTAGGTTGGTTTCCTGTCTACTTCTTGGAAAGTCACTGGCTGCAGGGGACCAAGGTGGTTGGTGTCCACGCCCCTTCTGTCTCCTCTCCACCCTTCTCTTTCTCTCCCTCGGGCCCAAGTTGGGGTACTGCATGGGACTGGTGAAGTCGGAGGGCTGTGTGTGGCCCTGCTAGCCTCCAGCTCTGGCTCCTGGCCTGCACCCCAGGGTGTGTATGACCGCTGTGAGGCGCTGCTGCGACCCCCCTTTGACACCTGTCATGCCTACGTCAGCCCTCTGCCCTTCATGGCCAGCTGTACCAGTGATCTCTGCCAGTGAGTGGGGACCCAGGGGTGAGTGGGCTGTGGGGAGACCTCTCCCAGTAGTGGGTGGGGGCTCAGCACATGGGCCATTGAGCTTGATGATCCTAGGCAGTAACAGATATGCTTCCCAAAGTTCTGAAATGCTTACATACCTGCATGGGTGGGACAGACCGTCCTCATTCAGTCGAGGCCCGGAAATGGGCCCTGACCGCCACCCCCCCTGCCCCGGGTCTCATCAGTCAGGGGCAATGCTGAGACGAGAGCCCAGATTTTCCGACCTCCAGTCTAGGGGTCTGTATACCTAGCTGCCTCCCCTGGCTCCCTTTCCCAGCTGTAGAGTCTGAACCCTGGCAGACTCTATCGGGTGCTGGGGGGCTGGCTGCAGGTTGAATCTTATATCCTCGGCTTCCCTGCACAGATCAGCAGGTGATGAAGCCACCTGGTGCCGGGCACTGGCAGAGTATGCCCGGGCGTGTGCCCAGGCAGGTCGGCCGCTGCAGGGGTGGAGGAACCAGCTCCGGCCATGCAGTAGGTGCAGTCTGGTTGTGGGCAGGGAGGGATACAGACAAGCTCTGTCCTGGGGCTATGGGTGGCATTTCCAGGCCTCAGGTCAATGTTCTGTTCTGCTGAGAACCACAGTTATCAAGAGTGTTAAGCCCTGAGGTTCCCTCCCCATGAGATAGATGGGAAAACTGAGGCTCAGAGAGGGAGGGACTGGCCTGGGGCCACCGAGTATGATGAAGGTGGCTCTTAGGGTCTCACTAATTTCCTGGTCACCCAGTGCTCCCACTGGGACTAAGAAAGCCCTCCTACCCCCACCCCAGGGCTTGGGTAGGCCCTGGTTGGATCCTGGCAGAGCTGGGGCCAGAAGGGAGTGGGCAGGCCATACTATAACTGCCTTCCTTCCAAGTGGTGCTCTGCAAGGAGAAGGCCTTTGTCTACAACGAGTGCATCGCCTGCTGCCCGGCCTCCTGCCAGCCACGGGCATCCTGTGTGGACAGCGAGATAGCCTGTGTGGACGGCTGCTACTGCCCTGATGGTATGCTAGTGGTTCAGTGGGTGCCTGGCAGCATTTCTCTGGCCTGGCATAGATGGGCATGATGCCGGGGGTCAGAGCATGTCTGTTTGTAGAATGAAGGAAGGAAGGAGCAAACAATACATGAATGAGTGAATGAATGGCTTAAGGGAGGTAAGGGTAGGGGCAGAGCCATAGCTCTTGAAGATTCATCAGGATATTTAATTTCATTGAGACTGAGCTTTTTAAGGTGTGTAGATGGGGACAAGTTATTCAGTCGTTCATTTATTCGTTTATCACATGTGTACTTGTTTAAATTTTCATCTTTGTACTGTTTTTCATGGTGTATAAATCTGCAGCACATCTAATAGTGCAGAGCTTGCTTGGTAAGGATGGGATAAGAAATATAAAGATACAGTTGTTGACTTTAGGAATCTGAGTCTGGTTGCAGTGATGACACTACACATATGACTCCAGTCTGAGACATAATATGGTGAGGACCAGCTCAGGAGTTCAGACAAGAAGAGATATAGGAATTCATTTGTGGGGAGAGATTATCAGGGAAGGCTTCCTAGAGGAGGTGACCCCTTAGCTGGTTCTAGTTACAGTGACAGGCTTCTGAGAGATGGTGAGGAGAAGCTAGTCAGCATGCACTTTTTGTGGGGTGAGCTGTTCTCAGAGCAAAGGTCTAGAGGTGGGATTATTTGCTCAAAGGGGATTCAGATCTGGCCTGAACCATGCATTCATACAGGAAAAAGTTTGGAAGTGAGCTGGGTGGTGGAAGAGTGTGGATGAGGTGGTCTTTATCACAGGCCCTGGAGAGCCATGAAAGGTTTGTGAACAGGAGTGGAGGTGAGTTAAGTGGGCCTTTGCTGTCACCCTAGGGCTGATCTTCGAGGATGGGGGCTGTGTGGCACCGGCTGAGTGTCCCTGTGAGTTCCATGGGACCCTGTACCCGACTGGCTCTGTGGTGAAAGAAGACTGCAATTCCTGGTCCGTGTCCACTGCTGGGAAGAGGGGTGGTGACTTCCGGGGCTTTCCGTCACGGCTGCTCCTCCCCAGTCTGGGCTCCTGACCACATGGGGGCACTCACTCAGCACCTCTGAGTCGCGGATCTCATCAGATCCCCTCTGTGGGTGGAATCTCCACCACCCATTTCAGAGCTGGGAACACTGAGGGCTGGGCAGGAGCTCTGGAGCCATCTAGCATCTGTCCTAGCCCTGGAGGGGTGAGTCCCTACCCCCTTGGTCTCTGTGTTTCAGCACGTGCACTGCGGGCAAGTGGGCGTGCAGCACGTCTGTCTGCCCAGGTACGTCTGCCCCACTCGGACGCCACCCCTTCTCTCAGCTGCTCAGCTTTCAGGGCCGGGAGCTCAGTAGCACCAGGCCTGCTGCTGGTGTAGGGCACTCACTCAGTTCCATTGGCTCCTCCTGCCCCTCTTTACGTCCTCAGAACTGCTCAGGCTGATGAAGGGTTTTGTCCTGCCCCGGCAGGGAGGGTGTTCCATGGGGTCCCTCCTGAGTGTAGAGGGCTGGTACTGAGACTGGTCTCTGGTCAGAAGGAGAGGAGGGGAGAGCTGCATCTCTCTTCAGACAGACCTGGGGGGCTTCTCCCTGGTAACCGGGGCTCTCAGAGGGAGGGCCAGGGCCCCAGGCACCCCCCGATTCCTGAGGATGGGGTGTTGTCTCCTCTGGGTGCTCAGAGCCGCTGGGCAGAGGCACATCCTGTGGGGCAGCCCCCCCCGCCCTGGGTCAGCTGCCTCTCTCTGCCCCTCAGCTGAGTGTTCAGTGACTGGTGACATCCACTTCACAACCTTCGACGGCCGCCGATACACATTCCCCGCCACGTGTCAGTACATCCTGGCCAAGAGCCGCTCTTCGGGCACCTTCACAGTGACGCTGCAGAACGCCCCATGTGGCCTGGTAAGGGCTGGGACCCCGGGCCCCAGCCAGCCAGCCCTGACTGCCACCCCCTAGAGAGGCTGGGGGTTTAGGGCAAGGCCTCGGGTCCTTCCACAGCCCACTCACCCTGCTGTCTACTGTTTCTGGGCAGAGCCAGGGGCAGCACACTGGATTCTGGCTCCAGAACATCTGTTGGCTGAGTCACTTCCCTGTCCTGGCCATCGTTGTTTTGTTTTGTTTTTTTAAATTTATTGAAATACATTTGATTTACAATGTTGTGTTAATTTCTGCTGTACAGCAAAGTGAGTCATTCTTTCTGGTTTTGTTTTTTAAATTTTACTGGAGTATAGTTAGACACAATGTTGTGATACATTCAAGTGTATAGCATAGTGATCCAGTTTTACATATACATATATTCATTCTTTTTCAGATTTCTTTCCCATATAGGTTATTACAGATTATTGAGTAGAGTTCGCTGTGCTACACAGTAGGTCCTTGTTGGTTATCTATTTTATATGCAGTGGTGTGTGTATTATCAATCCCAAACTCCTCATATATCCCTCCTTCTATGCCATGTTTCCTCTTGGCTAACCATAAGCTTGTTTTCAAAATCTGTTTCTGTTTTGTAAGTAAGTTCACTTATATAACTTTTTAAAAATTAGATTCCACATATGAATGATATTGTATTTGTCTTTCACTGTATGACTTACTTCACTTAGATTGATAATCTCTAGGTCCATCCAATGTTGCTGCAACTTGCATTATTTTATTATTTTTTATGACTGAGTAATATTCCTTGTATGTATGTATCACATCTTTTTCATCCATTCCTCTGTCGATGGACATTCAGGTTGCTTCCATGTCCTGGCTATTGTAAATAGTGCTGCAGTGAACACTGACAGGCTTGTATCTTTTCAAATTATGGTTTTCTCCAGGGATATGCCCATGAGTGGGATTGCTGGATCATATGGTAGTTCTATTTTTAGTTTTTCTAAGGAACCTTCATACTATTTTCCATAGTGGTTGTATCAATTTACATTCCCACTAACAGTGTAGCAAGGCTCCCTTTTCTCACACCCTCTCCAGTATTCACTGTTGGTAGACTTTAAACTTTATTTTTTTTTAAATTTATGTTTGGCTGTGCTGGGTCTTCATTGCTGCATGCACGGGATTTTCTCTAGTTGTGGCTAGCAAGGGTTACTCTCTAGTTGTGGTGTTCAGGCTTCTCATTGCAGTGGCTTCTCTTGTTGCTGTGCCTAGGCTCCAGGACACATGGGATTCAATAGTTGCTGGTCCCAGGCTCTAGAGCACAGGCGCAATAGTTATGGGGCATGGGCTCAGTTGCTCTGTGCATGTGGGGTCTTCCCAGACGGGGGATCAAACCCGTGTCTCTGGCATTGGCAGGCAGATTCTTTACCACTGAGCCACCGGGGAAGCCCTATAGTAATATTGTATCGATAATATTACTACATGTTATATTATTGTTGTGATTATTTTTACATTATTATTATCATTCCCCAGGATGTTCCTTCCTCTCTCTGAAGGCTAAGTCTCGTTAGCACCCTACACCTGTTTTCAGCACTGATCACAATAATCAACCAACTTTGTAACCCCTTATTTAAAATCTGTATCCCTCACAAGTATGTATTCTTCATGAGGTCAGGGACTATATCATTTTCATCATGTATGATTGTATGAAAGGGAAGTATAAACGGACCCAAAATGTGTACTACCCATTTCAGGGATGAGACCCTGAGGCTCAGAGAATATTAGCTCATTTCCTGCCTGCTTATGAGTGGAGCTTGATATTCCGCAGGGTGTGACACATGGAAGGAGCTACACAAACACCAATAAAAGGATGAAATTAAAGTCCTGGGTTGCAATCAAGTGGGGAGGCCAGTGTTTCAGAGACTGGACTCTGAGCCATCTGGGGCCCACCTCTGGCTCTGTGTCATAGCCTGAGGGTTGACTACCATTTTTATTTGTATTATCCTAGTTCTGCCATGAACCTTCTCCAGCCTGGGCCTCTGCCTTCTCATTCCCCAGATCAGAGCATTTGGTTAGAGGACCCCTAATGTCCCTTGGGTCTCTGACACTGTGAGGAGCCTGCCTCTGGCCTCAAACCGTGCTGAAATCCTTGCCTTTGGAGGGCTCTGTTGGGATCAGCAGGCAAGACAGACTAATCCTTCCCATTTGGCCTTCCTCTCTCGCTAGAACCAGGATGGAGTCTGTGTCCAGTCAGTGTCAGTGATTCTGCATCAGGACCCTCGGAGGCAGGTGACCTTGACCCAAGCGGGAGATATTCTTCTGTTCGACCAGTACAAGGTCACCCCACCCTACACAGACGGTATGGCCCTGGTGGACAAGAGCTAGCTGAAAGTTAGCGGCCCAGGCTCTCCTGGCAAAAGCACTGATGCGTGGGCAAGAGCTCACATTCTAGTACTGGGTCAGTCAGGCCAGGGGACACCTTGGTCCCAGGAACATGGACTCTGGGCTTGTAGAATTGTCTCTGCCCCCACTGCGGTGGGTTTCATGGCAGTATGATGGCTTCTCCTAACTTAAGGATATGAATGGAGCTGTCTTCCATCTCCACTCTATTATTATCCTTTTTGAATTCACAAGGGATTTGTGATAGCTTACAGGAAGCACAAAATCTAACAAAAATGGCAGAACGATTAAGAAATAAAATAGCATCAGAAAAACTAAAAAGAAAAAATAAAGAATAAAGGCTCAAGGCTGAGAAGAGTGAAGATGCAAGGGTGTAAAGGGGTTAAAAAAAAAAGCAAGTCACAAAAGGTGTAAAATTCACTACAATTAAATCTAAAACTTAAAATTGCTACAATTGAATCTGAAATCATATTTTCACCTTCCTGGTGGCCACTGTGGGGAAAAAAAAAACCAGAGTTCTTTTTTGCTAGAGAAGGAAACATACCAATTCCTTAGGGAGGCAAGCCTTTAATTGGCACCGAATGCTGGAAGAAATTTCTCATCTGGGGCTGCTACGGTAGCTTATCCCTGGGTCCTGATTTCATCACTGAACAGGATTTCTTCAGGGCTCCCCAACCAACCCAGAGCTTCACTTCTTATTGGCAGAGCTTTACTGTGTGTGAAGACTGGGCTGGGTGTGGGGTGAGCGTGGGCTCTGCAGGGGATGGTGGCGGAGAGATGATTTTGTCAGAACTTCCTACATCCCTTCTCCGTTCTGTGCCTAGACGCCTTTGAGATCCGGAGGTTGTCCTCCGTGTTCCTGCGCGTGAGGACCAACGTGGGTGTGCGGGTGCTCTACGACCGCGAAGGACTGCGGCTCTACCTGCAGGTGGACCAGCGGTGGGTGGAGGACACCGTGGGCCTCTGCGGCACCTTCAACGGCAACACGCAGGACGATTTCCTGTATGTGCCCTGCCCTGGAACCGGAAGGAGAGGGGGAGGCGGGGCCCTTAAGACTATATGCACCTGGGCACTGTAGAATAACATTTCTCCAGAACCCATGGGTTCTCACTGTGCAAAACGTGCATCATTGGTTGTTTATTCCTCTACATTTAAATTTAAGTATGTTTCTTTAGGGCTTCCCTGGTAGCTCAGCTGGTAAAGAATCCACCTGCAATGAAGGAGACTCTGATTCGATTCCGGGGTCCTCTGGAGAAGGAATAGGCTACCCCCTAGGGTATTCTTGGGCTTCCCTGGAGGCGCAGTCGGTTACGAATCCGTCTGCGATGCGGGACACCTGGGTTTGATCCCTGGGTTAGGAAGATCCCCTGGAGGAGGGCATGGCAACCCACTCCAGTATTCTTGCCTGGAGAATCCCCATGGACAGAGAAGCCTGCAGGACTGCAACCCATGGTGTCCCAAAGAGTCGGACAGGACTGAGCAATTAAGCACAGCACGTATTTCTTTAAGGCAGGAGTTCAATCTTTCTCGTGCCAAAGAATCATCCTGAGAGCTTGTTAAAATGCTGACTCCTCGGCATGAACACCATTTGGGAACTTGGGAGGGGACAGAAGTCAGACTTTGCAGAAAGGAAAACACATGATTGATCTTGATGGCTGGAGGTTCTGATCAGTCCTTCAAGTTACACGCATTGGGTGATGTAGAAAGAAATGTGAGAGGCTTTCTTCAGCCAGAAATGAGGATTTGTTTGGAAAATCAAGAATACAAAAAACTTGAGAGCTTGTCCATGGAGATACATCTTAAAATGTAACATCCTACTCTGCCTTGCCTGGTGGACAGCTCCTTGCCTGGTGTTAGGGCACCTGGTCAGAAGGAGGGGAGCAGACCTTGTTTAGTTAGTGTGTGGGCTGCTTGCCATATTCCTAGCCGTGAATCCTGGGTGGAAATAGTGCTCTGTGTAACTTGTGTTATCATTGTTCTGGAGCAGGAATGTGCATGTGGTGGGCGCCAGGCAGAATTTGCCCCTCATGGACCTATGACCTCTGGCCATTGTACCATCTACGCCCAGTTCAGTAACCCTAGGATACTGATGATATCTAGGAAACTTGAGTACCTCCCGCCCTTTGTTGCCCCTCGTGTGACTATTTCCCACCTGGAGAGAGAGGGAGGGAAAAGGAGTTTGAGGGAACTGTCCATGGAGGAGGGTGAAGGAAGCCCTTACTCGGTGGAGTTTGGTTTGTAGTGTCCCTGTTTATCTCTTTCTGACATGACGACCCAAGGGTAGGTAGGGAGTGTGAGCTAGTGTATGGCCCCAAACCCATATGGAGCCTGTTAAATGTGATGTGTATATGTACGCATGCACATTTGTAATTGTATGTGTTTGAATGTGTCTGCGTAGATCTCCTTTTTGTTTGCATGTCTGTATATATTTGTGCTGTGTGTGTGCGCGTGTGCGCACACTGGTGGTATACATGAACCTGTGAATGTTATCTATTTGGGAGGATACGTATGCATCTGAATATGGGTGCTCATGCTTTATGTTCACCTGTGTGTGTGTGTACACAGGCACACGTACGTGAGCAGGTGGCTGCTTCCCTGGGTGTATGCTGTGTGTTCACTTGGGTGCACATGGGCCAGTGTGTGAATGTGGCTCTACCATGGCTGCAGGTCCCCAGTGGGTGTGCCTGAGAGCACCCCACAACTCTTTGGCAATTCTTGGAAAACACTATCCACCTGCTCCCCGCTGCTCTCTGGCTCCCCGCTGGACCCCTGTGACGTGCACCTGCAAGCTGGTGAGGTGGTCGGCGGGGGTGGGTAGGATTGGTTTGAGAGCGATGAGATGGGAGCCTGGGCGTGAGGGTGTTGACCAGGTTGCGTAGGAGTGGTCAGAAAGGAGGGGCTGTGGGGAGGGGACGGGCCTTCCCTTCTGGTGAGGACCAGGCAGAAGCAAACTTCATGTTCTACCCCGTCGCCTGCACGCGCATTTGTACTGGCTCCCCATCTCAGGGCAGAAGTCCAGGTCCTCACGGTGGCCCTCCAGGCCCTGCACTCTCCTCCCATGCCCCTTTCTCACCTCCTCCCTGCACCCACCCTCCACCAACCTCAGCAGCACTGGCCTCCTTGCTTTCTTCTGACCCAGCCTGGTCTGTCTCCTCTCCAGGTCTTTGCACTTGCTGTTCCATTCTCCTGGAATGTTCTTTCCTAATAAACACATGCCCGACTCTCTCATCTCTTTCAAGGTTTTACTCTGACATAATCTTTCCACGAGGCCTTCCGAACCTCTGGGTTTAAAATCACAATTCCCCTTCTGCCCCCACCTTGCAATCCCCATTCCCCTTCTCAACTTTCTCTCCTTAGATTCTTCACCTTGAATTTACTGGTTAAGTTGTTTGGGGATGGTCTCCCCAACCTAAATATCTGCTATAGGAGAGTAGGCACTTTTGCCTGTTTCCTGTTTTGTTCACTCCTGTGACTCCTTCCACATACGGATACATGCCTGACACGAGGAATGCATTGCATGAGTGCCTGCACGTGCTCACGCACATATATACACATACACACATGCACACACTCCCGGGGTATAGTCCCCGCAGCTGTCGGGGGGCAGGGAGAAGCTGGGGCCCCGGGCACCAGGCAAATCAGACCCCTGACCCTCACGCATTCGCCTGTCTCCAGCCTCCTTTGCCCTGCAGGCCTGCAGCGTGCTCATGGGGGAGCTGTTTGCACCCTGCTCTGCGTACCTGAGCCCTGTGCCCTACTTCGAGCAGTGCCGCCGAGATGCCTGCCGTTGTGGGCAGCCCTGCCTGTGTGCCACACTGGCTCACTACGCCCACCTGTGCCAGCACCACGGGCTCCCTGTTGACTTCCGTGCCCACCTTCCAGGCTGCGGTGAGCGCCCCGTGCTTGTGTGAGGGCACTGGAGGAGCCAGAGCTCTAGATCTGAGTGTCCACCTGCCCCCGCCCCCAGCTGGCTGTGGGAGACCCCAGGGAGTGGGCTGGTGGCCGGGTGAAGCGAGGGCAGCCCCAAGTCAAGGCCCCTGAGAGGCTGCTGGAGGGAGCACAGTTAATCTTCACAACCCATAGAAGTGAAAGAGGCAGAGAGTGTGTGTGTGTATTTACACACCTGTGTATGCGTGTCTATGTGTGAGTGCAGGACTATCAGGGGACGACGTCCATTCCCCCCACAAAATCACTACCTAAGAGGAATGCCCTGCAGAGAGAAGGAAATGCCAATGGTAGAGTCCAGGCTGAACTTGGGAGATGGGATCTACCTCTGTGGCTTTGCCATTCTGGGATAGTGGGAGGCAGACTGGGTTCAAATCCCAGCTGTAACCTTGACCTGCTGTATGACCTTGGGCAAATGTCTTAACTTCTCTGGCTCTCGGTTCTTTTCTTTATGATGGTGACCCCACTCCACGAAGTTGTGGGTGTGCGAGGGAGGCAAAGCACGGTCACGTTCCTTACTACAGCGCTGTCCTGTGAGGCCACCAAGGAGTACAGCCCGTGTGTGGCTCCGTGTGGACAGACCTGCCAGGACCTGGCCGGCCCTGAGGCCTGTGGGGTCGATGGTGGCAGTGACCTCAGCGGGGACGAGTGTGTGGAGGGCTGTGCTTGCCCTCCGGATACCTATCTGAACATCCAGGCTGACCTCTGTGTCCCCAGGTGAGGAGGCTGGCTTGAGCTCTGTGTCGGGGGTAATGAAGCTGGGGGTCTCCAGAGCATATGAAACCGGGTGCCTGCCTGGGCCTCTCCTGTGCCTACTTCATCTCACAGTCGCAGGGCAGGCCTTGGAGTATAAGCTGAGCTTATCAGAGGCCTTCCCCTCTTCCCACCCAGGCCTTTCTCCCCAAGTCTGGCTCTTGGGTCCAGTTTGACTTTGCCACAAGATGGGACAACCCCACAGAGCCGAGAGGGTCTCTGCCCTCATCTCCCCTCTCCTTCCACACATCTTGATTGATCTGGTATGTTCCAGACATTTCTAGACAATTCAGCAACAAGCAAAATGAAATCCTGCCCTCACAAGAGCTCACGTTCTAGGTGGGGAGACAGCTAAAATAAGCAAATAAACAGAAACTCAATGGATCTGGTGGTAACAAGAGCTACAATGCCAAATACAGCCGAGTGAGCCCAGCGAGTCCTGGGGAGGGAGGGGTTGCTCTTATGTCACATGAGGTGAGCATGGGAGGAAGGCCTTTCTGAGGAGTGACATGTGAGTGGAGATTTGAGGGAGGGGTGCTCCAGGCAAAGGGGACTTGGGGAGCACCCTGAGACCTGCTGTGGGCTTTCTCCATGTGGCTGGAGGGCAGTGTGGAAGGGACAGGTAGGAGGTGGTGACCTCACAAGATCTCAGGGTTGACTGGCAAGACCCCTGGTCCCCTCCAGGCCTGTTTTTTTTTCTTTTTTAATTTGTAAAATGGTATCACATTCAACTGAATGTGGGGGACATCAACATGAATGATGGGGGACATATCTGATTCACTCAGAACTGGCTGAGTGAATCAGTTTTGAGCTGGAGTCCTCGCTTGAGATCCAGATGTGTGTCGTGCCCCGACCCCTTGAGGTTGAGTGTTGTGAGTGAGGGGAGCCTGTGAGGGTTGTGTGGGATGGAGGAGGCGTTAGGGAGGGAGAAGATGGAGAGGAACACTGGGGTTAGATGAGTTCAGACAACCCGTCCAGCCCTCAACTGCTCTGCTCCAAGGCCTGCACTTGGCTGTAACCAGCTGTTTGAGGTATGGGAGGAGGAAACACAGTCTTTGCCCTCAAATGACCTACAAAGAGGAACCTATGAAGAGGGTCGCATACGGATCCCCACTTAACAGATCCCCTGTAAAGAAGAGAAAGTGGGACCTAGCCTGGTGTTCAAAATATTTTAACCACCTGTGTGCTATAGGCACTGGGCTATCAGAACAGATGTTGGGTGTGAATGCCCCTGGCTGGCTGCGGGGCGGGGTCCCTGTCCTTGGTGGTCCCTGCCCCAACTCCCGAGTCGGCTCACCTTTGTCCGTTCCCGGCTTTTATAGGAACCAGTGCTCCTGCCACTTCCAAGGAATGGATTATCCCCCTGGAGACAGCGACGTCCCAACTCTGGGCCACTGGTGAGCTTTCTAGACAGCGGCGTTATTATTCCTGTCTTTAAATGGAAGTTGCTGACTAAAGAAAATGCAGCTGTGTGGAACTTTCCTTGAAGTGACACCCTCCCTCGCTGTGCCGGGAGCCAGAGACAGCAGTGGGATGTCTGTCTGAACCCTGCAATGACCTGAGTGCAGTGACGCGGGGTCTCTGGGCCCTGCAGTGACTGGGTGGGCTGACCCCAGTGCCTCTCTCTCTTTCTGCAGCCACTGCAAAGATGGAGTCATGAGCTGTGATAGCGGAGCCCCAGGTGAGGGGGATTGGGAAGGAAGGGGCTCCTTCATGGTGGTGGGATAAGGGAGAGAAGGGTGGGGAGCTCGAGGACAGACCAGGACGAGGAAAGCCCACCCCAGGTCTCGTGCCAAACAAAGCCTTCTATAGTCCTTGTCCTCTCGGGAAAAGTTGCAGCGTAGAGCGTGGCATTGTGAGATCCTGTTGCAGCCTCAGCCCCACTCTAGAGGCTGTCCCTCCTGCTTCTCAAGGAGATGCTGAGACTATGTCTCCCTCAGGGGTGACCAGCTGGGATATCTGGGCGGTCCTGACCTCCCCTGGCTCCTGGGTTTCCTCCATCTGAACCATCTGAACCTGTCTGCTGAGGCTGACTCTGTATCCAGCCTGTGTGGGATGTGGGGGTCACAGCAGTGGGGAGGATAATCTGGGTCTTTGAGACCCTCACAGGCAGTGAAAATGGGGGGATGCTGGATGACACAGTGGTGGATCAGCTGGTGAGTGTCTTGGAGGTGCGAGGGCAGGGAGCTGGAACCCTCAGAGAGGGCCTCAGAGGGCAGAGGATGCCACTAAGTGTGGAGACTGGCACAGAGAGGATCCGAGAATAATCACATGGCAGGTGGCTAAGAGCAGGGCCTCCAGACTCAGATAGCCCTGGCTTCACATCCTGCCCAGCCCTCACTGCCTGTGCAGCCCCGAGGAACTCACTTCACCGTTCTGAGCCTTTGCTTCCTCTCTTGCTGTATAACCTAGATGCCTGTGTTCTTCCCACATTTCCTGTATATCTCTGAAGGTGTGCTTCTTTTTGTAGTTCCTGTCCTCAGATTTCTTCTCTTTGGGACTTTTATTTCATCTCCCATGTCTATCCCTTTCTCTCTGTTCCATCCTAGGGTTGGCATAGAACTCAGCCCCATTTTATTGATTTCCCTAAGAAAGATCACTCGCATGGTATAAGTGTACAAGGCCAAATTGACTGAAGGCTCCGGGAGAGAGCGTGGGTTTATGTCACAGAAATACAGGTGAACAGGAAGCTGACTTTCCTGTTGTTAAAAGTTCCTGGCCACTTTGTCACAATGCGTGGCTGTCCTCTTTCTGGCTCCGCTTCTGGTCCCTCTGGGACACTTCCTCTTTCTTTATCACGTCTTTTGAAAGCAGAAGTGACTTCTCTCCATCATATGGGAAAGTGGGGGTTAGTAATACCTCACAGAGTTGTGGCAGGATAAATAAGAAAAGGCAGGTAAGGGCTGGGAACAGTACCCGGTGAAAGGACACATCCGGGAATTGGTACCGGTGGTGGTTGGCCTGCTGTGGCACAGCACACACCCTTCCAGCCCACTGTCGTGTGCACCTGGGAACCTGAGGAGTGCCTCAGGGGCAGGCAGGGCAGCAGCAAGCCTCAGAGCCCCATCTCTGCCTGCATCCCCCAGATGCTAGTCCCCAGGTCTCCCTGCCCGCCCCACCCCCTGCCTCCCAGGAACCCACCCCAGGCCCAGGTGTTGCAAGCATCCTTCTGAGGGTCCAGGCTCTGGCCAGCACCACCCTCTCCTCTTCCAGCTGCTGCCTGCCCAGCGGGCCAGGTCTTTGTGAACTGCAGCGACCTGCACACCGACCCTGAGCTGAGCAGAGAGAGGACGTGTGAGCAGCAGCTGCTGAACCTGAGCGTGCCAGCCCGTGGGCCCTGCCTCTCAGGATGTGCCTGTCCCCAGGGGTATGTCTCCGTGTTGCCCTGGGTTCCCATCCCCAAAAGGCTGGCAGAACCAGGGACCACAGGGTGGAGTGAGGGGCAGGGAAAACATCACACAGTTTTGCAGGGAGGTGCCAGCCCAGGGCTGGCCAGGGAGAGCATCATAACCCGTGAGGAATCTGAGAAAGAACAGGAGGGTGGTGAGCCAAGCTGGAGTGGTATCTCCCTCCCTCTGCTTTTCATCAATGTGTGGCCTTAGACAAGGAAGGGGCTTCACTCCTCTGAGGCTCAGCTTTTTATCTGTAAAATGGAAATAATAATAACACCTGCTACCTCAAGAGATGGTTGTGAGAATTAAATGGGGTGCCGAAAGGGAGGCATTGGGTGGGTGCCAAGTCTGCCCTAGAGGTCTCATGGGCTGAAGACCATGAGAGAGGAAACCCATGTTTAGCCCTCAGCCTTCAACCCTGCAAATTTCTGGCCAGGTTGAGGGCTCAGGCCTCACCCGGTGGAAGTGGTCTGCCTCCTGGTTGTCTGAGATCCTGTCATCACAGCTGTGTGATCTGCATGCGCTGACTTTCATGGGTTGCCTCATGGGTGTTCTGCTTGCCGAGGTGACTGCAACAGCCCAGCGCCTCACTCTGCCCACTCCTGATGCTGGTCTTACTTCAGGTCTAGGCTGAGAAGACAGCTGGGTGCCTCGTCTCATGACCTGGCAGCATGGGGCTGCGTCCTTTCGTCTGTGCAGAGCTCAGCGCTCAGCTGGGAGTCCCAGGCCAGGCTTGGCCTCCAGAGCAAGTGAGAAGAAGGTCAGGGCTTCTAGGGTGCAGAGGGAAGGGAACAGTCAGTTGGAGTTTTGCTATTTATACAACACTTCAGTATAATGATGTCTTTCAATCTCAGAGCATCCTTGGGAGAAAGGAGGGGAGGGTCATTATTCCAGTTTTGTAGATGAGGAAATTGAGGCCAAGGGGTGGATAGAGGGAAGTGGTCTGCACAAAGATCCATGACCCAAATCCAACTCTGCTTATTTCAAACCCTACCCTTTTGCCAGATCATGCTGGCTCTGGGAGGCCTGGGGTCTGGTCCCCTTCATAGAGGTCATGATGTGGGTCATGAGCCAGCCCTTTCCCAGACAAGGGCATCCACAAGGGACCCCTGTGAGATCTGGAGAACTCTCACAGGATCCTAGACCTGAGACTCTGCATTTCTATTTATAACAAGCTCCCACGAGGTGCTGATGTTACAGGTCTGGGGACCATACATTGAGGAGCAAGCTTCTAAAGCAACGCCTGATGTTGGAGATAAGTTTAACCCCAAAGATCCTGAAGCCAGAGTGGAGCTCTGTTTTCAAACCCTAGGCTTCGAAGAGTAGGCTAGGGTGCGAAGATTTCCAAGAGCTGGGTGACCTTTGACAAATGACACGACCACTTGGGTGACAGTTTTCATGTCTGCGAGGCCCTGCTGCTGTTTGCAGGACTAGTCTGAGCGGACTGTACCCGAATCCTCTTCTTCTGCTCCAAGCCTCTCAAAGTTCAGTCCCTGCTCTGGTGCTGTGCCAAGAGCATCCACAGTCCAGAGGGCTTAGTGTTTGTCACTAGGTATGTGGTCTTGGACAGGTCACTTAATTAATGTTTATGAGCCTGAGTCTGCTCATTCTATGAATTGAGGGCAGTAACACTCACCGTGCAGGGCTCTAGTTAGAGTTGATGAAGACAACAGCTGTGAGGAGCTGGGCACACCAAGTTCTCCAGAGAACCTTGTCCTCTTCCTCTTATTAGCGCTGAACCCCTATCAGCTCCTGGGGCCTTTGCTGTAGTGGCTCACGCACTGCTTTAAATGCCCTCCGAGGAGTTCCCACACTCCACAGGGGCTTGTCAAAGGGAAACTGTTACAGTCTCAGTTGTAAAGGAAGGACAGGCACTTCCTGGCATCGTGGAGCATTCTCCTGGGAGCTGGGATAGGGCGCCCAGTGATAAGTAACAACCCCTGCCTGGGGCCCTCTGGGTCCCTGGTTCCCCTGCCACCCTCCTTAGTGTTTTGTAGAATCTCTGCATGTGTGTGTTGCTCCTGGGCCACCGCAGGGTCTTGGGGCTGTCTGTGCTGCTCCCAGTTCCTTTGCATCTTGATGCTGAGCCAAGGGCTCTGGAGTCACAAGGCAGTGTAGCACAGTGGTTAGGAGCATGGACTCTGGAGTCAGGCTTGTGTCCTGATCCCACCTCTTACTGGATGGGTCCGTTAACTCCCCTGAGGCTCAGTTTCCTCATCTGGAAAATGGCACAGAGTAAGCACTCTTTGTGAGTAACAGTACTGTCTTCCTTTACTTGGATCCTGTGCATTTGCAAATGCCCCTGACGAGAGAATCCCTCAGCAGTTAAGGAGAAAGGGCTCCACAAACTGAGGCCCAGAGCTCCTCCCTGCATGTTCCTGTCTGTGGTGGGCACACAGAAGGTGCTAAGGATACACACAGGTCTGCAAAAGGCCAGGAGGGAGTGGTGGATGGTGGGCAGCAAGGAAGGGCCTGAGGGTGAAGATGGAAGGTGATGAGCCAGTCCATCACCGGTGCCTGATGCAATCATGGGGCAAGGAAGGACAAGAAACCAATATTTATCATGTATCTACTAAGTGCTAGGCATTGTGCCCAGGTCTGTAATTAAATTATCTTAATGACCTTCGGAAAAAGGTGTCATTATCCCTGTTTTACCTATGAAAAACCAGAGACTTAGAAAGGTTAAGTGGCCTCAGGTAGAACATTGTGGATTAAGCACATGCTTTTTTATTTTTTCCTCTCACTGCCACAATGAAATGTTGGTAATGGAATTAAAAAAAGTTGTATAAATCACCAGGGAGAAAGGAAACGAACGGGATGACAGTGGCATGAGACGGGCCAATAGTTTTTGAAGGAAGAATGAGGGTGGCTGTGTAGAAACTGATCCTGCAGAGCAGAGGTTGACGGCTGATGCTTGTAGAGGGGGAAGGCCAAGGAGAAACAGGCTACATGGTGTTGACAGCTTCAGGAACAGGCCGCTCCAGGCATCTCAGAAGAGGCGGTGGTGGGAACAAGACCTTCGGATAAGTGGCGAGTCTGTGTAACCAGCAGTTAAATGTCCAGATCCCCTTACCCCATCCAGCAGGAGAAAGACAGAGTTTCTAGAAAAATCAAATCAGAGACTTTGATCTTGGGGACAGAGGCAGGGATGAGATGCAGAATGACGATAGGGAGATGAGTGAAAGCCAGCTGGGGCCCAGCCCTCTTCCCCAGCTTGGTTCCTGGGATGGTGGCAAAAACCAAAGTTTTTGCCTCCCAGGTCAGAAATGGAAGAGGATTCTAATCCTGAAAATTGGCTGGGCCAAAAAAAAAAAAAAAAAGCAAACCTCCAGAATCTCACATGTTCGGGCATCCTCAACAAAATGGTGGGCCCTCCTTAAATATGGAGCTTCCAATCAATTTTTTGTGTCTCATTCTTTTTTCTTTTCAATTTTTAAAAGCGAGGCATAATTTATGTGCAGTAAAACACACAGATCCTGAGTACACAGTTCGCTGCGTCTGTGTGCTCAGTCGCTTCAGTCATGGTCCGACTCTTTGCGACCCTGTGGACTGCAGCCCTCCAGGCTCCTCCATCCAAAGGATTCCCTAGGCAAGAGTACTGGAGTGGGTTGCTGTTTTCTTCTCCAGGGGGTCTTCCCAACCCAGAGACATAACACCACTGCATCTCTTGTGTCTCCTTGCATTGGCACGCAGGTTCTTTACCACCAGTGCCCCTCGGGAAGCCCCATGCAGTTTGCTGAGCTTTGACAAATTTATACCCTCTTGTAACCCACACCTCCATCAAGATATAGAACACTTCTTCCCCCTCCAAAAGTTTCTTGTGCCCTATGTCTTTTCCCAGTTGGTACCTCCCCGAACCCCTTCACTATAGTTATCTTTGACATAAATAGGCTCTACCTGTTCTAGAACTGTGAAAATAGAGTCAGACAGTATCTACCCTTTGATGTCTGACTTCTCCTTACCATATGTCTTTGACTGATCCGCATTGTTGGATTTCCCAGCCATTGCTTCTTATTGCTCAGAAGTAGTTCATTGTATGAATAAATTATAATTAAATCATCCACTCAAGTGTTGATACATATTTACGTTATTTGCAGTTTTGGCTATTTTAAATAAGGCTGCTTTCTCTCAGAAGAGCACTTCAGTGTGGAATTGAGTGCTAGGGTAGATGTACATTTCACTATGTAAGAAATTGCCAAACTATTTTCCAGAGCATTTATACAATTTCACACTCTCCTTGTGTGAGAGTTCTGGCTGCTCCATATCCTCACTAACACTTGATGCTTTCAGTCTTTCTCATTTTTGTTAATTTAGTGAGAACATAGTCAAATGACATTATGTGTTTAATTTGTATTTCCTTAGCGACTAGTGATGAATACTTTTTCATGTGTTGTTTGGTCATTTGCATATCTTCATTTGTAAAGTGTCCTTTTGCTCACCTTTTATTTAGCTGATTTCTTAAAATATTGAGTTGCAGAAGTTCTTTATATATTCTGGATACAAGTCCTTTGTTGGATATATGTATAGCATATATTTTCTCCTAATCTGTGGTTTGCCTGTTCATTTATTTTAAGTGTCTTAATATGTCTAAACACTTCTGATGAGCAAAAGTTTAAATTTTTGGTAATATCTACCTTGGCACTTTTTCCCTTATGATGCTGTCTGTGTCCTAAGATATCTTCGCCACAATTCCAAAGATATTCTTCTATGTTTCCCTCTAGGAACTTTATAAATTTTTCTTTTACATTTGGGTCTATAGTCTATCTAAAATTATTGTATTTTGCTATCTGCTATAAAATGGAGTCACTTCATTTTTCTTTTGTTTTTCTGATGGATATCCAGTGGTTCTAGCCCCATGTAAAAAGGATTTTCCCTGTTGAATTGTTTTGGCACCTTAAAAAAAAATCGATTGACTGTATAAATATGAGTCTATTTCAGAACTCTTTCTTCTGTTTCATTGATCTGTTTGTCTATTCTTAGGCCAATATCACTCTGTCTTGATTTCTGAAGGTTTATCAGTTCAGTTCAGTTCAGTCCCTCAGTCGTGTCCAACTCTTTGCGACCCCATGAATTATAGCATGCCAGGCCTCCCTGTCCATCACCAACTCCCGGAGTTTACCCAAACTCATGTCCATCAAGTCGGTGATGCCATCCAGCCGTCTCATCCTCTGTCGTCCCCTCCTCCTCCTGCCCCCAATCCTTCCCAGCATCAGGGTCTTTTCCAATGTAGTAACTCCTGAAATCAGAAGTTGATAGTGCCCTGACTTTGTTCCTTTTCAAAGTTTTTTGGACACTTCTAGGTTTTTGAATTTCCATGTAAATTTATGATAAACTTATCAATTTCTACAAAATGGCCATTGGAATTTTGATTTGGATTGTGCTGAACCTATAGATCATTTTGGGAGAACTGACATCTTCACACTAGTGAGTCCTCTAATCTACAAATAGGTCACTATTGTTCCATTTCCTGGACCTTCTTTAATTTCTCTCAGCAGTGTTTCCTAGTTTTGACCCAGAGGTTTGCACATTTGTCATTGAACTTATTTATAGATATTTGGTGTTTTTGCTGTTCATCCCATCGAAGTTGTCAAATTTATACAGACATAAATGATAATTTTTTTTGCCTGTTTGTTCTATCATTACTGGAGGAGAATGTTAAAATCTCTAACTATAATTGTGCTTTTGTCTTTTTTCTCCTTCAGTTCCCTGAGTTTTTGCTTCTGTTTTTGAGGCTCTGATACTTGGTGCATGCCCATTTAAGATTCTTATGTTCTGCTGATAAACTGATTTTTTAAAATTTACTTATTTATTTTAATTGGAGGTAATTACCATATTGTGGTGATTTTTGCCATACAGCAACATGCTGATTCTTTTTTTAAAAAAATTTTTATTTATTTATTTGGCTGTGCCAGGTCTTAGTTGTGGACATGGTATCTTTGATCTTCGTTGCTGCATGTGGGGGTCTTTTTTTCTTTTTCTTTTTTTTTTATGTTGCAACATATGGGATCTAGTCCCCTGACCAGGGATCAAACCCAGGCCCCCTGCATTGGAAGTGCACAGTCTTAGCCACAAGACCACCAGGGAAATCTCTGACCCTTATTATTATGAAGTATCCCTTGTTATTAGAGTTAATGTTATTTGTCTTGAAGTATGCTTTGTGTAAGATTAATATAGCCACTCTTGTAACTAGTATTTACATGGTATCTTTTCCCATCATTTTGCTTTTCATTTATCTGTGCTACTATGTTAATATTTCAACTATATCTATGGGTAACAGAGTACGGTTGAGTCTTGCTTTTTTAGCCAGTGTTACAGTTTTTCCCTTGTAATTAGACAATTTATGCATTTGCCTTTAATATAATTGGATTGAATTTAACACTGCAATCTTATTTGCTATTTGTCTATTTTTTTTCTTTTCTTTCTTCTTTTGGGTTAAGTAACTTTAGTCTTCTATTTTTTCTCCTTTATTTCATTTAAAATATATATATTAATATTTTTAATCTGTATTTTTTTAATTTATTATTTTTTTGGCTACACTGCATGGTATGTGGAATCTTAGTTCCCCAACCAGGGATCAGACCTGTGCCTCTTGGATTGGAAGTGCAGAGTCTTAACTATTGGACTGCCAGGGACGTCCCTATATCCTGATTTTTTAATTTTATTTTTGTAGTTCTCTAAAGATTACAATATGTGTCTTTCATTTATCACCATCTACTATGAATTAATGTTTTCCCACTTTATGTAGACTACTTACAACAGTCTGCTTTCATTTACTTCTTGCTTGTCCTTTTTATTATTATCATACATTTTACTTCTACGTGTGTTAGAAACCCCACAATTAATTGACATTAAGTGAAAGTGAAAGTCACTCAGTCGTGTCTGACTCTTTGTGACCCCATGGACTATACAGTCCCTGGAATTCTCCAGGCCAGAATACTGGAGTGGTGTAGCTTTCGCTTCTCCAGGAGATCTTCCCAACCCAGGGATCAAACCCAGGTTTCCCGCATTGCAGGCGAATTCTTTACCAGCCGAGCCACAAGGGAAGCCCAGTTCACGTCCAGTTGACATTAATCTTGCTCTAAAGGCTCAATTATCTCTTAAAGAAATTAAGAAATAATTTAAAAAAATATTTGCCACCATATTTTCCACTTTTTAAGCTCTTCATTTCTTCATGTGGATCTGAGTTTCCATCTTCCTGAAAAATTCCCTTTCACATTTCTTTCCAGTGCAAGTCAACTAATTACTCCATGAGCCATCTGGGTAGAAGGGTCCATACCCATGCCCATGGTGTGTTCATTAGTGTACAGCTAGTGTCCATGGGACAGCTGGCATCCAGCCTGGCCAGAGGGATGCGGCTGGTAGAGCTGAGCCTTGCTTCCTGATGGATGGCAGAGACTTCTGAGCTGGGCCAAGTCTGCCTCTCATTTTCCAGTTGCTGAAGTAGCTCTGGACCTCACTGGGCAGGAGCAGGATGGTGCTAGGTACATGGTTTCTCTCCTCCAGGGTAAATGCTGAGAGCCATCCCAGGGCATCCATGTGGCTACAAGGTCGTCCATAGGTGGCAGAGATGGAAGGGTGCTCTCCTAACCATCTGCCTGCTGTGTCCTTACAGCCTGCTCAGACATGGGGATGCATGCTTTCTGCCAGAGGAGTGTCCGTGCACTTGGAAAGGGAAGGAGTACTACCCTGGGGACCAGGTCATGTCTCCCTGCCATTCCTGGTAAGTGAGGGCCCCATCCAGGCTCTACTTTCTGTTGGGGCTGAGGGTGGATATGGGATGTATGACTGTGAGTACAGTCTAGCATTCCCCCTTCAACCATGTTCATATTTATCTTGTGTGATTGTGCACTCTGTAGGGGTTTGTGTATATATACAAATATATGCATAGAAAGAATTTGAAGGGATGTTTTTTTGACTATAAATATCAATGTGAGTTTGTTCATACATGTATATGAATGTGTGTGCATGTGTATCTGTAACTGTAATGATGTGTTTGCATATTTATATGGATGTGTGTCAGTACATGTCCAAAATGCATAGACTACACATGTGAGTATATATGCATGTTCATGTGTATGAAAAAAGATGGACATTCAGATCATGTTATTCCCATGATGAAATCCTCTAAACACTCCCTCTCTCACTCCTAGCAAAGCTACCATTCTTACAGTGGCCTTCTAGGACCTATGGGATTGGAACCTCTGTTACCTCCCTGAGTTTCTCCTCTCCTCCTACTCTCTCTATTCTAGCCATGTTGTCTTCCAGAGTGTTCTTCAGGACCTTTGCAAAGGCTGTACCTTCTGCCCAGGACACTGTTTTTCCAAATGTCCATATACTTAATTTTCTCACACTCTTTAAATCTCTGCTCACCTGTCCTTTTGTCCATCTTATTTAAAATTGAAACCCACCCCCACACACATTCTCAGTTCTTTTTATCTTGTTCCTTTCCCTACATAGCACTCATTACCTTCTAACTATTACCCACTTGGGGCTTCCCAGGTAGCTCAGCAGTGAAAGAATCCATCTGCAATGCAGAAGAGGCAGGCTTGATCCCTGGGTTGGGAAGATCCTCTGGAGGAGGAAATGGCATCCCACTCCAGCATTTTTGCCTAGGAAATTTTCATGGACAGAGAAGCCTGGCGGGCTACAGTGCATGGGGCCACAAAGAGTCAGACACAACTGAATGACTGAGCACCCACACACATTACCTCCTCATGCTTACTTATTGTTTTTTATTATTTAGTGTGTATCTTCCTCCTTTAGAATACAAGCTTCACAAAGGCAGAAGATTTTTTTGCTGTTTTGTTCACTGATGTATCTCAGACTCCTAGAATAATGCCTGGGATATGGTAGATGCTTATTACTTGTTGAATGATTGAATGACTGAAGTGGCAAAGAGAGTGTGGATATTGGAGTTGAATCAATCTCGAGTCAGTCTTGGCTTTGTTATTGACTGGTTTAACCTTCTGAACCCCAGTATCTCTTGCATAAAATGGGGACCCACCCTCGTACCCTTTGGGCCTTTGTTGGAGGTCGATGATGTTTGTTGACACTCAGCCCAGGGGTACACAGTGGGCACTCAATGGGCAGTGTCTCCATCGTGGATGCTCAGGGTGGGGGCGGGCACGCCCTGTGAGGGGTCTGGGCACGTGTGTTTCAGCGTGTGCCAGCGCGGCTCGTTCCAGTGCACCCTCCACCCCTGCGCCTCCACCTGCACGGCCTATGGTGATCGGCATTACCGCACATTTGATGGGCTCCCATTTGACTTCGTGGGGGCTTGCAAAGTGCACATGGTCAAGGTGAGTATTTGCATATGTCTGCACAGTTGGCTCCATGGGCCACCAGAGCAACTGATGCATAGTTGGATGGTTGGAGCGGAAGGATATAAACCCTGGCATTTGGCAATTCAGAGCCTCAAAGAGGTGTTGAGGAGCAAGATCAGGGCTGGACAGAACCCACCAGTTGTAAATACCCCAGTGCCTGTCCACTCAGCATTATAACCTTACCCTTCTTGGGTGCCAATGGTTTTCTGTTTGTTATAGTAAAAACGAATACTTTCTGGGCCCTCATTAGAGGCCTGGTGGTCTACCAAGCCATTTTAAAGCATTATTTCACTCAATTCTTATAGCAACCCTAAATGACAGAGTTTTTTGAGGAGCCCGTGTTAGAGATGGAGCAAATTGGGCTGAGGAAAGTTGGTATCTCACCTAGGTCACATACTAGTCAGTGACAGAATTGGGGTCAAGCTGGAACCAAGAAATCTGACTGGAGAGTTGGTGTTTAAAGGAGTCATGTGTTAAAATCACCAGCTCACCAGAGGAAAAGGAATGGTGATGTAGGAGAGCATCTTAGAAGCAGGATCCCTTCCAGGAGGAAAAGAGGGTACCAACAGGGCAGGTGGGAGAGGCCTCAGGCTAAGGGCCTGTCCATCGTCAAATAATAGTAATAGTAATACCTTTTATGGGCTTCCCTTGTGGCTCAGCTGGTAAAGAATCCACCTGCAATGTGGGAGACCTGGGTTTGATCCCTGGGTTGGGAAGATCCCCTGGAGAAGGGAAAGACTACCCACTCCAGTATTCTGGCCTGGAGAATTCTATGGACTGTATAGTCCATGGGGTTGCAAAGAGTCAGACATGACTGAGCAATTTTCACTTTCATTTTTAATACTTTTTATGGAATAAGCCCTATCTATGGCACAGGCACCATGCTGGGGTTTTTCATATAATTTAAATGACTCCACAAGACAAAGCTGATAGACCTTGTTTTATTTTATTTTTTTAAATATCAAAGGCTTTGCATGCTCTTCACTAACATTTAAAACAATGGAGAGGCATGTATTAAAAACGAATATTCCTCCACATTTCTTCTGTTCCTCTTGCCTGCTGAATAAGCACTCATAACAGACAGGTGTGAATTCTGTAGGACCATGAGTAGGGTTCCGCAATTTGCTTTCATCACTTGATAGTATACTCTGGACATTATCTCATATGGTTGGTAAATTTTTCTTCTTTCTGTAGAATTCCACAGAAAGGACGTGCTCTAGTTTGCTTTATTATCCACCAGTATTTAAATACTCAATGAATACTTGTGTAGATGTGTCTCTAGACTCTTAGAAGTAGAATTTCTATAAAAGTTATCCCTTTAGAATGTTGTCTGGTGCCTGCAGATTGCCCTCCAAAAAAGGCTTACACTACTATCATCAGTGTCTGTAAGACAGTGCTCCTTCTCTCACACTCCCGTCAGCACCAGCCGTCCCTATTTTATATTCATTCATTCACTCATCAAACACTTTTTGGAGAGTTCCTACATGCACCAGGCACCCAAAACAAAACTAAGCTTCAGAGAACTGAAGTAAGTTGCCCAAAGTCACACCCCTCATGTGAAGCAGGAGTGGGTTGAAAACCACTTCAGAGTCTGTGTCCCTCTACCCCGTGCCTCTCAGCAGAATCTCTTCTTGCCCTGGTTTATTGCACTAACTTATTTCTCCCCAGAGCACATCAGATTTCAGCTTCTCTGTGATTGTAGAAAACATAAACTGCTACAGCTCTGGCATCATCTGCAGGAAATTTATTTCCATCAACGTGGGAAACTCACTCATTATCTTCGATGACGACTCAGGAAATCCTGTAAGGCCTGGTGCAGATGAAGGTTGTTTTGCCGGTTGCTAGGGGGCAGAACAGGGTTAAGGACTGGCTTCCTTATCACAGCACTTTCTCTTGGAGCCATTGAGTGATCAGCCCAGATTGAGTTCCTTGGTCATGGCCAGGAACCCAGAGGTCACTGTCAGGACATGAGGGAGGTAGAGGAATTGGTGAGCTCCTGGGGCTGGGCAGTGACTTGTCGCCAGGCCCAGCTGTCCCAGCTACTGGGGAACACTCTGGCCTCAAGAATGGCCATCTCTGTCCCCCTAGAGTCCGGAGAGCTTCCTGGACGAGAAGCAGGAGGTCCACACATGGCGGGCAGGGTTTTTCACGCTGGTGCATTTCCCACGGGAGCACATCACCCTCTTATGGGACCAGAGAACCACGGTGCACATCCAGGCCGGGCCACAGTGGCAGGTAGTCAGTGAGCAGTGGTCTTCACCGGTGCTGTGCTCCTCCAGAGCCAAGGAGCCCATGGGTGTCCTTGCATGAGCTGTACCCTCACCAAAGAGCCAGACGCATCATACCTTCTGTCTTCTCTGCCCTGCCCTCCCCTGAGCCTTTTCTTCTGACTCTCCTATCTCTCTGCACTCCATGACCCCAGTAGTTGTTTCTAGGCCCATGACAGACTCCTAGGCTCATGGCGACTCCCCTGCCTCTGGTTCACCCTTGGAATGCCTGAAACTGATCATTCTCTCTTCTTTCAGGGCCAGCTGGCAGGACTCTGTGGAAACTTTGACTTAAAGACCGTCAACGAGATGAGGACCCCAGAGAACTTAGAGTTAACTAACCCCCAGGAGTTTGGTGGCAGTTGGGCTGCAGTTGAGGTAAAGCCTCTCCAAGCTGGCTCACTCCCCTCACCCATATGGACCCTCGTCAGCACTGAGAGAATCTGGCCACAGGTCAGGGGAGAAAGGCTTTTGTGCAAGGCTGCTCCTGCAGCCCACTATCAGCTTCTGACCCAGCATCCTCAGCCCTGTGGCCTGAGGACATGCACCATCATCCCATCTCACAAGTCAGTCCCTGGACCAAGACCTGGTGGGAGGGCTGGGGCTGGGAAGAGGACAGAGTCTCTGCCCTAGGAGAGTTGACCATCTAGTAGGGAAGACGAGGCTTGTTGAAGCAGGACCATTTTATCCATCTCTGTGCCAGTAGATCTAGCACAGAGGAGAGGCCAAGAGACACCTACATGGGTTGAGGCAATCAGAGAAGACTTCCTGAAGGTGGCGGGACTAGTGTGGTACTTAAAAGATAGACCATATTTGGATGGCTGAATGTATCAGAGAGAAGACCTCTGAGAGGGAGGACAATATTATCAGAGGCAGAAATGATAGATGTCTCTGAGGTTTGGAAGACGTCTGACTGAGGCTGCCAAGCTGTGAGTGGTGAGGGGAAACAGCACTGAACTGAGAGCCGTAGACCTGGGTTCTTATCTTAGGTCATGCCAGGACTTGCTCAGTGATCTTGGATAAGCCTCAGCTTCTCTGTGATCCTCTGTGAAGTGAAGGAGCTAGAAGAGGAAAGGTGAATAGATTTTACCTCATGTGACAAATCTGATCAGTCAGATGAGGCTGCCTGGGAAGCCATGTTGAGAAATACCAACACTTGTGTCAGGCTCACCAGGAAAAACTGCGATCAATTAGTTATGTCTGCCTTGAATGCTGCATTAGAGAGTGGTGATGTGAGTGTTACATATTTGCATTTCCTGGACTGAGTGATCTTCCCTTCCTGATGCTCTGTTGGAGAGTAGATGGAGAGAAGCTTTTATAAACCGGAGTCAGGGGAGCAGTTAGTCATGGCATGGAGCTCAGTGAAATCCTGAGGTGGGACAAATCTTTTCTCAAAGCCTTAAAAAAGTGTGCTCTTAACAGAGAAGCTGAATGGGTGATTAACTTTATTGCTTCCTTCCTTTTACCCACCCCCTAATGTTATTTCTCTCTCAATAATTCCTGTGGGCATACTCTGGGGGGCTCAAGTGACGACGTAGGCCCAAGCGTGGAGGCTCAGCAGACATCAGGGTGGTCTGTATTCATTCACTCTAGCAGGATAACAACATAGCTGCAGACTTAGCAGCATCCAGTCACACACGTGGATTAGCTCACAGTTTCTGCGGGTCAGGAGTCAGGGTTCAGAGTCAGTTCTCTGCATAGAGTATCACAGGCTGCAAGTCAAGGTGCCAGCCAGGGCTGGGCTCTTATCTGAAGGTGCCCCTGGAGAGGGATCTCCTTTTCCGACCACTCATGTGGCTGTGGACAGCCATTTCTTATATCTGAGAGAACTGAGAACTTTAGTTTTTTTGCACACCGTTGGCCCAGGATGACCCTCAGCTCCTAGAGACCACCCACCATTCCTGCCATGTGCCATTCCACAGTCGGCAAGAGAAGGACTCCAGCCAGATGGGCTCTGCAGGCTTATGTAACATGATCATATGCAATCACTGACACATAACCGCAACCACGCATCACCTTTCCCATCTCTTGTTGGCTTGTCAGTTTGGTCCCTCCCACGTTCAAGGGCAGGGGATTATCCGAGGACATGAACACAGGAGGCCAGAAGCAAGGGAGCTGCTCCAGGAATCCCTCTACCACATCAGGCAGCGGGCATGTGAGGGGTCAGGAGATCAACCATGCTGCCTTTGCCCCCTCAGTGCCCAGACACCCTTGACCCCCGAGACACTTGTGTCCTGAATCCTCTCCGAGAACCCTTTGCCAAGAAGGAATGCAGCGTCCTGCTCAGTGAGGTGTTTGAGACCTGCCACCCTGTGGTGAGTGGATGCCGGGCTCTGCTGCTCCTGAGAATCCTCCACCTCCCTGGAGTCCCCTCTGCCCTCAGACCCTCCGCCGTGCCTTGGTCTAGAGGAGAGACTCACCTCTGCCATTCCCCTGCCTCTGGCCTTTTCGGATGACTCTGTCCTGCTTCCCCAGATGACCCAAGCCAGACAGACAGTCAAGCAGCTTCTGTGCCCTTTTCAAGCCCATCTCCTTACGTCTCTTCCTCCCGGATCATGCTGTTCTTCTGAATGGGGAACACAGGCCCTCAGTGGAGACAGAGTAGAGCCGTTGCTCAGCTCTGCACGGCCCCCTCGGGGGCCTCGAAGGCTGCTGTCAGACCGGTCTTGACTGTCTCTGGCCCTGGTTGAGACACCCCACATCTGTTTCTCAGCCACACCCTGAAGCCTTGGATCCTATAGCCTAGGCCCACAAAGGAGAGAGCTTAGTTTGCAAAAGCCGGGTCTGCCTGGGCCAAGAGTTAACGTTTCTCTCTGAGCAGCCTGCCTTCTGCCCTCACCCAACACGGGCAGTGCACACCATTCTTCCCGCTTGTGCTGCTCCCTGGGGCTGAGTGGCATAGCCCAAAAGCTGAGGGGCTAACATTTAGGGCCTGTCCTCTGACCTATGACTTCTGACCTCCTCCAGGTTGACGTCACTTGGTTTTATTCGAACTGCCTGACAGACACGTGTGGGTGCAACCGGGGTGGTGACTGTGAGTGCTTCTGTGCCAGCGTGTCCGCCTATGCCCACCAGTGCTGCCAGCACGGGGTGGCTGTCGACTGGAGGACCCCGCGCCTCTGCCGTGAGTGTCCAGACCCATCATCTGAGGGGGAGAATGGGGCCCCCTCAGTGGGCAGGCCTGTGGGGTCCCATCACTCTGGTGAGCACCTATGGAGTACTCACTATGTGCCAGGCATCAGCATGGCTTGTGTGTATAATTTATCAAATTATCAAGTACCTAGGTGGCTCTAGTGGTAAAGAACCCACCTGCCAATGCAGGAGACATAAGAGATGCAAGTTGGATCCCTGGGTCCAGAAGCTCCCTGGAGAAGGGAATGGCTACTCACTCCAGTATCCTTGCCTGGAGAATCCCAGGGACAGAGGAGCCTGATGGGTTATAGTCCAAAGGATGGCAAAGGGTCAGACATGACTGAAACAACTTAGCACACAGGCACCCTGTGAAGTAGGACTGTTTATTCCTGTTTTACAGTTGGAGAAATGGGTTAGAGAAAGAGATTCAGTAACATGCTCAAGGTCACAGAGGCTGGTGGAGGCGCAAACCCAGGACTGTGTTCCTGACCACTTCACCAGAGGGGTCAGGGGCCCTGGGTTCCAGACTCAGAGCTGCCATTTGCAAGCTGTGTGACCTCAAACTAGATCCCCATCCTCTCTGGGGCTCAATTTTCTTATCTGAAAAATTGGAATACACCTGTCCCACCAGGTTTATTGCAGAGGTCAAAGGAGCTAGTGAGCTCGAAAGCCCCATCAGCTAAGACACATAAGGCCTATCAGAGGCACCACAAGATAGTATTTTTTGACCATTGGTGGTCTACAAAGTGCTTTTGGTTGCACACTCCTGTCAAGTAAAAACGCATGCATACACATACACATACATATATATATACATAGGCACATGTACATAAATATAATATTAGCAGTGTAAAGTATGCCACAAAACAGATACAAGAATAAATATTTAAAAGATGAAATAAAATACATAGAGATTTAAATGATTTATTATTTGTTCCTGCACACCAAAGATCTTCCTGGCGCAAGACGCCTCACTTTGGAACACAGCACTAGTGCCAGAGCTGATGTTGCTGTCATTTTTTGTGGGGTCACGGGTGCTCGGCATGTCCTGAGCCCTGGGAGCTCCAGGCAGGATGACCTCAGGAAGAAGATGGAGCAGAATCACCTTTGGTTTCCCTTTTCTCTGCCTGTTTTACCCGGAGACCCTTCCACCACCGATGCCTTGGGTCCTCATGCAGTCTGCTTCTCCTTCTACTTTGGTAAAAGTTCTTCAGGAAGGAGGCTTCCCATGTGGCTCAATAGGTAAAGGATCCACTGGCAATGCAGGAGACACAGGCAGATGCCAAGTTCGATCCCTGGATCAGGAGGATCCCCTGGAGAAGGGCAAGGCAACCCACTCCAGGATTCTTGCCTGGAGAATCTCATGGACAGAGGAGCCTGGTGGGCTACAGTCCGTGGGGTCACAGGGTGTCAGACAGGCCTGAAGCGACTGAGTGTGCACTTCTGGAAGGAGAAGGGAACGTGTCTACTGAGGACCCACTGTGTGTCAGGCCCTATGCCTTCTGTGCATTAAATCATTTCGTATTCAGGACTAGGGAAATGCATGTGAGGCCAGTGCCTGGAGCCTAAGATTTAAAGGAGTACCAAAAGAGTTAGTACTATTGAGATAAATCATGTTTTCAGGCAATACTTTTTAAAAATCAAAACTAATGCAAGAACATCTTCGATGAATAAAAATCCCACAATCTTAGTAATAACAGGCTTAATATTATTGATTTTTCCTTTCACCTCAGGCTCCAATATGGCTCAGCAAGGTGCTGTCACTGATTTTGTCTTTGTTTTAAAATTTTGATATGTTGTTCATCATGGGTATTTTTCATTAATTCTGAAATTTTAAAAGTTGTATTAAAGTATGACATATCCTGATTACTGAGATTTTTTTTTTTTGAGGTTTCCTGAAATTTTGCACCTGAGATGACCACTTGCTTTACTCCAGTTCAGACCTTACCAATCTATGGGGCAATGCTTGTGGTGGTTCCCGTCCTACAGAGGAAGACACTAAATTTCAGATAGGTTGAGAAACTTGTCCCCAGTATGCACAGCTGATGCGTGAGAGATGGGATTTGACCCCAGGTCTGTGGGTCTCTAGAGAGCTGGCTCTTCACCGTGTCTTTGGGCAACCTGGTACACACTTGAGAACAGAGGCTTGGAGATCTGGTTTTCAAGTTCAATCTTCTGAATCCACAAGAAAAGAAAAGCACATTCTTGCCCATGACCATGTGGTGGGTCAGTCTACTGATTCCTAGTGCTCCTTCCAGAGGGCAGTGCCAAATGCAGGGGAATAGTGTCCATCATGGGGTGTGGAGGGTGTGGGGTGGAGTTGCGGGCCTATGAGTGAGGGAGCCACTTCCTCAGCCTTTATCCCAAATCTACTGGGTCAGTGACTTCTTATGGTCTTGCTCCTGGGTTTAGGTGCCCCCTGCAAAGTGTTAGTGATAGTTGCTCAGTTGTGACCTATATGACCAACCCTTTGGGACCCATGGGGCAGGATCCCAAAGGGCAAGATCCCATGGACTGTGCAGCCCACCAGGCTCCTCTGTCCATGAAATTCTCCAAGCAAGAATACTGGAATGGGTGGCCATTCCCTTCTCCAGGGATCAAACCCAGGTCTCCTGCATTGCAGGCAGATTCTTTACCTTCTGAGCCACCAGGGAAGGCCCTCTGCAAAGTCCCCAGCTTATCCCAACGGACTAATCCGTGGCTGACTTGCCAAGGGAACAGGCTGTGGTGCTGTGCTAGACCACTAGGGGGCGTATGGAGCACACACTTCGAGGAACTCATTAAAGGCTGATGGAAACTGGGCTCAGGGGCTTGGATCCTGGAGGCCTTTGGGCCCTTCCTATCCATGCTGTTGAAAGACCAACTTCTGTCTTGTGCTTGCATTTCTCTAGTACCTTCCACAACATTTTCAACTGGAGCTTCTATTTCTTTCTTTTTTTAATTTTATTTTTTTAATTGAAGGATAATAGCTTTACAGAATTGTCTTGGTTTCTGCCAAACATCAGCATGAATCAGCCATAAGTATACATATGTCACCTCCATTTCTTGATTCTATTCTTGCCCTTTGGGTTCACACAGAATACACCTTTTTGTCCCAGCATTCATTCATTCATTCAGTTCATGCTGAATGCCTACTCTCAGCCAGTCTTTGAGCCTTATGCTGGGGGCAAAGAGAGGAGCCATTGTATTTCCTATACTTTAAGACATCTGGATCAATGACTATGTCTGAATCTTGGCATTTGGGAGGCAGGCCAGGTCCAGCCCTTGGGGAAGGAGGGAGAGCTGGGATGCTAGGGCCCTTAGCCCTGTCCATCTGTTCCAGGCTTCTCAAGAGGTCTCTGTTCTTTCTTTTTCAGCCTATGATTGTGACTTCTTTAACAAAGGTAAGCTCAGCCTTGAAAGCCGGGACATTGCCATCTGTGCCCTGGGGCCACAGCATCAGCCATCCTGAGGCCCTGATGGCCCTGAGTGATGCAGTGGGGCAGGAAGTCTCCATCATGCAGAGAGAGCCCTGACAGTGCAGGGCCCAGAGATGCCCTGGGACTCTGCCCAGCAGCTTCCGCTGCCTCTGTCCAGAGCCCAGGGCAGGCTAGCTTCCTAGGGATGTGCTCATGTGGCAGCTTCACCAGGAGATGGAAACCCCATTTGCACCAACATGCTGCCCCATAGCCCTTATGGTCTGGCTCGTCAGGCCCATGGAACCTTGTCTTTGGTTTCCTGAAGTTTTGAGTTGGCAAAGGCAGATGCAAACTGCTCTTGCTTTGTTGGGGCAAAACCTGTGGTCCATCGCAGTCTGTGAGATTTATCTTCAGTTTTAACCAAGGTCACAGGGTAACAGGATACGCTCCAACTTCTCATTAACTAGGTCATGACTAAAGACTCCAGGGAGGTTAATGTTCAGTGTTAGAACCAATTAGTCAGTTTAATCACTGGGGTTGGATGGGATTGGAGGGCTGCCCAGGAGTAGTTTTCAGCACCGATCCCTTTGTGCTCCCTTTGTGCAATGGGGCCAGGTTGGCCAAATTAAAAGTTCATCAAGTCCTTGGTGCCATTCACCTTTGACTTCTCAGGTCCCCTCTGCCCCTGCTTCCATGTACCATCCTGCCAGGAGCAGATCTATATGGGTACAAGTCCAAGGCTTTTTCCTTGTTACCCACACGATCAGAGTTTGGTTTGCGAAACGTCCCCCTGGAGGGAGTATAGCAGGTGAAATAGTGGGGGCCTGACTAGAGGGACAAGGACACCAGGTAGGGGGTCCATGAGATGAGAGCTGGACCAGGTACAGCATGATCATTCACAATAGCTGCAGGGGCAGCTCCAGGGGCACGGGTTTCCCAGACAATCACAACAGCCCTGTAACTGACCTCACAGGCTCTAGTGTGTCCTGCCTTCCAGGGTCATCTTTCCAGCTACAGTCTCTGCTGCAACTCAAAATATTAGCCTCAAGGGGCTCCTGGTAGCCCCTGACCTTTAACCCCTGGAGGCATGAATCTGTATGGGGAGGACTGTGGTCCCTTTACAGACAGGGTCTGTCTGACACCAGGCAAGACATTTCAGCAAGACAGCTCTGAGCAGAGTTTTCTCCCTTCTGTGGCATTTTGGGTGGCAGTAACTGACAAAGGACAAGCTGCTTCTAGCATCCTTCACCCACCCACCCACCCACTCATCCATTCCTTGCTCGGCTTTTCTGCCAACATTCTCTCTGGTCCAGGCCCTTGCCAGATGCTGGGAATGAAGTGGTTAATGAGACCTGTCCCATTAGCGCTCTGGAGTCAGCCCACCCTGACTCTCTGGAACCCACTGTGTCTTCTTCACTCCACATTCAGTCGGTGTGTGAAGTTGACCACTGGTGGGAGTATTCACACTGTGGAAATCAGCAAACATTACCAAATCCATTTTTTGAGTGCTGACTGTTCACCATTTCCCAGCACAGCACTGCCTGTGTCCTATCTGCAGGGCAGACAGATGTGGACTCCCCAGTTGAGACCCTCCTTGTAAGAGCTGTGATCAGCGTGTGCCATGCACCGATGCTGCTGGAGCACAGGGGAGGAAGGATGCTCACATGTGAGAGGGTGCGGGGAGAGCTGCAGCACGGAGGTGGCATTCGAGCTGGGCCCCGGAGATGGAGGAGGCGCTGGTCGCGGGCACAGACAGGACAGCGCTGAGTGGGTGGGATGGCACGAGTGGAGACAGGAGGTGGAGCGCCATAGCGTTCTTACGGGGAAGAGGGAGAGAAGTTCGGGGTGGCAGGGGCAGGGCTTGTGGCTGAAGGGGTCCCTGGATCCAGGCCGGGCTCTTGGACTCTATCCCGAGGGCAGAGGGGAGCTGTTGAGAAGTTGCAGCAGGGACTGTGGCTGGAAGGGGGACTCTGGAAGGCAGGGCACACCACAGCCTGTGAGGTCGGTTACAGGGCTGTTGTGATTTTGTCTGGGAAATCTGTGCCCCTGTCCCGGCTGTGCTGACAACCCCAGGAACCCGAGAGACCCAGAAGTGACACATGTTTGAAAAAAGTGGATAGACGCTAACGCTGAGCCCAAGCCTTTCTGGCCTTTACTCTCCAGACCTCGGATGGGCAGAGACTAGGCGGACGTCTTCTCCCAGGGGCAACTCTGAATAGTGCAGCAGCTGGGATGGTAGAGTCTCAGGCAGCGGGACCAGCCCATGGAGAGATGTTGCAGACCCAGATGTCCATCCCCCCATCCTTGCAGGGGCGGCTTTGTTTCCAGGCTTACCTCGAAGTGATTCGGGGCTTTGAAGGGGATCAGTTCCTCAGTGGCTGGCAGCCTGGGCCTCCTGTCCCTTCCTTCTCATGGAAATCAAGGTCCCCAGGGTCTGGGGTGAGGGATGTGACCCAGTGGAGCTCTTGGGCCTCTCTTCTCCCCCCTCTCCAGCAAGGCTGTGCAGGTAGGAATAGATAGGAGATGAGCAGAGGCCCAGGGAAGCAAGGCTTATAACTGGGCCCTCTTTCTCCAGCACTAGGGAAAGGCCCCTACCAGCTGGCCAGCTTGGCGGCCAGCGGTGCCTTGGTGGCCGTGAAGGTGGCAGGCAGTGCCCTGGTCCTAGTGAGAGCAGAGGAAGTGGCACCGGGGGACATTGTGAACTTCCTGTTGACGGCTGCACTGTACAAGGCCAAGGCCCATGGTAAGGCCCACCCTCTGGCCCTTGGTGGAAGGAGGGGCAGATGCTGTGGCCCTGAGCCAGCTCTCGTAGCTGGAAAAATGTGGGGTTCCAACAGGCGCCCCTTTCCTAGTTGAGACAGGGTTCTGGGTCAGCCTGTCAGCCTTTTTCAAGAGACACTGTCCATCTTCTTCCTGAGAAATCAGGAAGGCCAAGGTCCAGATGAACCTGTGCGCCCTGCTTCACTCAACAGCTATGTTTCCAGAAAAGCCGGGTGGCAATAATTACTACTTCCCCTTCCCCTCCCCTTTGTCTCTTCCTCTTCCTCCCCGCCTGGCCCCTCAATTTTTAAGATTAGATAGACTTTAAATGCCAGAGGGGAGCTGGATAATGTATTGACTCCAGCAGAACTTCTGTGAATGGAGGAGCGGGTTCTTGATTTGCTTAGGTTATGGTAGTGAATTCTGAACTGGTGGGTAACACAGACTGAAGCTCACAGCCCATCTCCCAAGTCTCAGGCTGTCAGCAGACTTGAAGCCTTAGCTGTAGTGGGCACCGTCTTCTCTTCAGAGTGCAGTAGTGCCTGAGGGGTGGAAGGACCTTGCCTGGTGGGGAGTGACCCCCGGGTGGTGTTTGTATTGGGTCTGGGGCCAGCCAAAGCCTCAGTTCACCAGTGCTGGGAAGCCTTCTCTTCTGTGACCATTTCTGCGGTCACTGTGGTCAGAGTTTCTTCCCCCAAATCCTGTTGGTTCCGTTTAGTCAGTATCTCCCTAATCATGAGGATGGTTCACACTGCCAATCCCAGGGTGGACTGGAGTCTTGAACCAAGACATGTCTCAGAGAATTCATTCTGACCTGAGAATTTAAGTTCTTAGATTCTTAGGATCTATGGTTTGTCTAGTTATGAGGATCACCCTCCCTCTCTCTTTCTCTCCCCTCCCCCCTCCTTCCACTTCTTCCTCTGCAGCTTCCTTGCCTTCCTTGCCTCCTTCCCTTTCATTGGAACCTGTTCCCATGCCAGGCACAGAGTTGGGCACCAGGGAACCAGTGGTGTCAGAGACACCAGCCTTGCCCACCAGAAGTCTACCGTCCCACCCAGGGAACACAAAGGCAGTTACAGTGCCTGTGGGAAGGCGGAGCCCCTAACTCAGTCTTGGGGAGTCAGGAGAGGCTTCTTAGAATAAGTAATGTTCCTCAAAGGGTTGGAAGGAGCCAGGGAAGGACCTGTAATCCAAGTGGGTCTTTATCCTGAGGGCAGTGGGGAGCCATGGAAGGGCTTTAAGAAGAGGACAGACACTCCAGCACAGCTCGGGGTGATTTCATGGCAGGGTGAGTCAGGGGTATAGAGTGAAGTACCAGGAGGAATCTCATCACTGCACAAGGAAACATGGGGATGAGGAGCCAAGGACTAGGCCATGGGAGGGCCAGAAGCACCCCCAGTGCCCCTCAGAGAATGCTTCCTCCCTAGACATTACTGACCTTCAGATCTGTGTGTTCCTGCTTGAAGAATTAAGAGTGTCTTACAGCCTTCCAGATGTAACAGGCCATCTGCTTAGTGAGAATTTTCTATTCCCCATCCAGTATTTTAGTCCAGTAAGTAAGGTCTAGTGGAGAGGGGGTGTTGATTTTCCAGTGGTTTTATGGCATGTTAAGCAGAACCTAGACTAGCCCAGCACTGGAGAATGTCACTGTGGATGGGATGCCCTGAGGCTGTGAAAACCAGCCTCCATTTCAGTCAGACCTGCGTTTCCTGAGCAGCTGGGGGCAGGACCCAGTGAGGACCCAGGCTCCCACTCCCACCCCATCCTGGGCTCCTTCCCTGTGCTGAGCCCAGAGCACTGGACAGCAGAAGAGAATGTCCCTTCCAGGTAAGATCTGGGGTGGCTACATGGAGGAGGTGTCCTTTGAACTTGGCCTTGAAGAACATGAAAGACTGTGATGGAAAGAAATGTCACAGATGGGAAAAGGTCACAAAGAGGAGGACTCAGTGGTCGTTTAGGCCTAAGTCTCTCACTGGCAGTCTTGACTGCCTGTGAAATGTACTGAAGGGACACACTGCCACATCCCAGCAGCACGTCTCCCTGGAGTATCAATTTTCATTCAAGATTTTTAGGAGGTGATCTATTATTGATAATATTATCTATTATTAATAATAGATTTAATATTAATAATATCTCACTCTTCTGTAGTACCTACCACGTGCTGAGCACTGTTCTGAGTGTTTCACCTGTAATAACTCATTTAATCCTCACAACAATCTTAGGAAGTAGGTGCTATCATTTTAATCATTTCCCCAGTTTACAGATGTGAGAACTGAGGTCCAGAGAGGTTAGGTAACTTACCCAACGGCACATCACTTGGAAGTGACAGGAGCCCACCTTTTGACAGACTGCCTCCCAAACTGAGAGATTAAAAGAGAAATAAAATTTAGAATGTGGAAGGTGAAAATCACTTGATTATTTAAGGTAAAACATAAGACTTGGTACAGTCAATCCTCTGTATCCGTGAACCAACCGCGGGCAGAATTTCAGATGTGAAACCTATGGATTGGGACGGATGACTGGTAGGACATTTAACATAACAGTCTTGGGCATCTGCAGATTTTGGCACTGTTGGGGGTACCGAGGGATGACTGTACCTCAAGATTTGGCTTTCAGCCTCTCCCCTATTAGGAAGATTTGAGGACAAATGATTGAGAAACTTGGCTTAGGTCAACCCCAGTCTTTACAAAGGAGAAAGCCAAGACTTAGAGATGAGGAGTGACTTGCCTGAGGTCACACAGCAAGGGACTTTGCACTCCACCCCTCTGGGATGCCCCATGCCCTCTCCTGGATCCCATCCCTAGGATTGACTGTGTGGTGGTTGAGTCTAGACTCCAATCTTGCCTCCCTCGTCCACCATCAGTGTGACTTTAGGCCTCGCTTCCCTCATCTGTAAAATGGGATTAACAGTGTCATCACCTTCTAAACTCTTATACAGAATTTGCTTATTTAAGTTTACTCCCCCTGCCGCTCCACATCCGTCACTTGAATGTTAGCTCTGTGAGGACAGGGGTTTTGTCGTTTTGTTCTCTTTTGTGTCCCCAGTGCCTAGAACAGTGGCTGACACATGATAGGCCTTCAGTAATATTAGCTGCTGAATGAGTGAATTCACCTCCTCACAGGGCTCGCTCAGAATTTAATACAAGCAGCAAGCAGAGGGCTTGCTTGCTTAACATTGCGCCTGGCATGGAGTAAGTCCTTGATTAGTTGCAGTTGTTGTTGACATTAATAATGAATTCTTCCTCCTGTTATCTCATGTCTTCTCACAGCTGCCTAGCGAGGTCTAACAGGAACCCCTGGTGCCACGAGGAGAGGGGTGGTGATGGGGGAGACGCACCAGGTCCGGTGCTGGGCTTTCACACGTTGTTCATCCTTCACAACCTGGAGGCGTTAATTCACTTGCCCACAGCATGCCAGCTGTGGCGGGCAGGGACTCCAGACACCTGCTTGTGGATTTGGGTCCTGACCCTGCAGGGCCCTGTGTGTGTGTGCGTGTGTGTTTGGGTGGGGGGGGGGGGGGAGATCCACCCAGCAACAGCTCACTCTCTCTAGAAATAGGCCCTTGTGGAGACAGGAGAGAAGGCAGAGAGGCCCAGCTCTGGAGCAGTTTCCCCTCCATGAGCTGGACTCAAGTCCCCAGGTCCCCCAGCTCTGACCCTCTGGGATTCTGTGAGGGGCAGGACCACGGAGACCGAAACCTGGCAAATCAGCAAAACCCAGCTTGTCCAGTGTGTCCCATGGAACAGGACTCTGCCGGGATGGCCGTTCCTGTCTGTCCTACTCCCCGCTGTTTTCTCAGCTTCTAGAATAGCACCTGGCACACGGAGGGGCCTCAGAGATGTTTGCAGGAGGGAAGATGGGGGAGGGAAAGAGGGAAGGAGGAGGGAAGGAGGGGCTGGTTTGGTCATGTGCACAAGGCTCTGCAGCCGGGACTGTAACTGCCCCCATCGCCGCCCCCTCGGGCAGAGGTGACTGCAGAGGGCGGCCAGCAGGCCGAGATGGTGGGCTGAGGGGAGGTGGCTCAGGCTTGGGGGAGCAGGGCCCAGTCCTGGGTTGCTGAGACTGCAGATGGTGCCCAGGTGTCTGCCCCAGCCCCACCCACCTGGATCCCTCTCTGCTGACTTTACCCCTGTGGCTCTTTGCAGACCCAGATGTGGTGTCCCTGGAGGCAGCAGATAGACCCAACTTCTTCCTCCACATCACAGCCAACAGGTCTCTGGAGCTGGCCAAGTGGCAGGCCGGTGATGCCTTCCGCCACCATGCCTCCTTCTCGCTGCACCGGGGGACGTGGCGGGCAGGCCTGGTGGCCCTGGAGTCCCTGGCGGAGCCTGGGGCCTTCCTTTACGTGTCGGGCCCAGTGCTGGCCCTGCGGCCATACGAGCACACGGAGGCCTTCCGCCGGGGCACGCTATTCCGCCTTCTGGGTAGGTGTCTACTCTGCCTCACCCTCTCTGCCCTCTCCCCACCTCACCCTTCCCATTGCCCCTAAGAGATGAGACCCTCACTCTCCTGTCGCAGGGAGGCCACACGGCGCCACCCCTGAGATGGGCCACTTCCGTATTGGTGGCCCAGGGAGCCTTGGGCAGTGCGGCTTGGTGCCCAGCCAGCCTCCTGGGTCTGCCTACTCCCGCAGGCCATTTACATGGTCTAAAAATAGGGCGGCCTTTGTGGAAGCGAGGAGGAGAGTGATCATCCCGGCCACAGCTTGCGTAGCCTGCTGGCTCAGGTTTCCTGCTGATGGGAGCACATGCCTGCCCTGTGAGCTCAAATACTGCCCACTGGGGCACAGGCCAAGGAGCCCGCAGACCCCCTGTCCCCCCCGAGGGGCCCCGGACCCTGGGTGGTGATGGGGCAGCTTCATGCCCTTTCTAGCCAAGACCAATGGCTTCCAAGGCTTTGCCATACCCCTGCCGGGTGGGTCTGCCCCTAAAGTAGTTGTTCTCTGCCTACACCCTGGAGACAGTGATTATTATGTCCTTACTGTTCCAGGCTGGCCTGTCTGTCCTGTATGTGGATATTTATGTTTGCGCTTGTGTGGACACCCGTGCGGTATGAATGGATCCATTTACATGCACATGTGTGTAAAAGTGTCTCCAGTCAGCCTTTCCTTTAGCAGCTACTGCCCCTCCCAGCCCAGGGCTGGGCCAGCTCATTCTTACATTCAGTGGTCACCTGTCGTTCCACCAGGAACCCCACCCAGCATGGATTCATCACCGGCTATGGTGCTAGGACTGGGTCCCTTGCTGGAAGTCACCAGGGTGAAGTGAAAAAGCCCAGGCTATGAAACCAGACAGCCTTGGGTTTGAATCCTGACCCCAATCCTTGGCACTAGGAAGAGCCCCAGAACCCCTTTCCCTGTTTCTTCTTCTGTACAATGGGAACATTTGCCTCAGACGGTTGTTAGGAGGATTGACTGTGTCTGCTGGGCTTTCGCTCCTCAGATGTAAATTCCTAGTTCTGGTCTCAAGGATCCTAAAAAAGCAGGCTTCTTTACAGTCAACAGCAGTGTTGGGGACTGGGGAGTCTGGGGCTACTCCTTCCAGCCTGCTGGGGAGCTTGCCCACACTTCCCAGCTCAGGGCACGATTTCAGAGACTGGTCACTTGTGCCAGCATGGTCTGGGGTCTTGGTGGCTCAGACGGTAAAGAATCTGCTTGCAGTACAAGAGACCTGGGTTCGATCCCTGGATCAGGAAGACCCCCTGGAGAAGGGAATGGCAACCCACTCCAGTGTTCTTGCCTGAAGAATCCCATGGACAGAGGAGTCCGTTGGGCTACAGTCCACAGGGTCTCAAAGAGTCGGACACGACTGAGTGACACACTACCCCAAAACTCTCCAGAGGTCTCCAGACTTTCCCCGAAGACCCTTCATTTGTCAAGGCGCTGGCTACAAGGCCTTTTTGGAGGAAATCACTTCTGGAAAAGTTTAATATTCCCATCATCTTCTGTGCTCAGTTTCCTCATCTTTAAAATAGTGCTACCTGTGAGGATGAGTGAGAATGTTGAGTGTAGTGCTTGCTATTAAGAGTTGTTATCATCATTAGCCACCGAGGTCTGAAGGGGCAAGCCTGGACACCAGGGTCTCAGAGGGGCAGGGTGACAGGGCAGTTTTATGTAAAGGTCAGGGGTCCCAGCCTCTTTGGACACCTCTCAAAGTCCAGCCCCAACTGCCTGCTCCATAGTCCCACCCTGCTGAGACTTCAGCCCCCACAAAACCAAGGTCCCAGCATCCCAACCCAAGGATCCCCCCAGACACTGACCTCAACTCTCAAGAATACAGTTTTCCCTTAGGCTGGCTTTTCATTTTATTTTTAAGTTTCACTTCAGTCTTTACTTTTTCTTTTCATGAGTCCATTCATCTCTTCCATGGAGCAGGGCGGGCATGGGCTGAGTTGGGATGACCTCTGTGCTCGGGCACCTGGTCAGGAGCTGGGGCCCAGTGTCACTCAATCTCAGGGCCCTGGGTTGGGGTGCCTTTCCAGATTCCAAGCCCTCAGGGGCTGCCTACCCCACTTGTGAGTGGCACTACGATGCCTGTGCCAGCCCCTGCTTCCAAACCTGCCGGGACCCACGGGCAGCTGGCTGCCAGGATGTGCCCAGGTGAGGGCTCATGGGAGTAAAGGTGCGTACATCAGTGTTTGAACATTCATCTGTATGAACGGATTTGTAGGCCATCTGTGAGTTTAGGCATGAGCTTGTACTGACGTGTGTGTTTTCACATGTACTTGTGTATATATATATGTGTTTTGTTTGCTGGGTATGGGGATGCGTGTGAACCAGGGTGAACCTGACTGATATGGGCATGTGTGAGTATGGACTTGTGCATGTGTGCATATAGCTGAGCCCTGTGTGTGTCCATGTGGGTATAAAGGTGGCTGTGGGAGCACTGGCGTACGCAGCTGTGTGTGTGTGTACTTGTACATGAGCTGCAAGTATTTGGGTGTTGGTGTAGCTGGGTGTGTGTGCATACGAGTGTGTACACTGATGTTTTGGTAGACTGTGGACATATGAGTGTCTGCGTGAATGTTTTTGAGTCCTGCAGGTGTGGAGAAGAAACATAAAAATGTGCCTAAATGGAGACACATGTGCGCATGTGTGTGTGGGCACAAGGTGTGCATAACCAGCCCTTGTTCACGTTTCCCTCTCTGTCTGGGGCGGGAGCGTGCAGCACGCATGTTAGAGTATGTGTGCTCCTGTGCACGGTGTCTCCATGGAGGTTCATGTGAGTGTGTACGTGATATGCACACACACGAGTGTCATGAGGAAGGATGAGGCTGTGCTCCATCCAGGTGGAAGGAGTGCCCCTCCCTGTGCTCCAGACCATTAACTAGCACCCTGCTCTGTCCTCAGGGTGGAGGGCTGTGTGCCCACGTGTGCCACCCCCAAGGTCCTGGATGAAGTCACGCAGAGATGTGTCCACTTGGAGGACTGTGAGTGGCCTGGACTTCTCACCCCTCCTCCTGTGTCCTGTAAACCCCCCAGTCTCATTGACCAGTCATGCTCACCAGAGCCCCCTGGTCCCTGGAGAAGCAGGGTCAGCAGAGGGGCCTCTGGAAGGTGACGATCCTCTAGAGCGGGCAGGGACTCATCTGGTTTATTACCCCTCTTTTCAGAGAGGACAAAATGAGGCCCATGTTGGGAAGAGACTGGCTTGGGGTCCTGTGCTGAGAATGTGGCAGACCTGAGGTCACTGGGCTCTGGACTCAGGCTTTGAGTCCTGCTGATTTCTTGAGTCACCTGACACCACATGACAGAGGCCCTGGGTGGGTCAGGCAGCCTGACTGGCCGTCAGAAGCTGCCTACCCCCCTCACCAAGGATGCCACCAAGGATGCCAGTCACAGCCCTGCCCAGTGATGATCCCTGGACATAAGAGTCACCCCATTGGCTGAGCCTCTTCTCTTGTCTGCCCCAGGTGTGGAGCCTGTAGCTTTGGTTCCCGTGGAGGCCCTTGGCAACGAGACCCTGCCTCCTGGTCAAGCACTGCCCATTCCCAGTGACAGGGAGCCGCAGTTTCCACAGGAAGCTCCTGGGGCCTCATCGCACAGGCCAGCGCTCATATCAACTGCCGCACTCACCACAGCCCTGAACCTGCCCATGGCAGCCGCGGCGGGGCCAGCGCTGTCTCCAGGCCCTGCCCAGGCCACGCAGAAACAGCTACTGGGAGTCACAGCCTCTAACCTCTCCGAGCACCCCACAGAGGCCCCGGCCAGCAAGGGAGTGACTGCTGGCCACCGGGCTAGCCCCGGGGCCCCAGAGCCCTCATCCCTCCCCCTTTCACAGCATCTGCCCACATCTGGCATGGGGTCAGGTGCTATGGAGACGGCCAGGGTGACCATGATCCTGGCTGAGAGCCCCAACATCACAGTCTCCTCTCTGTCACCCCCTGCTCCTCGCTTCCCCCTGGTGACCAAAGCTGTGACGGCCCTAGGCCTTGGCTCCTTGCCTGTTAAGACGACGCCCCCCAAGCCCTTCCCCAGCCTGGAGTTGCCTGCAAGTCCCTCCTCCAGGCCTGTGGCTTCACCGGCAGTGACCTCCAGGCCCCCCACTTCCTCAGGAGCCCACGAGGCTTCGCTGACACCTGCAATAACGAAGGTTGTGACTGGGACAGGGGTCCCACAGTCCGTACAGGCCCAGAGCCCTTCCAGTCCCAGCAGCCCCCCAGCGGAAGCCAGAACGGCTACAGAACAGATTCCTGCCCATCCCCTCGTGACTGAGAGCGTGGAGACCGTGCCTTCCCCAGAGAAGGTCCAACTCGGGCCCGGCCAGCCCACAGGCCTGCCAGCAGCCCCACTTCCAAGCCCGTTCCCCACGGCCCCAGCCCGCCCCACTCAGCACGCCACCACAGCCGGCAGGCCCCCAGCTCAGCCCTCGGGGACTGCAGCTGCCGCCAGCCTGTCTACAGTTGCTCACGGGCTGGGGGCCACACCCTTCACCACTCTGGAGTCCACCCGGCCGGCCCAACTCCTCTCTGGCCTGCCTCCTGACACCAGCCTGCCCCTGGCCAAGGCGGGGACGTCCGCCCCAGTGGCCACGCCTGGCCCCAAAGGCTCTACCCTCACCCTTCCACTCCAGCAACAGGCCACGTCTCTCACTGTGGCCATGACTCTGCCTGCTGGCACCCTGGGTCCTACACCGCCTCTAACCCCGGCTGTTAGTGTGGCCCAGGTTCACCCACCCAGTCATGTGGTCCCTCAGGCAACAGGCACAGCTCCAGGCCTGCTCCTGGAAGCCACACTGCCAACCCCTGGGGTCGTGGCCGTGGCTGAAGGGGCGGCCTCCACAGTATCCGCTGCCCCACGAAAGAGCACCACGGAGAAGATGGCCATCCTGTCCAAGCAGGTGTCCCTGCCCCCCCGGGTACCCGGCTCTACCCAGGGGGGCCCCATGGAGCTCATGCCTGCGGTGGCCCGCACTGTTGCTACCTTGGTGACAGGGGCCGAGGGCCCCTGGGCTGGCCTGGTGCCTCCAGCGCCCACATCCTACCCGCTGAGCCGAGTCTCGGCCAGGACGGCCTCCCTAGAGAGCCCGCTCATCCTGACCCCCCAGCTTGCTGAGGCCCATGGCACCTCGGCAGGACCTCAGCCCCCAGCGGAGCCGGAGGGAGAGGCCACCACCCAGCAGTCTGGGCGCTCGGCCCCCGCAGTCCAGAGCATCTCAGAAGGTTCAGCCGAGGCCTTGGCGACCACCTCGGAGGCCAGTACATCCGCCACCTGTGTCGTGAGTGACTTGTCAGGGTCTGCCCCCCTTTGTGGGCCCTCGGTACCATCCCTCCTTCTGTGCCCCAGGGACGGGACACAGTCATGCTCTCACATCCTCATGGCTGGCTGCAGTTTCTCCTTAGCCAGCTTCCAGGCTGCCAGATGACCATTTAGCCACCATCCTGGCCCCTACCCCAGGCTCCTCGGGCCCCTGATGCCATAGCAGGTCCCACATTCCCCACCTGGGGCCCAGGGGCCTGTTGGATGGCCTGGTGGGACAGCCAGTGTGACAGCGAGGTGTGCTGGTGTGTGCAGAGCATGTTGATGTCTGTGTCCCCACACGGGACTCCATGTGAACATTCACCTATCTGCGTGTGTGCTCTGGTGCGTGGGATGTATGTTGTTGCAAGATGGTATATGTCTGTGTGTTTGTAGGAAAAGAGATAAAGTGGGTATGCGTGTGTGTTTTGGGTTTCTCTGAGTCTGAGCTAGTGGTCTGCATGCCTGTGTACCTAGAGCTCTCTGCAGGGCCGGGCGGTCATGCCGACTCTGGGACTCAGACCCTGACTCTGCTCTCACGCTCAGCCCAGCCCCAGGCCTTCGATGCTGTGTTGGGTGGGTGGAGGGAGGGTGAAGGCACCATTTCCTCGTCGTTGTGCCTCAGGGTCCCCGCCTGCCCAAACCTACAAGGGTAAGGATCCGAGCCCTCACGGCTTGGCTGGGGGTGGGCCAGGGCAGGGGGCGTGAGTGGCTGCGACCCGAGGGGGTCACTCAGGCTGTTCCTCCACCCTGTGCCCCAGCCGCTCGCCGAGCAGGACTGCGTCCGCCACATTTGCCTGCAGGGCGAGCTGATCCGTGTGAACCAGTCCCAGCACTGTCCTCAGGGCGCCGCACCCCCTCGCTGTGGCGTCCTGGGGCTCGCCGTGAGGGTGGGCGGTGACCACTGCTGCCCCATCTGGGAGTGCGCCTGTGAGTCGTGGGGTCTGCCGGCGCCCCCCGTGTCTCCCTCATACCCTTACCCTAGCCCGACCTCTGCCCCTCACCTGTGTGCTCTCGGCTCTCGGGGTAACCTTGGCATGAACCCTCAGTAGGACCTCTGACCTGGCAGACTTCCTACCCCTGTGACCTTTGATCTCTGTGGAACCCTCCAGCCAGCCCCCAGGGCCTCTGGATCACCCCTGAAAAGGCCTGGTGCTCCTGAGTGGCCTTGGCCCTTGGGGCATCTGTTTATTCTTCTCCTCTCTCCCCTCCCCAGGCCGGTGCTCAGTCTTCCCTGATCTGAGCTTTGTCACCTTTGATGGGAGCCACGTGGCCCTGTTCAAGGAGGCCATCTACATCCTCAGCCAGAGACCCGAAGAGATGGTCACTGTCCACGTTCTTGACTGCAAAAGTGCCAACCTGGTGACTGTCCCCTGCTTCCCTTCCTGCTGGGACCTCGGGACTTGACTAGGTTTAGGGGGGAGATTGAGCAGTGAGTTGGCTTCTTTGAGGGTTATCAGAGGTGAGGACAGATGGAGAGGCCACTGTTGACAGCAAGGGTGGGTGTCTTCTGGAGCCAGCACTCTGGAAAGAGTGAGTGGAGCGCCACCTCCTGGCCTTTCCTGGGGCCTGCACCATTCACAGCTCATCCTAGCAGCCTAGGCCCCTATGAGAGGTACTGAAATGCTCTGAAACGCAGGGGAGCTGGAATGCCATCCCTAGGATGTGGTCTGTGGTCAAGAGTGCTGGCTGTAGTGAATCACCTACTGGGGTGCTCCCATGAGCTAGGTGGAAGGAGTCAGCTTTTTGGGGGGCTTGCAGGAGATCAGGTGGAATTATAGTGTTCTGTGGGATTCTGTGCACCATCTGCACAGCTGCAGTGGGTGCTCTTGGCATATTGAGGGAACGTTGGGTTGGGGGAATGGGGAAGGCTGCTCCCCAGAAGGAGGAGCCAGCAGCACTGGCCTCCGGGTTGATGAGGGCTGGGTTCTCTCTGTAGGGGCACCTGAACTGGCCCCCGTTCTGTCTGGTGATGCTGAATGTGACTCACAAGACCCACGAGGTCACCATTGACCGCTTCAACCGCAAGGTGAGTGCATCAGGGAGCCTGCCAGGGCAGCAATCAGGAGAGGGGAAGGAGGGGCTTTGAAGCTTATTCATAACTTGGGATAAGGGTGGGGAGGGACCCTCTAAAAAAGTAATGCAAAATTAGATACACTTGGAGGTGATTTTCATTAGGATATTTGTGACCACTCTAATGTCAGGGGAGGAAGTGTACCAGGAGGAATACTGTGACTGAAAAGAAGTTAAATGGCAAGAAACAGTAGCCTTAAATGATTGTGGTTAAAATACTGGATTTACCTAAAAGTTCATTCCAGTTTTTCTGTAAGATGATGTGATGAAAAGACCCAAACAAACTTTTTGGCCAACCCAATATATCACTTTTGCAATTTTTACAAAAATAGAAGGCCATGTGAACGCACTGCTAGGGGCTTTTCCAAGAAGGGGACTGTCTAAGCAAGGAGCCCTGAATTTAAGCTGCATTGGCTTCCTATTAAGCCCACCTTTGTCAAAAAGGCTGTTGCCTGACCACAGGGGTACCCGCCCCAAGGGCCCTGCTTTTGCTCCTCCCAGCGGGAGAGTGAGTTGGGCTTACTCCTCCTCAGATCACGGAGTCCCTGCTCTCCCCACCTCTTCCTGAGGCAAGACCTGCAGCCCTCTTACTAGAATCTGTTCATGAACATTGAACACAAGGTCCAAACCTTGTGAGGCTCTCAGGAAAACCCACTGCTTAGGCTCCAGCGTAATACTCCCTGGGTTTTGTCCCACATGCTTCAAGATCGTGGAGCCCACGGCACTGTCTGTACAGCTCAGAAGGCTCAGGTTAAGAGAGAGCCAGGGACTTGCCCAAGGTTAAAGTTTTCTGATTCCTGGCCTGGGACTCCCTCTATTCAGCATAGTAGTTTATGCACTGGATAATTTTCCAAGTGATTAATAAAACAGTGATGCTTGAGTGGGAGGGTATAAAGTCATTATAAATATTTTAAAATCCTAATCTTTTCATTTCCCATTTCTACAGAGTAAAACTGAGAATCCATAATACATACAAATTTAACCTTGTCTGTATGTAGCAGGGGTTGTAGCTTTGAGTTTAAAGTGTTGCATATTTAACAAACATGCATTGAGCCCTCAATTTATATCAGGCCTCAGGGCAGGTGTAGGGATTCAAAGGTGAGTGACTAGACATAGTTTCTGCCTTTAAGAAGCTCACAGTCCACTGAGAGTCATGATGAAGGAACAAATCTGTCTTAAAGGCCAACACAGATCTGGGGAGACCCCAGAGCAGGGGTAGCCAACTTAGAGGCTGAGGATTTAGGGAAAATCTCCCAGAATAAAAAGACTTCACCCATGGCCCAGTGTTTGTAAAGACTTCGCCTGCAATGGAAGAGGAATAGGAGACGCGGGTTCGATCCCTGGGTCGAGAAGATTCCTTGGAGAAGGAAATGTCAACACACTCCAGTATTCTTGCCTGGGAAAAAATCCCATGGACAGAGGAGCCTGATGGGCTGCAGTCCATGGGGTTGCAAAGAGTCAGACACAACTGAGTAGCTAAACATAATGAGCATGTCCCAGAAGAAATGACCTGAGCAGAATCACGAAAGAAGAGAATGATTGGAAGGGCTTAGGATTTGTGCATATTTGGGCATATAGAAGTTGCCTGCCTCTGGCTATTGCATTTGTGTCATTGTTTTGTGCTCATAAAAAATGATTTCAGAATTTTTTTATGCTGCCTTGGACTGTGTGTTGGCTGCATGTACCTGAAACAGAGCCTGTCACACAGCAGATTTTTAATAACTGCTAGTTGGATAGACGGATGGAGGGATGAATGGACAGGCAGACAAGCTGAGCTCACGCTGAACACCCCGCTCCTCACAAGGTGTCTGTGGACTCGCAGCCTGTGTGGCCCCCTGTGAGCTGGCACGGATTCAGAATTGAGGATACAGGCCACATGTACGTTATCCGGACACCGTCACACATCCAGATCCAGTGGCTCCACAGCTCAGGACTCATGATCCTGGAGGCCCGCAGAGCCAGCGAGGCCCGGGGCCGTGGCCTGTGCGGTGAGAGGGGCCCCAGCTAGGGGAGCGAGATGACTTCTGGGTCCACCTCTGTCCCCAGACACCAGTTCCCCTGGAACAGGGAAAGCTGGGACAGAGTGCTGAGCCAGAGGTGGGACCAGTGGAGCCGCTGGGGCAGAGACCTAACCTCCTGTGTCCTGGGGCTGAAGCTGCCAGCTGGGAGATGGTGTGGGGCTCTGGCCTCGGCCAGTTGTCACTTCAGCCGAGATGGTCTGTCAGCTTCCCTGGTAGCCTCCTAATACCAGATAATCCCCCCTGTCTGCATACGCCTGGGCACTTCACAAAGCACTTCCACACTCTGATCTCACTTATTCCAGGTTATCCACACAATAGCCTTGAAGGATGGTTATTGAACTAAGGAAGAAAAGGGACTCAGAGAGGTTAAGTGGCTTGCCTAAGGTCACACAGCAGAGCTGCCACAACACAGAACTAGTGCTCTTCAGACCGTAGCATGATTACACAGAGCTTTCCCTAAGGGCCTGGATGTATTTTGGTAAGAAAAAGAGGTACAGGAGTCTGAGCATGAACTGCTGCCTCTTGCAGGTACAGAAGGGCCCCCATGAGACAATCCATGACAGACTGCTGTGGTTATAATGATGGATGACACAGGAATACTTAAACACACATACCTGCATGCCCTCCATCCATAAATCTGCCCATTTTATTGATTCACACTCTGTCAAAATGCCTTCCAAATATGCACTAACACCTGTCAGTCTGCACTCTGCTCATTGTCTCATTTGTGCCCCACGTATTTACCGAGTATCAGCCACTAGGGAGTCTGCAAAATGGGCAAAATGTGTCTTATGAAGCTTCCACTCCTACTGATATAACCATCTCTTCTTACACGTACACACATGCACAGGCACACACCCTGCCACCACCATTAGCACCTCCTCTGCCACCCTTTCTCACCATTTCTTCCTTCCACAGTTTATGACTGGTGAAGGGTGCTGTGGTCAGCCTCTGGTGGGCCAGCTTCTCCCTATGATGCCTTTTTGACACCCTTCCATGACTCAATGCCAAGACCAAAAATCTGACCATTGGGACGGTTGATAAAAATCTGAGGATTTTGTGTTAAATTGTGCTTTATATTCATGAAATTAGTGGCTAGAGGTATCAGAGCAGAAGTCAGCTAATTTATCTCTATTTTATCCAAACTTACACTTGGTGTCTTGGGCCCCTGCTAGACAACTTGGGGAAATATTTAAAGAGTGAGACTATAAAGGAAAATGAACCTTTGCACTCAGAAAGCAAGACAGACCTGCAAACTGAACCTGTCACACAGAATTGGAAGGTCTGGGACTGTGCATCTGAAGGGCATATGAAGGAAGGACTTCAGAGAACATGTTTCAGACAGAAGACGAGGGCAGGAAAGTGTGTGTTCAGAGCCTAGGTTGTGAGAGATGAAGCTGGAGGTTAAGTTATGTTATAAGCTGTGACAGATGAACTTGAGTCCCATCTCATTGCCTTAACACAATACAGGTTTTTTTCTTGCACACATAAATTCCTAAATGGAGATTCCTTCCATCCCATGGCCCTGCCATTTTCAACGCAAGCTTCCGACTACACAGAGGGCAAAGAATTGGGCAAATTTTACACATCCAGCCTGAAAGTGGTGCCCATCACCTTCACTCACGTTTCATTGGTGAGGTACTCATCACGTGGTCTTGCTAGCCACAAGAAAGCCTGAGAGAATGAGGCTAGTGGACCGTCCAGGAGGAAGAGGAGACAGGTGCTATAATTAGCTAGCAATCTCTACTAAAGCAGACTTTTGTGTAGTAACTTTTAATTTTTGTATAATGTTTAACTTAGAAGTTGCATGTACTCCCATGTACTTTTTACCCTGGGTTATACCTTTTTACCAAGGGTTCACATTTTCTCCGTTTGCTTCTCTTTCTTTCTCTCTCGTTGTACCTGTGTGTGTGTGTGTGTGTGTGTATATATATATATATATATATGCGTGTGTATATGTAAATATGCATTTATATATGTATATATGCATTTTATATATTCAGTTCTCTATGCATATGTAGTTTATATAAATGCATTTTTTCTGAACTATTTGAAAATATGTTTGAGATGTGGGTCCCCTTTTCCCTAGGTACTTTGATGTGTATTTCCTAAGCAAAGACAGTTTCCTCCACAGGGAGTTTCTTAGCTTCTCTGTGTTGTATTTCTCTCATCTATAAAATGGGGATAGCAGTAATACCAGCCTCAAAGAGTTGTTGTGAGGAATGTTCAGTGTGACAGCTGGGGAGCTGGGAGTGGTAGAGATTATTGTGGCCACTGGGGTAATTCTGCCCCTTTTAGGTATTTGTGATGGGGATGCGGCCAATGACCTTACCCTGAAGGACGGTTCTGTGGTGGGTGAGGCCGAAGACCCTGCTTCCTTTCTGGACAGCTGGCAGGTGCCCAGCTCCCTGACCTCAGTTGGCCAGACCCGCTTCCGTCCAGACAGCTGTGCCACAGCCGACTGCTCGCCCTGCCTTCGCATGGTGTCCAACCGCACTTTCAGTGCCTGCCACCGCTTTGTAGGTGTCACTGGGCTCCAGCAGGGGGTACCTCCCGGGCTTCTCAGCCCTCTCTGCAGCTCCTGTCTGCAGAGGGCGAACTCCCCAGAGGTGTTGATCTTGGGATGGGTTGGGAGCGTGCAGAAGCTCCTTGCTGCCTCTGGGCCGGGCTGGGAGGAGCTGAGCCCTAGCATGTGGGGGGTCAGAGTGGCAGCACTATCTGACGCACGGCCCAGGTCCCCCCGGAGTCGTTCTGTGACCTGTGGATCCGGGACACCAAATACGTGCAGCAGCCCTGCGTGGCACTGACCGTGTATGTGGCCATGTGCCACAAGTTCCACGTGTGCATCGAGTGGCGGCGCTCTGACTACTGCCGTGAGTTGTCAGGGAGGGAGAGGGGAGGGAGGCAGTGGAAGCGGGGCACCCCGGGGTCTCCTCCATGCCTTCTGTGGCTGTCACCCCTCACCCTTGTTAGAGTGGGAGAAAGGCTCACAGACCTGAGTCCAGGTCTGGGCTTTCCCAGGTTCAATTATTCATTCATTCACTAATGGATATCAGTTAATAAATTTACAAATATTTTCTAAATAAATATATAAACTACTAACAAATTTAAAATTTTATTTTAATTTATGTGAACACATCAAATAAATATTATTAGTTTATTATTTAGTTTGTTTCCTTGCCTCATCTGTAAAATGGGGGCAGTCCCTTGAGTGTTGCTTTGAAGGTGACATGAGATAACGTGTACAAAGTGCCTCGCACAGGCCCATCACACATTTCCATCCAGTAAATATTAGTCCTTCGCACTTAGTTTTTGGTCGTCTCTTTCTTTCGATCTCTCCTCTCCTTCACTGAGGATAGATGTGAGAGCCATTCCTCCCCACCCCCCATTAGGTTTGCACTGGTGGGGTAGGTGGGGTGGACCAGCCTAGAGTAGTTTGATTTGTAAACATCCAGAAAGGCTGGAGACAGCTCAGAGGAAGACCACATCTATAATGTAACAGGCAAAAGATGAAAAGAGAAGCTTATCTAGGGTAGTGTTTTTCAGGGGCTTCCCTGGTGGCTCAGTGGTAAAGAATTTGCCTGCCAGTGCTGGAGCTGCAGAACATGTGGCTTTGATCCCTGGGTTGGGGAGATCCCCTGGTGAAGAAAAGGGCAGTCCACTCCAGTATTCTTGCCTGGGAAATCCCATGGCCAGAGAAGTACAGTGGGCTACAGTCCATGGGGTCACAAAGAGTCGGACTCGACTGAGACACTGAGCGTACGTGCACAGTGTTTTTCTGACTCTGGATCCCGGGTCAGTGGGTATGAAATCAGCATCCCTACTGATTTGGGGGTTGACATCAGCATTTAAAAATGCAATATAATTTAAAAAAAAAAAAGAAAGACTAGCGTGTACTACACCTGGAAAGATTAAGTATTGTTTTGTGAAAAAAAGGTTTTTTGTTATAAAGCATCAGTGATTCTTCATCCCAGCTACCATTTGAAAGCACTCAGGGAGCTTCAAAAAGCATTCATGCTTGGGGTCCACAGTGAGAAATGGTAATTCAATTGGTGTGGGGTGAGGTCCCAGCCATGATGTTGCAAAAGTTCCCTGTTTCAGTCCTGCTTAAGGGTCACTGTTTATGTGCGAATGTATATTGGACCACAATGTAAGATCTAGTTTTTACAGTCGAGGAAGTTTGGAAGCACTGATCTACAACAAGATGTTGGCAAATGTTTTCTGTAAAGGACTAGCTAGTAAATAGCCGAGGCCGTTAATTGTCTCTGTCACAATTACTCAACTCTGCTCTTATAGTACAGAAGCAGCCAGATACAATAGTAAGTAAATGGGCATGCCTGTGTTTCAGTAAAACTTTATTTGCAAAACCGGGCAGAGGCTGGATTTGGGCTGTGGGCTGTGCTTTGCTGGCTCCTGACCTAGAGGAAGGTGGCAATGCACTAAACCTTTTTGAATTAATACTCTTTGCTGAGGCAGATGAGCTCCCTGCTCACCCTCCTGGGGTCTGAGCCGGGCCTCGTGTCTGCTGCTGTGCTCCTGCAGCCTTCCTGTGCTCCAGCGATTCTACATACCAGGCATGTGTGTCAGCCTGTGAGCCCCCCAAGACATGCCAGGATGGGATGCTGGGCCCGCTGGACCCAGAGCAGTGCCAGGTGCTGGGCGAGGGCTGCGTCTGCTCCGAGGGCACCATCTTGCACCGACGCCACTCGGGGCTCTGCATCCCCGAGGAGAAGTGTGGTAAGTCCCTCCCCTCCCCGGGCAGAGGGAGTCTGCCCTAGAGTCTGGTAGACCCCAGAGTCTCCTTCGCCCTCCTATGCCCATGGTGAGGCCCGCTGCATCCCTCCAGGTCTGCTCTGGGGGTGCTCAGTTTCCCAGGGAGGGTCTGGCCTGGGACGGTCAGGGTCTCCCCGCCCTCCTCAGTCCCCGGCACCTCACCATGCTCACTGCAGCCTGCACAGACAGCACGGGCGTGCCGCGGGCCCTGGGGGAGACTTGGAACAGCTCCCTCAGTGGCTGCTGCCAGCACCAGTGCCAAGCTCCAGACACGATCGTCCCGGTGGACCTGGGCTGCCCTGGCCCCCGCCCTGAGAGTTGCCCGCGCTTCGGGGAGGTGGCCCTACTGCAGCCCACCGAGGACCCCTGCTGCCTAGGGACGGTTTGCGGTGAGTCCCACCCTTAGACCTCAATTATTAGATGGTTAAAAGACTCCAGCTCTGCTCTTTGACCTCGATGGATAGGTTAAGGCCTGGGGAAATGAGAGTGTCTTGTGGGGTTGTATTGGAGAGAGTGGAGGACCACGGGGGTTGAGGGGAGCTGTGCTTTCTGAGTCAGCGTGGGGCAGGACTTAACGATGTGCGCTTGGAGCCAGGCAGCCTGGTGGACGCTTCCTCTACCACCTTGCAGCCTTGTGGCCCCAGCAGATCATTTAACATGAGGTCCATTCTCCTGTAACATGAGGCTGATAATAGTAGCCACTTTCTGGGTTGTTATGAGAATTATAGAAGTTGATCCTGATCTAGTAGAACTACAGCAGGCACATGGCTGGCTGGATGAATGAACTCTGATGCCTCCTCCATCTCAGTCCTGGACCCAGTGTGACCCTCAGAGTCCTTCTCCAAGAAAATGGGTCCTGGGTCCTGGGGAAGTGCTGGGAGCCAAGTGTCCAGGGTCTGGGCAGTGCTGGAGGCTGGGGGGAGTCCCTGCCTCCAGGTGACAGGCCCTGTGGCCCCCGGGCCAGTGTGTAACCAGACTCTGTGTGAGGGCCTCGCCCCCACCTGCAGCCCCGGCCACCGGCTCCTCACCCACTTCCAGGAGGACTCCTGCTGCCCCAGCTACAGCTGTGGTAAGAGGCCCAGGGTGGGGCTGGGGGTGGCTGGGTGGGACACCTATCACCCAGGGGTGGGGAGCATGGCTAGCTCTGGGAATGGCTGGGTTTTGGCTGGAAAGGAGAGAGGGCTAGGGTGGGGGCCCAGACATGGCCACGCAGGGTCTGCTCTCAACCCCAAAATTCTGTTTCCCTCAGAGTGTGACCCGGACCAGTGTGAGACAGTGCAGGTCCCCAGCTGCCGCCAGGACCAGATCCTGATCGCAGGCCGCCTGGGGGACTCGTGTTGCATCTCCTACTTCTGTGGTGGGTGGATGTGCCCTCTGATGGCAGCAGGCCCACCCGGATCACCACCACCACCTCCCTCACCCCTGCTTCCCTGGGTGGCTGGGAGGAAAGGGTGGGGCTCTTTGGGTGGAAGGGGCACAGGGCGAAGGCTGAGACCCCTGTCCAGGAAGAAGTGTAGGGGGAAACCACCCCTGCTTCAAACCATACATTACCGAGCACATGAAGGTGGGTGCTTGTTCAGTGAAAGAACTTAGGTGGAGGTGAGGGAGAGTTTCCCGGTTCTGACTGCAGGATGGGTCACATGGGACTATGGCACACTGCTCACGTAGCCAAAGCAAACTTGGGTCTGCTCACCTGCCCGCAGTAAAGCCCACTTACTGACTCCAGGTTGTGGTGAAGGAAAGTGCAGCCTTTATTGCCCACTCCAAGCAAGGAGAAAGAAAGTGTTACTTGCTCAGTTGTGTCTGACTCTTGGTGACCCCATGAACTGTAGCCCGCTAAGCTTCTCTGTCCATGGGATTTCCCAGGCAAGAATACTGGAGTGGGTTGCCATTTCCTTCTCCAGGGGATCTTGCCAACCCGGGGATCGAACCCCAGGTCTTCCATATTGCACGCAGATTCTTGACCATCTGAGCCACTAGGGAAGCCTGTAAGGAGAACAGGCAGTTAATGCTCAAACTCAAATTCCTTCCTTGGTGCCTGCAATAACCACGGCACTTGCCTTCACCGCAACTGGGTGTCTTTAGATTGGCTTTACTGTGGGCAGGCTAGCAGACCTAAGTCTGGTTTGGTAACTCTATGAGTCTGGCTCCCATCACATCCGCGGTTTAGGTGCTTCCCACAACCACCTGCTCTGGACCACCCTCCCCGGCACGGGGACTGCCTGTGACGGCCGTGGCCCCTCTCTCCCCTCAGCCTGCGGAGACTGTCCGGATCCCATCCCCGAGTGTCAGGAAGGGGAGGCGCTCACTGTGGACAGGAACACCACAGAGCTCTGCTGTCCTCTGTACCAGTGCGGTGAGTCCTGCAGGACGTGGGGGCCAGGGCTGGAAGGAGCTCTGGGGACCGTCACAAAATCGTCACCCTGGGATCCATGGGCATTCAACAGGGGGCAGCAAGGAGCCCCCAGGGGGTGGGCTCTGGGGAATCCACTGAAGGAGGCCCCGCCTGTGGAAGCTAGGCTGAATGGCGAGGGTCTGGGCTGTCACGCAGATGGCTCTGAGGCTTCCTAAAGAAGGTCCCTGTCCCCTCCATGGAGGCCCCCAAGAGCCTGGGTTGAGGCACAGATGCTTAGGCCACTCCTAGCCACCCAGCCTGGATGCACAGTCCTCATTCTCTGACTGACCCAGGGCCCCTGCCTCAGGGTCTCTACCACTGTTCCCATAGTCCCTACACAAGGCTGCATTCTGAAGCCTCTGAAGCCCTGTTATTTTGCAATGATAAATCAAAGTGGGCCAATTCTGATATTTTCACAAGACATAGCACCTGTATGTACATAGGATGTACCTTAACATATTACTGTATACAATGATACCTAATAAGCATAGTCATAGTACAGTCAACATCATTGACTTTAAGCAAATCTATTGGAGGAATGTTAACAAAAAGGTTAAATTTAAATATGAGTTAATTTACAAAAATTACTTTCCATACCAACTGTAGGAGAAATGTGAGGTGGGCCACGCTGGCACAGAGCAGTGTGGGGGAGGGGTCTCTCCCAGGACATACCAAGGGCAACCCCAACGGGATCAATTTCTAGAACCACTTTTGAAGCAATGCGGTTCCCGTGGAGGAGAGTTCCCCCAAAGGCCCAACTGTACCTGACCAAAAGCTGCACCTGGGGGCCCAGAGGTCGCTTGTCACAGTGTTTACACCCTTATCTTAGCAGAGGGTCAGCATCTTTCCTCACCTCCTTATCTCTCCTTCTCAGCTTCCCTCTCGTGCTTCTCAGGAAGGACTCAAGTAATGTGGAGTGAGTAGAGCGGTGTGGAGTCAGTCACTGTTTTGAGTGCCAGTCACTTCCTAGCTGTGTGGCCTGGGGCAATGTATGGCTTCTCTGAGCCAAGGTTCCTCTTGGTAAAATGCTGGATAATAGTATGCGCCTCAGGGGATAGTGTGAAGATTAGAGATAGTCTGCCTGAAGTGTGTGCTATGTACTGCTGCTGCTGCTAAGTCGCGTCAGTCGTGTCCGACTCTGTGCGACCCCATAGACGGCAGCCCACCAGGCTGCCCTGTCCCTGGGATTCTCCAGGCAAGAACACTGGAGTAGATTGCCATGCCCTCCTCCAGGGGACCTTCCCGACCCAGGGATCGAACCGGTGTCTCTTCTGTCTCCTGCACTGGCAGACAAGTTCTTTACCACTAGCGCCCTCAATAAACAGAGGCCATTGATATTACCTTGTCTTCACTACTTTTCTTGCAAAAGCACTCAGTCTTGTAGAAAGCACAGAATCCAATTAAATACAAGAAAATGAAAACACAATTTTCCTACCTCCCAGGTATTCCATTGTCAATATCCTCCAATTCAGTATATATTCTTCTAGATATTTTCCATGCCTTTATACAATATAAATGTGTTTTACTAAATTGAGTTTATACTGTACATGCTCTTTTTTTTTGAATTTTCTTTATTGTGTTGGTTTTGCCATACATTGACATGAAACCACCATGGGCTTACATATGCTCCCCCTCCAGAACCCCCCTCCTTCCTCCCTCCCGATTCCCTCCCCCTGGGACATCTCGGTGCACCAGCCCCGAGCATCAATCCTGGGCTGGCGATTGATTTCACATATGATAATTAACATGTTTCAATGCCATTCTCCCATATCATCCCACCCTTGCCCTCTTCCACAGAGTCCACGAGTCTGTTCTATACATCTGCGTTCCTTTTGCTGTCTCGCATGCAGGGTTCTCGTTACCATCTTTCTAAATTCCATATATATGCGTTAGTATACTGTATTGTTGTTTTTCCTTCTGGCTTACTTCACTCTGGATAATAGGCTCCAGTTCTGTCCACCTGAGTAGAACTGATTCAAATGAATTTTTTCTTAATGCTGAGTAATATTCCATTGTGTATATGTACCACAGCTTTCTTATCCATTCGTCAGTTGATGGGCATCTAGGTTGCTTCCATGTCCTGGCTATTGTAAACAACGCGGCGATGAACATTGGGGTACACGTGGCTCTTTCAATTCTGGTTTCCTCAGTGTGTATGCCCAGCAGTGGGATTTCTGGGTCATATGGCAGGTCTATTTGCAGTTTTTTAAGGAATCTCCACACTGTTTTCCATAGTAGCTGTACTAGTTTGCATTCCCACCAACAGTGTAAGAGGGTTCCCTTTTCTCCACATCCTCTCCAGCATTTATTGCTTGTAGATTTTTGGATGGCAGCCATTCTGACTGGTGTAAAGTGGTACCTCATTGTGATTTTGATTTGCATTTCTCTGATAATGAGTGATGTTGAGCATCTTTTCATGTGTTTGTTAGCCATTTTTATGTCTTCTTTGGAGAAATGTCTGTTAAGTTCTTTGGCCCACTTTTTGATTGGGTTGTTTATTTTTCTAGAATGGAGCTGCAGGAGTTGCTTGTATATTTTTGAGATTAATTGTTTGTCCGTTGCTTCACTGGCTATTATTTTCTCCCATTCTGAAGGCTGTCTTTTCACCTTGCTTATAGTTTCCTTTGTTGTGCAGAAGCTTTTAATTTTAATTAGGTACATGCTCTTTTTAAGCCAGATTTTCAGTGGATGACCTTTACCTCTCTTGCTAATATATTTTCAAATCCTTTCACACCCAGCCTGTGATTTGCCTCGTCTGTCCAATCCAGACCCACACATTAACATTACGTCTCTTAAGTATCTTTGAATCTAGTAAGTGTCCTTTCTTCCATGTGATGTTAAATTGTAGAGTTTGGGTTATGGTCCAGCAGGAAGTCCCACTTTCTGGATTTACCTAATTGCCTCCTCTTGGAACTGTTTACCTCGCTCCTCTGTCTTCTGTGCTTCTATACACTGGAAATTAGAACCAAGACTTCGTGGATTCAAGCTAAAAATCTACACTGTTCTTGAGCTTCATCACACCAGGAGGCACATACTCTGTGGTTGCTAGCCCTGGATTAGGGTGACCTGTCCATCTTACATTTACAAACTTCCTCTTTCAAACAGAAAGTAACCTATCAGTTGCACATTATACAAATGTCCTTCTCACCTTTCACCTCTTAGATTTTTGAAACATTGATTAATAACTCTTACCTGTGCCAATATTTTTTTTAGTAGATGAAATAACTTTTACAGTCTTTCACCTTCAGCACCTTCCCTCCCCACCAGAAAGTTGTGTCCAGGGATTCCTTTCTCCTTGTCTTGGTCTCTCAATGAATGGCTGGGGAATCCTAAACTAAGAGGGGACCTGCTGAAGGACTAGGGGTGGGATGGGCTACCAGAGAAGGAAGTCTCCACAGCATGGGGGGAGCTGTGATCTTCTTAGAGAGGAACTGTCCATCAGGAGAGCTTCCCTTGGTCCTTGACTACCCTTGGAGCATTAGTCTCAGGGTGACACAGAATCCCAAGAGGGAGGCCCAGCTGAACGAGATGAAGGCTCTCACATTGTCATGTTGCTAATACCTGCTGGAGCAGAGCTAGGGCGTCCTGACATAGATCTATGGGGTGACTTCAGGAGCCCATACTTTGCCCCTGGACTCCAGAGGGTGTCTGAGGACACTGAGGGGGCTTCAGGGGGAGCCGGAAGGTACCCCCTCCTTAACCAATGTGTTTTTGAGGACTCCAGCTCCAAGGTGTCTGTGTCTGACTGGATGCGTCCCCTGCCTCCCCTCCCATGCAGTGTGTGAGAGCTTCCGCTGCCCACATGTGCAGTGTGGCTTGGGCACAGCCCTGGTGGAGGTGTGGAGCCCAGAGCGCTGCTGCCCTTACAAGTCCTGTGGTAAGTCCCCGCACAGAGACGCCCCCTCCCCAAGATGGAGGCCCAGGGCCTCTGGGGGAGGCTGGAGTGAGGCCACCGCTGTCCACCTGACTCAGGTTCTCCTCCACCAGAGGGAAGCCTCCAAATGGCCTTCCTCCTGGCTTCATCCACTCCCTGAGTGCTGGACAATTTTTTATCTCCCCAGAATAAAAGAAGGAAATAAGCAGCTTCCATGTTGCAAAAAGGAACTTTTCACCTTAAAAAAACATCTTTATTGCAGCCATCAGATAGTAATCATGATTTCGTTCAAGTTCACCTGAAGTTCTTTTGGGAAGCAGGTGGGGAGTGGCAGTGATTCGTAATGAATACCAATGAACTTTATTTAAAAATGGTTTTCAAAAGAGTTCAAAAACTCTCTTTTGCATCCAGGTATTTTGCTTGCTTTTTCCAGGCCTCACTAAAATGTAAACGTCACAAAGACAGGGGTTTTAGTTTGTCTTATCCATGGATTTGTCCCCAAAGCACAGACAAATCTAAGCACATAGGTGCTTAAAACTATTTGCTGCATGAGTGGGTGACTCCAAAGCATGTTTCACAGCCGCTGTGACCCTGGCTTCTCCTACCCCATGAAGCGAGAGCTGGTGGAGCCCTTAAGTCACAGGCAGCAGTGCCTCCGAAGTCAGCTCCTTTGCAGCTTAGAACTGGACCTGCTCATGGGTGAAGGCTCAGGGTAGAGCTCAGTTTGCTGAGTGTATACTTTAGGAAATGCAGATGATCAGAAATTCCACCCTTGCCATTTCTTTCCTGGAGAGGCCCCCCTCTGCTCTGCTCAGTGGGCTCTGGAGCACTGGGAGGGATGAAGCCCAGATGATGGAAGGGAACCTGTGATTGATCCATCTACCTGCTTATTCCCCCTGCACTTTCAATTATGGGCCCATAACACCCCACTTGCCCAACCCGGGAAGCTGCAGCCCCCATGTGGGGATGGGGGGAGGCCAGAAGAGAGACTGCACCTGTGGTGAGGAATCTGGAAGGCCCAGGGGGCTCCCACCTGGACATCTCTGGTGAGACGGGTCCTGGCCCCTCCTGTTTTTCAGAATGTGACTGCGACACAATCCCAGTGCCCCGGTGCCATCTGGTATGAAGACCCTGCCCCTCCCCACTCACTGTGGTCTTCCTCCTCCTTTTCTTTCCTCTCTTTCCCTTCTCCACTGCTTTCATCTGGTCAATGAGCCTTGAATTGCAAGTCAGCATTCTTGTCCCAAGTTCTGCTCTCTGGGCAGAGTACCCTCGCTTGTAAAGTGGGTCTGATCATGCTTCAGAGTTGTGGTGAGGATTAAGTACTACAGTGAAGACATTGATGGTGGTGGTGGTGGTGGGGATGGTGGAGATGATGGTGATACTCATGATAGTAGCTAATGTTTCAGTTCAGTTCAGTCGCTCAGTCATGTCCGACTCTTTGCGACTCCGTGGACTGCAGCATGCCAGGCCTCCCTGTCCATCACCAACTCCCAGAGGTTACTCAAGCCCATGTCCATTGAGGCAGTGATGCCATCCAACTATCTCATCCTCCGTTGTCCCCTTCTCCTCCTGCTTTCAATCTTTTCCAGCATCAGGGTCTTTTCTAGTGAGTCAGTTCTTCGCATCAGGTGGCCAAAATATTGGAGCTTCAGCTTCAGCATCAGTCCTAATGAATATTCAGGACTGATTTCCTTTAGGATAGACTGGTTGGATCTCCTTGTAGTCCAAGGGACTCTCAAGAGTCTTCTCCAACACGACAGTTCAAAAGCAGTAATTCTTTGGCGCTCAACTTTCTTTATGGTCCAACTCTCACATCCATACGTGACTACTGGAAAAACCATAGCTTTCATTAGGCTTTATATGCATTATCGTATTAGTTCTCATAATAACCCAAATGAGGTGGAGTCTATGATTATCTCAGTACAAAAAAGGAAACTAAGGTTAATGCCACATAGCTAGTAAATCTCAGAGCTAGGATTGAAACCCAGGAAATCTGACTTCAGTATGCCCTTAACTGTCAGGCTGCATGGCCACTGAGAAAAGTTGAAAATACTTTAAGAAATGGAAAGTTGTATTTAAAGTTATGTTGCTTACATGATTTTCTGAATCATAAGTATTCCCTCTCTCCCACCCAGCCTTCATGTCTTCTCATATGTTTTCCCCCATCCCAGCCTCTTCTCCTTTTAACTGGGGAAGGAGGAAGGAAAGTGCATGAACTGAGCAGGGCTCTGGGCCACCAGCCATGCAGGGGCCCCACTGATATGGCCAGTGGGTGCTCAGGATGACAAGAGAGGCCTGAGGCCCTGAAGAGGACATTGGGGAGCAGGGAGGCTCGGGAGCTACCCAGGCATCCTTGTAAGAGGGTGACTGAGCTCACAGGGTGCCAAGGGCCCCCCTAGCCAACAGGCCTGCCAGCCCCCTCCCCACCCACTGCAAGGAAACTACTGACAGAGAGAGGGCCCCAGGTGGCAGGCTGCTCCTGACGGTGGGGCTGGGCCTCCCCCACCCTGGGGTGCTGACCACCTCTGCCCACCCAGTGGGAGAAGTCCCAGCTGGACGAGGCGTTCATGCGCAGTGCGGAGAACGTGTGTGGCTGCGCCAAATATGAGTGCGGTGAGTGGGGAGGGGGAAGCTGGGGAGGCAGAGCAGTTGGGTGATCCGGGGCTGGGCCAGTCAGCCTGGGGCTGGCAGGGGTGCTGGGCTCTCGTTAACTGTTGCCACCCTGCTCGCCCATCCAGTGAAGGCCCCTGTGTGTCTGAGTCGTGAGTTGGGGGTGATGCAGCCGGGCCAGACGGTGGTGGAGCTCTCGGCAGACGGCGTGTGCCACACGTCCCGCTGCACTGATGTGCTCGATCCTCTGACCAGCTTCTACCAGATCAACACCACCTCCGTGCTGTGTGATGTCCACTGTGAGGCGGTAGGGGGAGGGGGCTGGGGACCCGGGGGGCTGGCCTGCAGACCCTTGGTGCCTTGGGTGTAGCAGGGCCCTTCAAGCTCGCCCAAGCTCTTTGGACAAGTCTAGAGAGTGGGCATGGCGGGGGACCTCTGAAACCCAACAGCAAGAGTGCAGGCCTGGCGAGGGTGGGCATTTGACAGAGAAAATGCACATTTATTAAGCACCTACTCATGCCTGGCACATTCCCTATCATTTTGGTTTGTGTCTTTGTATTGCTACCATTTGTTGAGTGCTTCTACATGCCCAGTACCTGGGACAGCAACTGGCTTCTAGTAAGGCCTGGATCAGTATTAATCGAGTAAAAGATGTTGAAATTATTCCCATTTTTCAGATGAGAAAACTGAAGTTTAAGGAGGTTCAGCTGTTTGTCAAAATTGCCTCAGGAACTGGAACCCAAACGAAAGTCTATCTGGAATGAATACTGGCACCCTTAATTAGCAGCAATGCTGTCTCTTGGTCCACTGGGGTTGGGTCCAAGAAGGGCTATAAGGGAGGCTCAGGGTAGACATAAGGATGGCCTTCCTGCTTGCATAGAAGGAGGCTGGGGGTTTTCTTTCCAGCCATCTCCAGGGCCCCTTCTCTGGTTTCTGGGCTCAAGGACAAGCAGAGAGTGGGAGCGCAGGAGGGTGGAAGTGGGCCCCAGGGCTGAGGCCCATCGCATCCCACCCTGCCCTACAGAACCAGGAGTACGAGCACCCAAGGGACCTGGCGGCCTGCTGCGGCTCCTGCAGGAACGTGTCCTGCCTCTTCACCTTCCCCAACGGCACCACCTCCCTGTTCTTGGTATGCAGCCCTTAACTGCACAACTGGGAAGGTGTCCCAGGCAGGGACACCTCGGACCAGCTCCCAGGACAGGGTCCACATGGGGTTCTGGACAATGTCAAGTTCTGGGCGGTACCTGTCCTCAGAGCTGTGCCCTGTCGGCTCCCTCGGGCCATCGTCCCCAAGTCCCCATCACCCACCTCTGTCTCCCAGCCTGGGGCATCCTGGATCGCAGACTGCACCCGCCACCACTGCAGCAGCACTCCGCTGGGCGCCGTGCTCGTCCGCTCGCCCATCAGCTGCCCACCGCTCAACGAGACCGAGTGTGCCAAGGTCAGTGCCAGCTGCCTCTCCCTACAGCACGGCTGGAGGCCAGGGGTACTGGCTGTCCTAGTGTTGGTGGCAGGTAGGGTCAGGGGTGTCTTGTGTTGTGGAGATGTGTGGAAGGAGGGCTTGCCTGGAGCCTGGACCTGTCCAGCCACCTTGACTCCACCCTGACTCCACATCTCTCCATGTGTCTTTGCTCTGACCCCATCACACTGTATCCGCACACATCACATGAGCCATGTCCAGATGCACTCAGACATGCACTGTCACACATTCTCAGCATATACAGCAACACGGGCAGTCAGGCACTCACAGGCACCACACACTCCACAGGGCCGTTAACACCTCAGCAGGCCAGTGCACACGCCACACACAAAGGCACACTTGCACCGCACAGATGTGTTCAGTCCTGCAGTGAGCTAACGGGTGTCCAGCCACTAGCAAGGAGACGTGTCATTCTGTACACGCCTAAGTGAAAAGGATTTGTTGGAGGGTTTAGGGCTATTGTTGAATTGTTAGAGTTCCTGACATACAGTTCGGTTCAGTCGCTCAGTCGTGTCTGACTCGTTGAGACCCCATGGACTGCAGCACACCAGGCTTCCCTGTCCATCACCAACTCCCGGAGCTTACTCAAACTTATGTCCATCGAGTCGCTGATGCCATCCAACCATCTCATCCTCTGTTGTCCCCTTCTCCTCCCGCCTTCAATCTTTCCCAGCATCAGGGTCTTTTCCAATGAGTCACAGTTCTTTGCAACAGGTGGCCAAAGTATTGGAATTTCAGCTTCAGCATCAGTCCTTCCAATAAATATTCAGGACTGATTTCCTTTAGGATAGACTGGTTGGATCTTGCAGTTCTCCAAAGAACTCTCAAGAGTCTTCTCCAACACCACAGTTCAAAAGCATCTATTCTTTGGTGCTCAACTTTCTTTATGGTCCAACTCTCACATCCATACATGACTACTAGAAAAACCACAGCTTTAACTAGGCAGACTTTGTTGGCAAAGTAATGTCTCTGCTTTTTAATATGCTGTCTAGGTTGGTCATAGCTTTTCTTCCAAGAAGCAAGCATCTTTTAATTTCATGGCTGCAGTCACCATCTGCAGTGATTTTGGAGCCCCCCCCAAATAAAGTTTCTCACTGTTTCCCCATCTATCTGCCATGAAGTGATGGGACCGGATGCCATGATCTTAGTTTTCTGAATGTTGAGTTTTAAGCCAACTTTTTCATTCTCCTCTTTCACTTTCATTAAGAAGCTCTTTAGTTCCTCTTTTTCTGCCATAAGCGTGGTGTCATCTGCATATCTGAGGTTATTGATATTTCTCCCAGCAATCTTGATGCCAGCTTGTGCTTCATCCAGCCCAGCATCTCCCATGATGTATTCTGCATATAAGTTAAATAAACAGGGTGACAATATACAGCCTTGATGTACTCCTTTCCCGATTTGGAACCAGTGTGTTGCTCCATGTTCAGTTCTAACTGTTGCTTCTTGACCTGCATACCGATTTCTCAGGAGGCAGATCAGGTGGTCTGGTATTCCCATCTCTTTAAGAATTTTCCGCAGTTTGTTGTGATCCACACAGTCAAAGGCTTTGGCATAGTCAATAAAACAGAAGTAAATGTTTTTCTGGAACTCTCTTGCTTTTTTATGATACAGTGGATGTTGGCAATTTGATCTCTGGTTCTTCTGCCTTTTCTAGATCCAGCTTGAACATCTGGAAGTTCTTGGTTCACGTACATGTTGAAACATATCTTGGAGAATTTTAAGCATTGTTTTACTAGTGTGTGAGATGAGTGCAATTGTGCAGTAGCTTGAGCATTCTTTGGTATTGCCTTTCTTTGGGATTGGAACAAAAACTGACCTTTTCCAGTCTTGTGGCCACTGCTAAGTTTTCCAAATTTGTTGGCATATTGAATGCAGCACTTCAGCAGCAGCATCCTTTTAGAACTTGAAATAGCTCAACTGGAATTCCATCACCTCCACTAGCTTTGTTCATAGTGATGTTTCCTAAGGCCCAATTGACTTCGCATTCCAGAATGTTTGGCTCTAGGTGAGTGATCACACCATCGTGCTTATCTGGGTCATTAAGATCTTTTTTGTACAGTTCTTCTGTGTATTCTTGCCACCTTTTCTTAATATCTTCTGCTTCTGTTAGGTTCGTACTACCATTTCTGTCCTTTATTGTGCACATCTTTGTGTGAAATGTTCCCTTCATATCTTTAATTTTCTTGAAGAGATCTCTAGTTTTTCCCATTCTATTGTTTTTCCTCTGTTTCTTGCATTGATCACTGAGGAAGGCTTTCTTATCTCTTATTGCTATTCTTTGAAACTCTGCATTCAAATGGTATATCTTTCCTTTTCTCCTTTGCCTTTAGCTACTCTTCTTTTCTCAGCTGTTTGTAAGTCCTCCTCAGACAACTGTTTTGCCTTTTTGCATTTCTTTTTCTTGGGGATGGTCTTGATCACTGCCTCCTCTGCAGTGTCACAAACCTCTGTCCATAATTCTTCAAGCACTCTGTCTATGAGCTCTAATCCCTTGAATCAATTTGTCACATCCACTGTATTATTGTAAAGGGATTTGATTTAAGTCATACCTAAATGGTCTAGTGGTTTTCCCTACTTTCTTCAATTTAAGTCTGAATTTGGCAATAAGGAGTTCATGATCTGAGCCACAGTCAGCTCCTGGTCTTGTTTTTGCTGACTATGTAGAGCTTCTTCATTTTTGGCTGCAAAAATATAATGAATCTGATTTCGGTATTGACAATCTGGTGATGTCCATGTGTACAGTCTTCCCTTGTGTTGTTGGAAAAGGGTGTTTGCTATGACCAGTGCATTCCCTTGACAAAACTCTATTACCCTTTCACCTGCTTCGTTTTGTATTCCAAGGCCAAATTTGCCTGTTATTCCAGGTATCTTTTTACTTCCTACTTTTGCATTCCAGTCCCTTATAATGAAAAGGACATCTTTTTTGGGTGTTAGTTCTAGAAGGTCTTGTAGGTCTTCATAGAACTGTTTGTCCAACTTGTTCAGCATTACTGGTCAAGTCATAGACTTGGATTACTGTGATATTGAATGTTTTGCCTTGGAAATGAACAGAGATCATTCTGTCATTTTTGAGATTGCATCCAAGTATTGCATTTCGGGCTCTTTTGTTGACTATGATGGCTACTCCATTTCTTCTAAGGGCTTCTTGCCCACAGTAGTAGATATAATGGTCACCTGAGTTAAATTCACACATTCCAGTCCATTTTAGTTTGCTGATTCCTAAAATGTCAATGTTCACTCTTGCCATCTCCTGTTTGACCACTTCTAATTTGCTTTGATTCGTGTCTGACTCTGTGTGACCCCATAGACGGCAGCCCACCAGGCTCCCCTGTCCCTAGGATTTTCCAGGCAAGAATACTGGAGTGGGTTGCCATTTCCTTCTCCAGTGCATGAAAGTGAAAAGTGAAAGTGAAGTCGCTCAGTCGTGTCCGATTCCTAGTGACCCCATGGACTACAGCCTACAAGGCTCCTCCGTCCATGGGATTGTCCAGGCAAGAATACTAGGGTGGGTTGCCTTGATTCATGGGCCTAAAATGGCAACCTACTCCAGTACTCTTGCCTGGACAATCCCATGGACAGAGGAGCCTGGTAGGTTACAGTCCATGGAGTCACAAAGAGTAGGACACGGCTGAGCGACTTCACTTTCTTTCACCTTTCATGGACCTAACATTCCAGGTTCCTATGCAATATTGCTCTTTATGGCATTGGACTTTCCTTCCATCACCAGTCACATCCACAACTGGTTGTTGTTTTTTCTTTGGCTCCATCTCTTCTTTCTTTCTGGAGTTGTTTCTCCACTGATCTCCAGTAGCATATTGGGCACCTACAGACCTGGGGAGTTCATCTTTCAGTGTCCTATCTTCTCACCTTTTCATACCATTCATGGGGTTCTCAAGGCAAGAATACTGAAGTGGTTTGCCATTCCCTTCTCCAGTGGACCGTGTTTTGTCAGAACTCTCCACCATGACTGGTCTGTCTTGGCTGGCCCTACACAGCATGGCTCATAGTTTCATTGAGTTAGACAAGGCTGTGGTCCATGTGATCGATCAGACTGTTTAGTTTTCTGTGATTTTGGTTTTCATTCTGTCTGCCTCTGATGGAGAAGGATAAGAGGCTATGGAAGCTTCCTGATGGGAGAGACTGACTGAGTGGGAAACTGCTTCTTGTTCTGATGGGCAGGGCCATACCCAGTAAATCTTTAATCCAATTTTCTGTTGATGGCTGGGGCTGTGTTCTCTCCCTGTTGTTTGACCTGACTATGGTGGAGGTGATGAAGATACTGGTGGCCTCCTTCAGAAGGCCCCATGCACACACTGCTGCACTCAGTGCCCCTAATGTAGCCTGATGTAGCCTGATGCAGGCCACCGTCAACCCACGCATCTGCCAGAGACTCCTGGACGTTGACATTAGTGTTAGTCACTCAGTCGTGTCCGATTCTTTGTGACCCCATGCACTATAGCCCGCCAGGCTCCTTTGTCCATGGGATTCTCCAGGCAAGAGTACTGGAGTGGGTTGCCACTCCCTTCTCCAGAGGAGCTTCCTGACCCAGGAATTGAACCCGGGTTTCCTGCCTTACAGGCAGATTCTTTACCATCTGAGCTAAAGGGAAGCCCCCATTGACAGTAATGTTGAGCTTTTAAAGATTTCTGGTCTCACCTGTAATACAGTTGCACACGTCCAATCATTCTCTCTCATTCATACAGACACACATGCAAAATCACACATAAATCACAAAAATGACACACGTATACCGACACCCACATTCACACATGCATACTTATTTACAAAGAACTATCACATCCATTCTTTTATCCATTTCACTGTAGAGGAGAGGGGCTATCAGGGATCATTGTCCCATTTTAGAGGTGGGAGAATGGGCTTCCGCAGTAGCTCAGTGGTAAAGAATCTTCCTGTGAAGTAGGAGATGTGGGTTCAATCCCTGGGTCAGGAAGATCCCCTGGAGTAGGAAATGGCATCCCACTCCAATATTCTTGCCTGGAGAATCCCATGGACAGAGGAACCTTATGGGCTACAGTCCATGCAGTTGACATAGCAACTGAGCAGGAGCACAAGCATGAGAGGTGGCAAAACTAAGTCCAGAGGAAAGAGGTAGCTTATCCAGGACTGAGATAGAGCCCAGACCACTGCCCCATGTGGGTCAATCCCTTTCCTCTCCCTTCCTTGACCCTCTGTGCAGGACACACTAAGTGGGCTGACAGTGCTGGGGCAGGGTACATAAGGAGAGCTACCAGCACACAGACAGGAGGCCCTGGCACCCTGCCCCATCTCTAGCCAGCCTCCAGCCTCACTAGGGGCTGAGGTAGTCTTAGACCCAGTGTCCCAACCAGTCAGGTAGGCTCTGTGGCTCTCAATAATGGCCAGCCCAAGGTCCCTTCCCACTCTGGCCTGGGCCTGCTGGACCACAGGGCCTGGAACTCCTGCTCTGGAGCATCATGGGAGGAAACAAGTCAAGACTCTTGCAGTCTTTGTGCCTCTTACTGGCATCTTGGCTCCTGGCTTGAATGGGGTCTCCCACCCACCTCTCTTCCTCTCCCTCTAGGTTGGGGGCTCAGTGGTACCTTCCTTGGAAGGATGCTGCAGGACATGTGAGTGAACACATGTAGGCCAGGGGAGGGGGTGGAGGGGGCTCTGGTTGGGGGCACAGGGTATCATGTTGGGGCTCAGAGGGCCAGGTTCCTGGCCTGGCACCTCTGGTGGTGGCTCTTCCTGGGGGAGTAGATGAAGGGATAACACCCCCACCATGGAGTTCACAGAGATGATGTAGGGCTGCAGATAGGCAGGGGCCATGCTCACATCCCTGTCCCAATGAAAGGCCTCTGCTCCTTGTTGGAGATGGGGGGCATTAGGATGTTGGATCTAGGAGGTCAGTAATTCCCCAGCTACTCCACCTCCTCTGGGCCTGCCATGACCCCCAGCCCAGCTGCCCCGACGTGAATTCTCCCTCTGCTCAGGAGCCCTGTCTTGGAGGTGCCTCCTGGGTGGGTCTCAGACCCACAGGCTCCCTGACCGGGTCTGAGTGAGAGCTCTGAGCATCTGTCCTCACCCCCCAACCCCAGGAACCCACAGCCCCAGCTGCGTGTGCGTGTGTGTTCCCATCAGCCTGAGGACCTTTGACCCTATGCCTCCTATCCCCCAGGGCCCTCGACCCTCCCATGGAGGGATGTAGTATATGGGACCCTTTTATGTCCAACTCACATATTCCAAGGACACTGAGCTCCATGCCTCATTGGCCGATCTCTGTTCCCTGAGATCAGAACTCTGTTGTGATCCCTGTGTCTCTGTTTCCTGGCACAACTCATATTCTCTTAATGTCCCAGGTGCTCCATGTGACCTGCGAACAATGTCCCTCTCCCCAGGTTTCCCGGGGACCCTGCTTCCCGTGGTCCCCATTAGCCCTGCCTCTCCTCCACGTGTTATTGTCCACTGCCACCCAGGTACTCCTCTTGGAAGCCCATAGGACTGGAGGCATGTAGCTGCATTGCTCTTTCCGACAATGTCCCTATTGCTAGGTGGCCCCAAGCCCTGGGGGTGGGGGAGGGGAGCATGGTGCCCGGCTCCCTGCCTCTGGCAAAGGCCATAAGGCCGGCAGTGCATGCTGGGTAGTGGGCTGCACCCTGGGCTTGCATGGGGATGCTTCAGCAGTGCCCGCTCTCCTGGCACCGCATGCCCACCAATGCCCAATGGTTTGCTCCCGCTGGTCACTCAGCTGGTCTCAGTCCAGGACCCTGATGCCATGGCCAGGACAGCCCTTGGTTCTTCTGCTTCCTGAGAGCAGAGAAGGAGGAAAAAGTGAACTTAGTTCTGGCTAGGCAACCTCCAGCAGATGTGGTCAGAAACCCACTGTGGTAAAGCCCAGAGGCCAGAAGAGAGGATTCCACCCCATTTCCTATGACCCTGGGGTCACAGAGGGAGTCTATGCATCTGGCAAATATTTGTTTAGCACCGATACACCAGGTCTTGTTCTAGGCCTTGTAGATAGAGCAAAAATGACACAGTCTCATGGAGTTGATGTTTTAGTGGGAGAGTGAAAGAAAGTGTGAAAGTTGCTTAGTTACGTCCGACTCTTTGTGGCCCCAAGGACTATACAGTCCATGGAATTCTCCAGGCCAGAATACTGGAGTGGGTAGCCTCTCCCTTCTCCAGGGTATCTTCCCAACCCAGGGATTGAAGCCAGGTCTCCTGCATTGCAGCCGGATTCTTTTTAAGGGAAGCCATATTGCTTAGTGGGAGAGACAGAATGGCAAGTAAAATTACAGTAATATGGATGTAACTGGCTTTATGGGGGTTGAAATTTATGCTGTTGGGGGTGGGCTTCATTAAGAAAAGGATCCCAAACTTACAAATCACTATTGAGATATGAGAGTGAAGATTTATTTAGAATGAGAACTCATAACAAATTGTGGAAGGAGCCTGTGCAAAAGAAGACCCTAAAGCTTATGTGTCAAGAGCTTCATTTCAAATCTGTCTCTCAGGATGGTGATATTGCCCCGGACAGAAGTAGGGAAGGGAGGTATCAGGGAAGGAGGTTGGGTAGAGGGAGGATGCTGTCGTTCCAAGAAGAGGATCAGGAAAGGCCTTTGTGAGGAAATATTTGAGCAGGTGAGGGTGTGAATGAGCCATGTGATTGGTTGTCTGTGGGAAGTGTGGTCCAGGCTGAGGGACTGCATGCTTATCAATTCTGTCTCTGTAATGGCTCTGTGAGGTGGGCCTGTCTTGTTTGATAGCTATGGAACCCGAGTGATCCTGCTGTGTGTAAGCATTGACTATGCTAGGGACTATGCTAGGCTTCCATTCACTCCAGAAACTGCAAAATCTGAATGCTTGAACAAAAGCTCAGAGAGAGGAGAATACACACCCAGGGTCACCAGTGGGTTAGAGACAGGTGCTGGGGCTCAGGTAGAGGGGCAGCTTGCTTTGTCCCCAGATCCTCCTCTCCCCTAGCCCAGAGCCCCCAGGCCATCTCAGCATCCTTCTCTGTCTCACCATCTCCCCTGCCTTGCTGCCTCCAACTCCTTCCGGGGCACTAGGTCCCAAGCTTTTCCTCCGATGGGGTGGGGCTCTAATGTGGGGCACTAACGCTGGTGGAGGGGCCCTCCAGCATGACACTAACCCCTGAGTCTGGCCCAGCCTGCAGCCCCGGGAGCACTCTTAGCTGTAACTGCCTCACTCACCCTGTCCCCACAGGCAAAGAGGATGGGCGCTCCTGCAAGAAGGTGACAATCCGCATGACCATCCGTAAGAATGAATGCAGGAGCAACACCCCTGTGCGTGGCCCTGGCAAGACAGTGGAGGGGGTGGCGAACCGAATATGGGAATAGAGGGAGCTTTGGTGGGGAGGAAGCCACACAGGCTGCCTCACTGGCCTGCCTATCTCCAGGTGAACCTAGTTTCCTGTGATGGGAGGTGCCCGTCCGCCAGCATCTACAACTATAACATCAACACCTACGCCCGCTTCTGCAAGTGCTGCCGCGAAGTGGGCCTCCAACGGCGCTCCGTGCAGCTCTTCTGTGCCACCAATGCCACCTGGGTGCCCTACACATTGCAGGAGCCCACCGACTGTGCCTGCCAGTGGTCCTGAGGCCTGGGGGCTGAGGCTGGCCGGACCGCTGTCTGCTCTGGCTGGCCTAGTGTAGGGTGGGCGAGTGGGCACTAAAACTATGGAGAGCTGGTACGTGCTGAGGGTGGAATGGTGGGCAGAGCACAGAGAGTGACCAGAACCATCCACACTGGCCCATTCTGCCTCTCCCTCCTCTACATATGGGACACTGCCACAGCTTGGGCCTCAGGGAGCTCAACTCTGTCACTGGCTTGAGGTCTGGGAAGGGCCCTCTGTCGCCAAAGACTCTGGCTGCAGTGTTGGTGGAGGAGGGGGCAGCTTTCCTGAAAAGCCAGGACCAAGGCTGGACCCAAGACCCAGCAGAGAGCCTGGATCTGATGACCCATCCTCCTCCCTGGCCCTCTGGACCACGGAAGAACCAACAAACTTTATAAAAGGAAAGAGGGCTTTAATTGTAACACCTGGATCTGTGCAGTGCTGTCTAGGAGGGCTTCCCAGAGGCAAAGAGGGTGGGTTCCCAAGCCCATATGCTCTCACCAGTATCTGTGAGGTCAGGTCCGGAGACGGGAGTGCATTCAGTGACCTTCATGTTTCCCATAGCTCAGAGAAGGGTGCCCTGATATTCTGTCATTGATCTTGTAATTCAGGAAAGGATTTAGAAGAACAGGCCATACTCACCCCCACTCTCACCCCTCAGAACCAGCCTCCCTGGCAGGTGGGCTGGCTCTGGTGAGGTGTGGTGGGAGGACCCTCCGTGAGGGTCCAGCTCCACTCAGCCTCATGTGGCTGGACAGTCCATCCCTCCAAGGGCCTTAGGGTGTGTGTTTAATGATGCCTTCAGCCTCCAAGGGCAGACCCCGGCTCTGCCATGTGCCTTTTCTCCAAGTACGTGGTCTCTGGAGCGGCTCAAGTGTGGATTTTGTAGCTCAGCCAGTGCCCAGCTCTCTCTTCATGAGACTGTCCAGTAGGAGAGCAATGGTCAGTGGGAAGTAAGGCCTGATGTGTGTGTAGCCATCTCTGAGCATCTGTCAGAGCCCGGTCCCTGAACCACAACATCCTTCCTTTAGCCTGGGGGCCCCTCCACACCCCCACCACATGCCACTTTGTGCTGCTGGGTCCAAAGGGTATGAACATGAGGGTGTTCCGACCTCAGCACTGCCCTGTATGTCTGGAGACGTGCGGCTGCCCTGGTGCCCTTGGGGTCAAGGCCCTGCGCCAGGATGGTCCCCAGCTGTTCCTGCAGCCTCTTTGTTCCTGTATCTGTGTTCGGTTTGTATATCCAGGAAACCACAGAAAGCCATCAGACCTCTGAGCATCTCTGAAGGTGTCAGATTTGCTTTGAATCTGAAGGAATTTCAGCTCTGAAGATGAGACCCTATTTTAGGACCCTGGAGGTCACCCCGACTTCTCCTGCTCCACCCTCACTATACTTACAGGTGGCCACACATTCTGATGATCACACTGATCTCTGGAATCACAGTGTTCCTGGGTTTCCATCCCCACCCAGGTACCCGTTCTTGCCTGCTTCTCCTGGAAACCCACCTCACACCCCAACCCTATGGCTTAAACTCCCAGTCATGTTCCCTTAGCTTCCTCCTGGGCAACCAACTCTTTTAGGCTAAGACACAAGTGAAAGATTAACAAGAAGCAAATGACCAATTAGCATGCTTCCTGCTCTGCACCGGGGGAAGATAGCAAAGGGTGAGGAGGACAAACCTAAATCAACACTGCTCAATGGCACTCAAGAAGCCAGTGCCCATAGTGCTGATATGGGTGTTCATTGATACAATTATTAGATGTTGATTTACATTAAAAATGCACATACCCTTTGACTCAGTCTTCTTATTTCTAGGAAGCTGTGGTGGGCTGAGCAGCAGTCCTCCAAAAACCTCTGAATGAGGTCCTCTGCCAGGAGCCTCTGAATGTATCCCTTACATGGTAAAGGGGCTTTGCAGATGTGATTAAGTTCAGGATCTTGTGGTGGCGAGATGATCCTAGATTATTCAGGTGGGCCCAACAGAATCACAGGAGGATGTGTCAGCAGAGATGCAATGATAGAAGCTGAGGCTGGAGTTTATGGTAATTTGTTACAGCATCAGGAAATGAACACAGCATCTAAAGAAGTAATTCCTACAAAGAGGCCTGTGCCAGGATGTTTATGGCACATTGTCTTAAGTAAAAAAAAAAAAAAAATTGATAACTTTAAATGCCTATTGGTAGGGAATGATTAAATAACCTAGTACAGTCACACCATAGAATACTATATAGCCTTTTAATAAACTGATATGGTGGGCTCTTCAGTATATGTTAAATGAAAGAAGGAAATTGTGGGTTAGTTCCCAAAGAATGACCTGCTTCCTTTATGCACCTATGCAGGGACACCCCCCCCCCCCCCCCCCCCCCCCCCCATATCCATCTCATTCCCTTGAAGGGTTTTCAGGACTAGGGAGGCCCTTCCTGGCTGTTAGGGCTGGCTAGTTCCATGTCATTGGTCCTGGAACAGCCTGTTGGGTTCTGAGGGTCCCAAAGGCTGCCGCTGGGTACAGAAGGTTGAAGTGACCACCCGCAAAGAGCCTTAAGGCATATCTATAGCATCTCCCGCATCCTTGGTTTCCTCCCCACTCTCTGCATTTGACTTAAAGCTTGAGGGAACCCTGGAGGCCACACACCAGACAGGTAAGGAAACAGAAGCCCAGGACCCAGCCATCAGAAAGCTGGTAGCCAAGCTGGGCGGCCATCCAGCGTGCAGCCCCCTGTGACGTATTTGCCAACACGAGGGGTTCTGAGCTCCAGAACTATCCCATTTTCCGTGCTTCAGGCTCAAGTTCCCGCCCTGATTTTCTGGGCTTAATCCTCTTCCTGTGGAAATCAATAAGGACATTGTGATGGAATGATTCACGTTCAAGGTCAGGCCGGAGCAAATTGGAGGCGACATGCTGATTTTACTGCCCTCACTTAGAGAGGAGCCAATCCTGCTCTCAGACTCCTTAACCCTTTCCTTTCGTCTCCTCATCCCATCCAAGTGAGCACCTGCCCTGGCTTCAGGCTTCTCCCCCAGGTCTACATCTCAGGCCTGTTTGTCCACCTGTGGCCCTGACTTTTACATCTCCCTATGGCTCTGACTACACAAGCCTTGAAGCCTCACACACTTGTCGTGGTGGTTTGGGGGAGGCAGATGGCAAACATAGCCCCGAACCAAAAAAGAACAACTTCAAAATGAAGGTTAAATGCTGCCTGAGTAAGTTTACTGACTCTATCTTGCCTCAGGAAATCTCAGAGCAGAGTGTTTCCTTCTTTCAACCTTCTTTTCAGAATTCCAGGTCCACTCTTCCTTGCTTTCTTGGGTTTTCCAACACAGGAAGATGGAGAAGCGGGAGGACCCAACTCCTCTTTTTTTTTTTAATGAATAGCAACTCAGATCTTTTTTGGGGGCTGAAACATGATAGAAGTTTATGTCTCCCTGTTACTACTGAAAATGAAAAGTAGATGTTCCTGTGTAGCTGGAACCTCGCATCCAAAATGATTCAGAGACCCTGGCTCCTCTGTCTGGAGGGTCTACAGTCTTCAGCAGGAGCCTTCTAAAAGTGCTGTGCTTGTCTGTGCCCTAGGAGGAGTGCAGGGAGCATGCGCTGCAGGTTTGAGGAAGCAGGACTCAAAGTGTCTGGCTCTCTTCCACTCGCATCCCTCTGGCCAGAACTCATGTAAGTGGCCACACCTAATTGCAAGGGAGGCTGGAAGATGTAGTCCAGCTGTATGCTCAAGAAGAAGTGGAGGTGGGTCTGGTGTACCGTGTCTTCTCAATGAGGAGGCAGAGATAGCATGGACAAGGCTAAGGAGTTTGGCTGAGGAAACAGAAAAGAGATAGGGCATAAGGTCAAAGGAAGGTTTGTTTGTTCGCTGGTTTGAGGAGGGCAGTGATTTGACCATATATCCTGGAAGAAGCCACTGGAGAGAGAATGGTTTTGCTGGGAAAGAGATCTAGCGTCTTAGAGGTCCTGTGGGTGGCACGAGGAGAAACAGTGATGGACAAAGCTGCCTCTGGCTGGATAGACCCTGCCCTGGATCTCTATTTATCTCTGTGCCCCCAGTGTCTAACACAAGGCACTGAAAAAAGAGAAATAACATGCCTTTAAACATGAAAGCAAAGGGCCCGAGCAGCAAGAAGTTAAAGAGTATGGGGTGGGCTGAGCTGGGAGCCAGGTGCCCCCCACATACCGTGGCAGTGCCAGTTAATCCCCTGCAGCAGGCAGGAGGCCTGCACAGCTGTCTTTCCCAAGCTGGAACCATACCCTATCCGGCCACTTGCCCAGAGGTCTGGGCAACCCATGGATGGGGGCGGAGGGTGGGCAGCAATAGGTGGGCAACACGGTGGGTGCTGGTACAGCCCCTGCACCCTTGGAGAACTTGTTCTCCAGAGCTGAGCATCCTCTGGGCTTGTTGCTCAGCCCCCATTATCCATGAAGACCCACCTCCCTATGGGGAGTGTCCTCCCTGAGCAGCTAAACCCAAACTCTGCTTCTGTTCCTCCCACACCATGTCTGTTCCCTCCTCTGCCTGTGGCCTGCCTCACCCAGAATGTCCTTGTCCTCCTTCCTTCTAGGCAGCTCCTCCCACCCTTCAGAACAGACTAGACTCCTACCTCACTGCGAAACTCCAGCCCACAGGATCCTTCTCTGTGGCCGTTAGCACCACCCCTTACCCCAAGCCCGACATTTTGATTCTCTGGGGTGTCCCATGCCAGCCTGTGTCTGTGCTCTGCTGAGGGAAGAGGGAGGCAGCCCAGCCTCCAGCATTTATTTACTATTCACCCATATCTCATTAACAACACAGGAGGAAGCTAAGGCTCAGAGAGGTTAAGCAACTGCACAGCTCGAGAGTGACGGAGGCAGAACTTGAGCTCATGCTTGCTTAACTCCGGAGCCCACACTCATAGTTTCCTTCCTAACTGGAGAGGAACAGGAGCATGAAGAGGATTGTGGGGTGCCTGGTAGCTAGTCTTCCAGCCCCTTCTCCTCTAGGAGGCCAGAGGGGACAGTGGAAAGAGGGGTCTAGCCTCTTTTCATTTACTTACCAGTTATAGGAATGCTGGAAAATTTCAAGCCTCCATCCCTCATTGTGAAGAGGGCTGACAGGTTCTGCATCCTAAGCTTGGCATGAGGGTCAAGTGAACTCATCGATGGGAACAGGCTGGACAACTGCAGAGGCCGTGACCATGTGTGAGGCTGCCTGGCTGAGCCAGGAGATCTCAGCCCAGCTGCACCCAGGACAGGAGAATAAAAGGGGCCAGGAGTCCCACCCAGCCGCAGCCCGCCCTTCATCCAGGAGCTCTGGGGTTCATTGCTAGGCTTTGTCTCTGTGGGGCCCCAGCCAGCAGTGCACCCGGCCTCTACTCTATCTGAACTTGGTCACCATTTACAGACTATTGGAGATGAAGAGGGAACAGGAGGCCATGGAAGAGTCTGGACTAGGGGGCCAGGCTCTGTCTCTGAGCAGCTGTGTGATTTCTTCTCTCCAAATTCTCAGTTTCCTTGTCACTAAAATGGGAGAATCTGGCAAAATGATGGTGAGACTGTTTCTGGATAAAGCCCCTGGCCTATGGTAGACGTTGAATAGAGCTACTATTACCAATGTGGACAGAACCTTAAAGATCATCTTCAAATCCCACATTTTCAGGAGCAGCAAATAGATCCTAGAGAGACAGTGATTTATACAAGCTCTCACTGCAAAGTGAGCAAAGGTGGAGGAAGAATCAAATGAATACAAACCCAGTGCTCCTTTCTCTTCCTCCTCCAGGGAGTCTTCCCTGAGCTCCAACCCAAGCCGGGCTTCTACCTCACGGTCTCCGTTGCTGTCTGAGATACCTGCTGGGGCTTTGTCTCCTTCTGAGACAGGGTCCCGAGCCTCTTGCTCCTGTTCTAGCCTCCCCAATAGTAACTATCGCAAGGTTGGCTTCTCTGCAAAGTGTTCGGACCCAACCTGGGGATGTTCCTGGGATTTGGTCGAACTGGGTGACATCCATTCCCAGGATGGAGGGGAGTGGGGAGTAAGAGAGGGAAGGGTTAAAGGCTTGGCTGCTGGGGAGGGCAGCCTGCAGACGCCCAGCCCAGCACTGGGAGGCCTGCACCATTCCATTCCTTTGCAGATCAGTTACACCCAGCTGTCTCCCTCCCCACTGCCAGTGCCCCTCGGATTAGGCGGGAAAGGATCCCCGGCCTGCAGCCTGCACACGGCCCGTGGGGAACAGCGCCTGCAGCCCACGCCTCTGCGACAGCTGCTGAGTGTCAGACAAGAACATAGATCAGCAGGATCCTGGCAGAGGTGCCCTTAGCCCAGGCCCTGCCCCCAACATGTGCAGGAGGGGCTGCCTGAGGAGAAAGGGGGTCTGCAAGGGATTTGGGAGGTACAGGGAAGGGACTGCTCCCAAAAATATCTCCTCTGCCCATATGTCACTGTGCCTCAAATTCCACCATTAGACATTTTAGAAACTTTGGGTCTTCAAAGATACCAATTGAAGCTACACTCCATGGAGTAGCTGGCATGCTTATGTACTGCTTGATGGAAATGTCTTGATAAAATTCAGGAAGTATTTATTAAAGTATGGAGTCCTTCAAAAATTGTTTATTCCTTTGTCTCAGTAGTTCCACCATGGACTTTCACTTAAAGGAAAATGTAACTTAAGCAGTTTATAATATGGAAAAATATTCTGGGGTATAATTTCAAGATTAAAAAAATCAATGGCCTGACTATGCTCAGATCACTCAAAAAAGTCATGTGAAATGATAAATAAAAATTTAAAACTAGAAAATTATGTACCTGTGATGAAAAATATGAAATAAGTCCATCAATAGGCCAGATACATGACATTTCTGGAAACTGTGAAGCACAGTGTACAGGCTAGACAGACTGCCAGTTTTCCAGTTACGGTTGCTTCATTTACTAGTTCTGTGACCTTGGCAAGTTACTGGACTTCTCTGAACTTCAGTTTATTCAACTGTAAAATTGGAATAATAATTATGAGAACTATGCAAAGATTTAAAAAGTTCCTATGTGGGAAACATCCTTGTGATCCTTTCATAAGAGGAACCAGCATCACCCAATGAATGAATGGTTATACTGTGTTTCTCCCCACTTCCTACCTACATAGTTGCTGGGGAACCCCACAGGGTGCCAATTCTAATTAATCTTGACTTTTATTATAAATATTATCAGTCAATTAAAACTCACTGGCTATTTGGACAAAAATAGTGTCCAAATTGAGATAGCAGGGGAAATTTTCCTCAATGAAATACCACTAATTCAAGAAACAAGAAGGACATGAATAGTATTCTTATTAACATTCCCAGGATATTTATGTATCCATAGAATAGGAGGCTTATATGTAAAAACACAGTCAAAAAACATGTATGTTTTAGCAATTGGAAACCTACATGACCTCACAACAGAATACTCTGCAATTTCTGACTTGCCTGGCAATTATAAGCAACTAGAAAATTGGGCAAAATACATGAAATTTGTGTCTTCAGACATCAGACAATAAGCAGTGCAGGGCTGGGATCCCCAAGGCAAGGGCAACAAACGATATTAATCTTACTATAAAGCTCTATCTTTCTTCCTGGAGGTATTTTCTGGAACAGGTACAGAGAGGGGGAAGCCCCATAAGAGCATGGCGGTCCCACGGAGCTGAGGAGACAGAAAGTCTAAGATAGCTGGAATTTGTGTGGCAGACTACCAGAGCAGAGGTTGCTGTGTAGAGAAAGAGCTCCAGAAACCTGTGTAGATTAAGACTGCTGCTGAATAGTAAGTGTATACATGTAGGGTGCACATTCATAAGGTTGAGCGGAGAACTATAAATTAATTGTCAACTGAGAAGTTCCTGGAACTTATACAGGGCTGGGAGAAATTCAAGTGCTGACTAGTCAGAGTGAAGAGACCTCATTGAACATCAATGTGCTTAATTGACTCTCTAGAAAGGGTCATCCCTTAGAAATAGGACTGGATAAATAGAAATAGGAATGAGTAAACATTAACCTAGAGTAAATCCTACCCTAAGCCTCCCCTAATCAAGCACAGAAACACACCTCAAAGTGACCATGTTGTTACACAAGTAGCTTAACTATAAGACCCAACAAAGTCTAAATATTCTTTAGAAAAAGAATCTAGACATGTGACAACATAATAATGCCTAGAATTCAATAAAAAAAATTACTAGGCATGCAAAAAGACTGGAAAATGGGACTCATAACAATGACAGTAAACAGTTCAATGAAAACAGACATGAAACAATAAAGGTGATGATAAAAGCTGACAAGCATTTTAAAATAGCTATTACAAATATGTTTGAAAAGCAGAGAAAAATATGAACCTACTAAGGAAAAGAAAAGAAAGATATAAATAAAGAAAATGGAACTTTCAGAGGTGAAAACACAAAATGTTAAATGAAAATGAGACTAAGAATAGATTAGAGATTTCGGAAGAAAATATCAGTGAACTTGAAGATATAATAAGAGAAAATATCTAAAACAAATTATAGGCTGAAAAAATGAATAGTGCGTCAGTGGCCTGATGAAGAGACTTCAAAATCCCATGTAATTTAAGGCCCTGAAGGAGAGAAGAGGGAAAGAAAAGAAATAATGGCTGAATTCAGAGTATATATAGAACTTCTGTAACTCAACAACAACAACAAAAAACAAACCATACATTTTTTTAAAGGCAAAAAGCTTGGACAGGCATTTCTCCAAAGAAATGTATACATCCAAATGGCCAATAAGCACAAGAAAAAATGCTAACCATCAATAATCACTAGAGATACCACAATGAGATACCACACTCATCAGCATAGCTATTATTCAAAAAAGAAGTAACAAGTATTGGTGAGGATGCAGAAAAACCTGAACATTTGTGCATGGTTGGTGAGCATATAAAATGGTACAGCCCACTATGGAAAACAAGGCTTTCCCTTACAATTATAAATAAAATTAGCATATGATCCAGAAATCTACTTCTGGGCATATACTTTAAAGAAATGATAGTAGGGACACAACAGATATTTGTACACTCATGTTTATAGCTGCTTTATTCACAATAACCCAGACACAAAAGCAGCCCACATGTCCATTGATGGATGAATGGATAAACAGTCAATGCTTATGCATACTATGGAATATTATTCAACCTCAAAAAGGAAGCAAAGTCTACACTTGCTGAGGATGAAACTTGAAGGCATCATGCTAAATGAACTAAGCCAGTTACAAAAGGAAAAATCCTGTATGATGACACTTACATGGCACTTAGAATAGCTTAGCTTTGTGGTTAGCCAATGAACTGGATGTAAGGTGTGCTTAAACACTTCAGAATCCACAAGGTCCATACTCTGCCTATTGGCCTATATGTGGGTTGGCTAGTGCAGTCAAACTTGCAGTCATGGAATTGACACAGTGACAGAGTTTATTTTCTTGGAGCCAAAATTACTGTGGATGGTGACTGCAGCCATGAAATTAAATGACACTTGCTCCTTGGAAGAAAAACTATGACAGACCTAGACAGCGTATTAAAAAGCAAAGACATCACTTTGCTGACAAAGGCCAATAAAGGCAAAGCTATGGTTTTTCCACTAGTCAGGTTTTTCCACTAGTTTTCTCTACGGATGTGAGAGTTGGGCCATAAAGAAGGATGAGCACTGAAAATTGATGCTTTTGTATTGTGGTCCTGAAGAAGACACTCGAGAGTCCCTTGGACTGCAAGGCAATCCAACCAGTCATTCCTAAAGGAAATCAATCCTGAATATTCATTGGAAGGACTGATGCTGAAACTGAAGCTCCAGTACTTTGGCCACCTGAATCGAAGAGCTGACTCATTGGAAAAGAGCCCGATGCTGGGAAATATTGAAGGCAAAAGGAGAAGGGGGCAGCAGAAGATGAGATGGTTAGATAGCATCACCGAGTCAATGGACATGAATTTGAGCAAATTCTGGGAGATAGTGGAGGACAGAGGAGCCTGGCATGGTTCAGTCTATGGGGTCACAAAGAGTCAGATTCAGCAACTGAACAACAGCAACAAAAATAACAAATTGACATAAGAATAACATATAGACCAATGGAATAGAATTGAAAACCAAGGAATAAACCCAAACATTTATGATCAATTAATTTTTTGACACGCATGCCATAACAATTCAATGGAGAATAGTCTTTTCAGCAAATAGTGCTGGAACAACTGGATGGCCATGTGAAAAAAGTGACATTGAACCCATTCCTCACACTATACAAAGATTGACTCCAAATGGATTATAGACCTAAATGTAAGAGGCAAGACAATAAAACTTTTAGAAAAAAATATGAGTAAATTTCCATGACATTGGGTTAAGCAAAGTCTTCTTAGTTGTGACATAAAAAGCTCAAGAGACAAAAGAAAAATGGATACCTTGAACTTCACCAAAACGAAAACTTTTATTCTTCAGAAGACATCAGAAAAGTAAAGCAAAAAACAAAAAACTACTCCACAGATGGGAGAAAATATTTGCAAACTTTATGTCTGTTAATGAACTATCCATAACAAAGAACTCCAACACATCAATTGTAAACAACAACAGCAACAAAACTCAGATAACTCAGTTTTTAAAATGGGCAAAAAATCTGAATAGACTTTCTCCAAAGAATATGTATAAATGTTCAATAAACACATGAAAACATGATCATTAGTTATTGAGGAAATGCAAATAAAATGCACAATGAGATACCACCTTGAATCCACTAGAATGGCTATAAGTAAAAAAAGTCAGATAATAATAGATATTGGGGAGGATATGAGCAAATTGAAATCCTTATACATTGCTATTAGGAATGTAAAATGATGCAGTTACTTTGCAAATGGCCTAGTAGTTTCTCAAAATTTTAATCAAATGGTTTTCATTGTTGTCATTGTTGTTCAGTCATTAAGTCGTGTCTGACTATTTGTCACCTAGTGGACTGAAGTATGCCAAGCTTCCTGGTTCTTCACTATCTCCTGGAGTTTGCTCAGATTCATGTCCATTGAGTCAGTGATGATATCTACCATCTCATCCTCTGCTGCCCTCTTCTCCTCTTGCCTTCGATCTTTCCTAGCATCAAGGCCTTTTCCAAAGGGTCAGTGTTCAGTGGTTTTCACTTGACCCAGAAATTCCTCTCCTAGGTATAAAGCCAAATGAACTGAAAATATATGTCACACAGAAAAAATTCTGAGAAAGATAAATTACCAAAACTCACTCAAAAAGGAACAAAAAATATGTAGAATCTATATCAAGTAAAGAATCTGACTTGATAAGCAAAATTTATCCCACAAAGAAAACCCTAGGCCCAGATGCCTTCACTGTTAAATTCTATCAAACGTTTAAAAAATAAATAACACAAATTCCTACGCAAACTCTTTCAGAAAAAAGAAGGAGGGAAAACTTCCCAAATTATTTTATAAGGCTAGTACTATCTTCATACCAAAGCCAGCAGAGACATGATAAAAATCAAAACATCTTAAAGCCTCTCATGAACATGAGTATGTGCATGCATTCATGCCTGCTCAGTTGTGTCTGACATTTTACAGTCCTGTGGACTACAACCCGCCAAGCTCCTCTCTCCATGGGATTTCCCAGGCAGGAATACTGGAGTGGGTTGTCATTTTCTCCTTCAGGGGATCCTCTTAGCCCAGGAATCAAACTCACATCTCCTGTGTCTCCTGCATTGGCAGACAGATTCTTGAATACTAAGCCACATGGGAAGCCCAAACATGGGTCCAGTACTCCTTAAAAAGAATATTGGCAAACAAAATTCAGCAACTTGTAAAAGGAATAGTATACTATGACCAAGTGGAGTATTTCAGGGATGCAAGTTGGTTTAACATCCCCAAAATCAAGTAATAATATTAATAAAGTGAAGAACTAGTTCCAACATTATCTCAATAGACACAGAAAAAGCATTTGACAAAATCCAATATGCATCCATTAAAAGAAAATACTCTCAGAAAAGTAAGAACAGAAGGAAGCTTCTTAAACTAGATAAAGACATCTCAAAAATTTTCCACTAATGTTGCACTTAATGACCAGAGGCAGAATATTTTCCACTAAGAGATTCTACCAGTGCAACAAACAAGAAATTAAAAGTCTACAAAGTGGAAAGGCAAAAATAATATTGTCTTTATCCATAAATTATATAATCATCTATGTATAGAATCTTAAGAAACTACAAAAAAAGCTACTAGAACTATTAAGTTAACACAATTCAAACTCAATATGCAAAACTTAATTATATTTCTATATAATAGCAAAAATCCGAAAATGAAATTATGAAAACAATGCTAATCACAATAATATAAAAAAGAATAAAAGAGCCTGCAAGACCTATATACTGAAAAGTAAAAAATATTGCTGAGAGAATTTAAAGATGTGAATGAATGGAGAACTATATCTTCTTCACGTATTGGAAGACTCAATATTGTTAAAGTGGCAATTTCACCCTAATTGAAATTCTCATCAATTCTTGTCTCTAGTCTATTTATCTGTAGCTCCATTTTGTTTTTAACATTTTGGATCATCTTTACTATCATTGTTCAACCTCCCAAAGTAATGGAAATAAAAACAAAAATAAACAAATGGGACCTAATTAAACTTAAAAGCTTTTGCACAACAAAGAAAACTATAAGCAAGGTGAAAAGTCAGGCTTCAGAATGGGAGAAGATAATAGCAAATGAAGCAACCAACAACGAATTAATCTCCAAAATATACAAGCAACTCTTACAGCTCAATACCAGAAAAATAAATGACCCAGTCAAAAAGTGTCCCAAAGAACTAAACAGACATTTCTCCAAAAAAGACATACAGATGGCTAACAAACACATGAAAAGATGCTCAACATCACTCATTATCAGAGAAATGCAAATCAAAACCACAATGAGGTACCACATTATACCAGTCAGAATGGCTGCTATCAAAAAAGTCTACAAACAATAAATGCTGGAGAGGGTGTGGAGAAGAGGGAAAGCTCTTGCACTGTTGGTGGGAATGCAAACTGGTACAGCCATTATGAAAACAGTGTGGAGATTCCTTAAAAAGGGGGAAATAGAACTGCCATATGACCCAGCAATCCCACTGCTGGGCATACACACTGAGGAAACCAGAATTGAAACAGACACATGTACCCCAATGTTCATTGCAGCACTGTTTACATAGCTAGGACATAGAAGCAACCTAGATGTCCATCGGAAGATGAATGGACAAGGAAGTTGAGGTACATATACATAAGGGAATATTACTCAGCTATAAAAAAGAATGCGTTTGAATCAGCTCTAAAGAGGTGGATGAAACTGGAGCCTATTATACAGAGTGAAGTAAGCCAGAATGAGAAACACCAATAGAATATATTAACACATATATATGGAATTGAGAAAGATGGTAACAACTCTATATGCAAAGCAGCAAAAGAGACACAGATGTAAAGAACAGACTTTTGGACTATGCAGGAGAAGGCAAGGGTGGGACAATGTGAGAGAATATCACTGAAACATGTATATTACCATATGTAAAATAGATGACCAGCGCAAATTTGATGCATGAAGCAGGCACCCAAAGCTGGTGCTCTGGGACAACCCAGAGCAATGGGGTAGGCAGGGAGGTGGGATGGGGGTCCAGGATGTTGGGACACATGTACGCCCATGGCTGATTCATGTTGATGTATGGCAAAAACCACGACAATATTGTAAAGTAATTAGTATCCAATTAAAATTAATTACTTTAAAAAAAGAGAAATTCTCATCAAAATCCCAGCAAGCTTGTTTTGTAGAATGTGACAAGCTGATCCCAAAACATATATGGGAATGTAAAGACCCAGATCAGCCAAGACAACTTGGTAAAGATAAAAGCTGGTAAACTTACACTATCTTTATTCAAAACTTACTATAAAGTGACAGTAATCCAGACAGTACAGTATGGTTCTAAGGGTATATATACATACATACATATATATGCCAATGAACTAAAATTAACTACAACAGAAAGTTCAGAAATACACCCACATAACAATAAGAAGTCCAAAAAAGCAATTCTACCATGAACAAAATCTCATTTTACATTTAAACATATATGATGGCAAATAAACACATGTAAAGATTCTCAACATAATTTGTTATTAGTGAAATTCAAATTCAAACCATAATGAGAGTATACTACATGCCCTCTAGAATGTCCACCTACTGAAAGACTGACTGATCAAGTTTTGGCAAGAATGTCAATAAACAGAATCCTCATTTCACATTGCTAGTGAAAATGTAAAATCATATAGCCGTTTAGTCATCGGTGGGTGAGTTGCTTTGAAAGTTAAGCACAGGGCTTCCCTGTTGGCTCAAGGGTAAAGAATCTGCCTGCCGATGCAGGAGACACGGGTTCGGTTCCTGGTCTCAGAAGATCCCACAAGCCAGGGAGGAACGAAGCCTATGTGCCACAGCTATTAAGCCTGTGCTCTAGAGCCCAGGAACCTCAACTACTGTGCCCACGTGCTCTAGAACCCGTGCTCCACAACAAAAGAAGCCACTTCAACTAGAAGCCCGTGCAGCACCACCAGAGAGTAGCCCCTGCTTGCTGTAACTAGAGAAAAACCAATGCAGCAATGAAAATCCAGCACAGCCATAAATAAACAAATATTTTTACAAAGTTAAGTACAGCCGTTCCTTGATCAGTTTGTTTGATCAAAAATATTTGTGTTCTGCCTTCATTCATGCTGCCCAATCCATAGTCCCTCCACTTTTCAATACTTCAGCTTCATGGGCTATGATATTCCCACAACCTTGACATACAGTCTACATCACTAGCTAGCTACATGTGTGTGTGTCTGCCCACATACACATGCAACAGAAGCTTCCTCACACAATACTATACTTCTTGTAGGCAACACCTCTGGTATGTCGAAATCCACTGGATTTTGAAAAATTCTTATTGCATTCACTCAACTGACTTCTAACTAGTAGTAAAATGTTGTTTGAAAAACACATCCAAAGTCAGGATGAAGGCACATCAGTTTACCTACACTGACTTTCGAAAGTTCAAGTTATCCTGTACAGACTGACTTGGATCTTCAAATTGCTTTACATACTCAGAGGATAATGTTTTAGACAAACATACAGAGGTTGAAAAAAGGAAGCTCTAACTGCTTAGACTGGATCGACAGATTCCCATTGCTGTCGGAGGCCTGTGGTTCAGGACCAGAACATGGAGCTGTCCATGGAAGTTTTTAGCAGCTCCTGAGTTTTGATTTCAAAGTCAGCCATGTGTCTGATTCCAAAATAATTCACTCCAGGGAGATCAAATTCACTGAAAGTTACCTTCCTGCAGGAATTGGTTGTAGACATAGTTTAGGGTAGAGTACCCATAGCTCAGTCAGTAAAAAGTCTTTCTGCAATGCAGGAGACCCGGGTTAAATTCCTGGGTCAAAAAGATCCCCTGGAAAAGGAAATGGCAACCAGCTCCAGTATTCTTGCCTGGAGAATCCCATAGACAGAGAAGCTTGGCAGTCTACAGTTCATGGGGTCGCAAGAGTCAGACGGAACTTAGGGACTAACCCACCACCACCACAAGGAAAAGGAAGGATGTGTACCTGACTACAACAGGAAACAGTAGCAACAATTCTGTGAGTGGAAGAAGGGATGGCTGAGGACAAACCTCCATAAGAGATAATGCTTCAGATGAAGCAAGAGAAGTGGGGAACAAGGGCCGAGCATAAAGGTTAAGTAACCCAAACTAGGAGTGCAGAGCGCAGGCTGGATATGAGGGTAAACAGAGCCAGGGCATGTTATGACTTTAAAGGGAGGATATGGTTCAACGTATTAACGATTCTCCCTTCCATCCATTGTACTATCTTCCCTTCTAAGGCTGCTCCGGCAATTCAGTTAAACACACAAAACAGCATGATAACAGATGGTGAGCAATTACTGATTGCAGTGATGGTTACAGAGCTGTATAAACTGCATCATACTTAATAACGAAAGACTAGAGGCTTTCTCCCTACATTTGAGAATGAAGGAAGGATATCTGTTCTCATCACTTCTATTCAACATTGCACTGGAAATTCTATCCAGTGAAGTCAGGCAAGAAAAAGAACTAAGAGGTAGCAGCAGACTCACAGATACAGAGAACAAACTAGCAGCTAGCAGTGGGGAGAGAGACGGAAAGGAGAGAGGCCACGTAGGGTTGGGAACAAAAGAGAAAAAAGTTGTTATGGGATTATAGGAAATCATGTGAGCAAAACTTTTGAAAATTGTAAAGCATTATAGGATTTAAAGAATCTTTCAAAAAATTTTAAGATTAAAAAATAAAGTAATTTAAAAACACTTTTAAAGAAATATAAGGTATAAAGAGTGGAAAGAAAAAAATAAAACTATCTCTGTTTACAGACGACATAATTGTCTCTGCAGAAAATCCCCAAGGGTCAACCAAGAAGCAACAGAACTAAGTGAGTTTAGCAAACTAGTAGGATATAAGGTCAACATATCATCAATAAGGAATTTGAAATTACACTTTAAAATATGTCCTGTGTCCCCCAGGGCCACCATAGACTGAGTGGCATAAATAACAAATTCATTTTCTCCTAGTTCTGAAAGTTGGGAAGCCCAAGATGAAGATGCAGAAGTCTTTGATTCTCCGTTCTCCTACATTGCTACTGCTCTTTGTCATGACCAGTCACTGAAGGTTCAGGGAGAGCCTCCCTGTAAACACGAACCATCCTTTTGTCCATCGTTCCCACGATCTCTGTACCTCTATAATCACCCACACATGGCCTATTGCAATTTAAAATTTTTATCTCCTGAAATTAGTCAGAGAAGGACAAATACGATATAATCTTACTGAGGCATACAGATACAGAGAACTGATTGGTGGTTTCCAGGAGTAGTGGATTAGGGATGGGGAAAATGAGTGCCAGAGGTCAAACGGTACAAACTTTTCAGTTATAAAATAAAGAAGTCATGGGAAATAGAGTTAATAATACTGTGTTGTATATTTGGAAGTGGCTAAGAAAGCAAATCTTAAAAGTTCTTATCACAATAAAAAAAAGTAGTTTGCAACTATGTATGGTGACAGATACCAACAGACACTGTGGGGATCAGTTCACAATTTATACAAATATTGAATCATTAGGTTGTACACCTGAAACGAAAATAATGTTAAGTGTCAATTATACCTCAATAAAAAATAAATTCATTTGATGTATCAAAAATAAAGGTAAAAATTGATCTCTTTTCTTTTTACCTTTCTCTACGACACCCTGGTGGCTCAGATGGTAAAGAATCTGCCTGCAATTCAGGAGACCCTGCTTTGATCCCTGGGTTGGGTAGATCCCCTAGAGAAGAGAATGGCTACCCATTCCAGTATTCTTGCCTGGAGAATTCCACGGACAGATGAGTCTGGTGGGCTATAGTCCATGCGGTTGTAAAGAGTCAACAGACACAACTGAAGTGATTGAGCACACATACCTAGATCTCTTCTCCTACTCTCCCAGAGGTAAGCAAATGCTCACTATCTGTCTCTGCTTGAAGGGCCCTGTCTTTCCTGAAATTTCAACCTGCTTGGTTACCCTGAATCCTCCACTCTGGATAGGTTATTAGTTATTTCCTGCTACATAACAAATCATCCCCCAAATGTAGCAGCTTAAAGCAATATAGGAGAAATATTGTCTCACCATTTCCATGTCTCAGAAATATGAGAGTGGTTTGATGGGGTGGTTCTGGTTCAGAGTTTCTTATAAAGTTGTCATCTAGCTGTCAGACAGGGCTGTAGACAGCTCAAGACTTGAATAGGGATGAAGAACTCTCCCCAGCTCATGCCTGCAGTTGTCAGCAGGCCTCAGTGCATTGCTGGCTGTTGTTCAAAGATTTCAATTCCAACTATGTAGGCCTTTCTGTGAGTCTGCTAATAGCATGGCAGCTTGCTCCTGCAGAGCAAGTGATGAGAGAGAGAAAGAGAGGGAAGAAGGAGAGATAGCAAGGGAGAGGGAGAAAGCAAGACAAAATACCACCTTATTTTATAACTTAACCTTGGAAATGACAAAGCATCACTTCTGTAATATTTTATGGCTTACACAGACTGACCCTGGTACAAATGGAAGGGTATAAGTATGCAAGGGTGTAAATATCAGGAAGTAGGGGTCACTGGGGGCCATCTTGGAAGGTGGTCACTACAAATAGTTTCAAGAAATGTAGTAGTTTTGTAGTTTACCCAACTTTTTCTTTTTGTTAGTGCGGGGACAATGAGGGACCCTCCAGTTTTCCACACCCCAGGCATAAGCCGAAGCCTCAAAACTCTGTATTTAAACTCCCATTTTACACTTCTCACTTCTTTGTTTTTTTGCTCTGTATTTTGAGAAAATTCCTTGGCAGTATTTTTGAGTTCACTGATTCTGTCTTGGTTATTATGTCCATCAGGTTTTCCATTATTTTTTTCCCTACCAGTCAGGTTTTTATTATCAAGAAAACTTGAGTGTTTTTAAAAAAATCTATTATAATGTATTATATAGGATTAATTATGCAAGTTCTTGATAACTGCTGTTGGTCCAGGGATGGTGATATGACCCAAAGTTGCTCAAGTAGACTCAAGAAAAATACTTATATTCTATGGTTGAAGAGAGATTATTTTCCTCTTTCCCATTAAATTGAGTAAATGGATAAAAATTCCTCTTTTCTGCTGGCAGTTACTTCATGGCTAGGAGACAACCATCTTATGACATGAGGTTTGGATGCCATGGTTGAGCTGCTAAATCAACCAATCCTGAGGCCCACTTTATCTCTGAACTTCTTGTGAATGAGTTACTAGATTGTCTTTTTGTTTGATCCAGTTTGAGCTGGGTTTTCCTGTAGCGACATCCATCCTGTACCCATGTAGTCAGTCTTCCATTACTGAATGAATCCCTATTTCATGCAAACAGAAAAAGAATCACACAGATGAAAACCTAATAAGAATGGGCTTCCATTAATGTAAATTGGTATAACCACTATAGAAAACAGTATGCAGTTTCTTTTAAAAACCTAAAGACAGAGTTGCCATATGATCTAGAAATCCCACTCCTAGGCATATATCCAGAGAAAACTCTAATTTGAAAAAATTACATGCACCCCAATATTTATGGCAGTGCTATTCACAGTAGTCAAGACATGGAAGCAACCTAAATGTCCATCAATGGATGAATGGATAAAGAAGACATGCTATACATATACAATGGGATATTACTTAGCCGAAGAATGAAGTAATGCCATCTGCAGCAACATGGATGAACCTAGAGATTATCACATAAGTGAAACAAGTCAGAAGGAAAAAAGACAACTGTCACAAGATATCACTTATATGCGGAATCCAAAATAGGATATAAATTAATTTATTTACAAAACAGAAATAGATTCACAGACACAGAAAACAAACCTATGGTTACCAAAGGGGAAAGTTGGGGGAATGAATTAGGAATTTGGGGTTAGCCAGTACAAACAACTACATATAAAATAAACAATAAGATCCTACTGTATAGCACATGGAACTATATTCAATATCTGTAATAAGCTATAATGGAAAAGAATATGAAAAAGAATATATAGGTATGTAAAATGGAATCACTTTGCTGTACACCAGAAATTAACACATTACAAATCGACTATATTTAAAGAAAAGAATAGATTCTCATTAACATTGCCTTTTATCCTTAGCCTCACTCCCCTCACTTGTCCTTCCCTCACTCCCCCTCTTACAAACTGATCCTTAACTTTGTCTCCCACCCACTCCTCATCTCCAATGAGTGGAACTCAGAGCTGTCATAAAACACCTCAGGACAACACTGGCTCCCACTGACCATGAAGCCAATTCAGCCCTTAACTTAGGAAGGTAAAGCATATTTGATGCCTGTTTCAGGGCTTTACGCTAGTGAGACTCATAAGTGAAAGCCTTGCTGCCTGTTCTCATCTGTCCCTGTGTGATGACTCTCCTCTCTTAGGGCCCTCGCATTTCTCTACATACAATAATTGAAAATTGAAAATGGAAGTATTAGTCACTAAGTCATGTCTGACTCTTCAGGACCTCATGGACTGTAGCCCACCAGGCTTCTCTGTCCATGGGATTTTCCAGGCAAGAATACTGGAGTGGGTAGTCATTTCCTTCTCCAGGGGATCTTCCCAACCCAGGGATCGAACCAGGATTTCCTGAATTGTAGGCAGATTCTTTACTGTCTGAGCCACCAGGGAAGGCTGCACAATAATTATGTCTCAAGGTCTATCTTAGTTCTGACATTCTAGGACTCCTGCACTCTGAGATACAATAAACTCTATCTATTCTGGGTAGCTCAACACTCCATTCTGCATTTGGCACAGAGGCTTTCAGCACTGGTCTCCTGCACTATATTGTATGATAAACATGGAGGGAGGAAGACAGAAAACCAGGTTCCCAGTCTCTGGCTCATGACCCTGGAAGCCCCTGATTTTAGGCAGCCTATGACAAGGCAGCCTTTGCCAGGACTCACTCCCTTACAAGCCAAGAGGATTGTCCCTAGTCTATTGAGACACCCAGGGAATGAACAAACATGCCAGGAAATTATTTCCTCACCCCTCGTGGGACGTGGGATGAGGAAAGGAAAGACTAGGCTGATGGGTAGACACTTGGGAGATGAGAAGGAGCGGATTGGAAATCCCAAGAGGGCAGAGCTAATCTAGAAAACAGATCTCTATTCTCTCCCCATCACCTGGGAGTTCAGTTGGCCTTTTCCTCCCCCAACCCCTCCCCAGCGCTACATCAGCATCCCTTCCCTCCTCATGCTGAGCCTTACTCCAATTTCAAAGCTTTCTCTAGCCCCAGCTGGGTGGGGAGACCAAAGACGGGAGAAGGTATAATTTTTAGCCCTATTTTGAGAAAGGGATGTAAAGAAGGGGCTGGGTGGAAGAAGGCAAAGAAGTAGAGCCTTTTGAAATGAAAACCAGGCCAAGTTCATCAGAGATTAATGTAGGAAGTGCTCCGCTCATCTGATAGGGCCCAGATGGTGGGCAGACTTGTTGAGCTCGCTGACAGATCATGATGGTCCACAGCCTGCCTCCTACTTCTCACCCTTATCTTGGAGAAAGAGCTGCAGGCTCGCCCCCACAGGAACCTTGGGGTGCCCCGTGGCTGATTCCAGACCAGCCGGGGAGCCAGAATGCTACCTACAGGCTCTTTATGCCAACTGCTCATAAGCATGAGCACATACATGCCCAAAGATACCCACGCACACAAAAAGGGGAAGAGAACAGACATGCGACCCAGGCTCTATCTTCCATGGGAAGCCTGACCTGGAAAAGAAAGGTCCCGAAGCAGACTCTGGGCTCATTCACTAACCAGAAGTTGGTGGAAAGAGGGTTGTAGCCACCATCACAACTTGAAGCCCTCCCTTCATCTCCCCACAGGCTCAGTCACTGCTCCATCTCTTTCCTTCTCTTTCTAGCCAGGCTCCTCAGAAGAGCTGTCTCTATTCCCAGTCCTGCACTTCCTCATCCCTACTCACTCAACTCCTTTCCATCTAGATTCCACTCTCTTCATCCCAGAGAAGCTCTTCTGTTCCAATCATGTCACAGTTAAATTGCAGGGACATGTCACATCTCAGTTCTCAATGGCCTGGACCTCTCCGCATCATAAGACAAACTGGCAGCTCCCTCCTTGAGCTTCTGTCTCCTTCCAGAGGAGCTCTTCTGGTCTCCTGACTGTCCCTCATCTGTCTCCTTCATTGGCTTTTCTCTTTTTGCCTTTCCAATGCCTTCTTTTCCCTTCCATTAAGGGTGGAGGCTCCTCTTGGCACTGTCCTCAGTTCCCTTCTCTCAAGACACTCTCCCTGACACAGGTCTTCTCTTCCAAAATCTTTAAACACCAGCTCTAGGCTGGTGTGGCCCAAAGCAACATCATGAGCCTCAGTCTCCCTCTGAGCCCCTGGTTTATCCAACCATTTGCCTCCTGAGAATCCATTCTAGGCACCTAAAACTCAGCACAGCCCAGATTGTGGTCCTTATATTTTCCCAATTTCTCCTCCTGAGTTCCCCATCTCAAGAAAGGACACCACTGTCTATGCAGTGGCCAGAGTCAGAAATCTGAAACTCACCACACCTCCCACATCCTTTCAGTGAACAAAGTGTTGATTCTACCTCCTAAATAGCACCAGGACTCTGCTTCTCTCCATCCTCTATGCCCTCAGGCCCCCATGTCTTCTCCTTTCTCTCCTGAAAAATTGTCAGCAGCTCCTATCTGATCATGCCACCTCCATCCTAGCTCTTTTCCAAGCCATCTTTCAAAAACATCACTTGATCATCATTTTAATGCTATCACATTAGACAATATCCGCCCCCCTCCCTCGCCCCCAGCTCCAATCCATTCGCAGGATGCAATTGACACAACTTACTCTGCCATTCAAGGCCTTTCATGTTTGCCTCTAGTCTACTGTCCTGAGTGATAGCTTATTTTTTATATATTACCCCTTATGCAATTCCCATGCACCCTACAATCCAGCCACAAAGGTGTACTGCTCCCTCTATGCCTTGGCTCACAATGCTTAAAACTACCTTCCAGCTTCTTGTCTGGAAAACCCAGATACCACCTTGTCCAGGAACTCTTCCCAATTTACCAAGAAACATGACCATCATGTCTGAGTTCTCATGGCATCTTTCACTTGCCTCTAATGCAGCATTTATATTGGCTTCTATTTTAACTCTTAGAGTTCTCCTTTCTTGGATGAATTGTGATCTCCTTCAGATTAGAAATAATGCATGAGTCACCTTCATATAACCATTCTGTTGCTGCTGTTCAGTGGCTCAGTCATGTCTGACTCTTTGTGCATGTCAGGCTTTCCTGTCCTTCACCATCTCCCCGAGCTCGCTCAAACTCATGTCCATTGAGTCAGTGATGCCATTCAACCATCTCATCCTCTGTTGTCCTCTTCTCCTCCTGCCTTCAATCTTTCCCAGCATCAGGGTCTTTTTTAATGAGTCAGCTCTTCGCATCAGGTGACCAAACTATTGGGGCTCCAGCATCAATCCTTCCAATGAATATTCAGGGTTGACTTCCTTTAGGATTGACTAGCTTGATCTCCTTGCTGTCCAAGAGACTCTCAAGAGTCTTCTCCAACACCACAGTTCAAAACCATCAATTCTTTGACACTTAGCCTTTTTTATGGTCCAACTCTCACATGCATACATGACTACTGGACAAACCATAGCTTTGACTATATGGACCTTTGTTGGAAAAGTAATGTCTCTGCTTTTTAATATTCTGTCTAGGTTTGTCACAGCTTTTCTTCCAAGGAGCAAGTGTCTTTTAATTTTATGGGTGCAGTCACCATCTGCAGTGATTTTGAAGCCCATGAAGTAATCTGTCACTCTTTATTCTGTAGCCCACGGCTTAATGGGTGATGAAAACCCTCTGATGTTTGACTAATTGATCACTATATCAAGTATTGTGGCTGCCTTCTCGAAACCAAGTCAATATTGAATTTTTCTATGCTGAATGGAGAATCCTGAGTACCAGTCTAGTTGCCCCCAGATAGGGCACAGGCAGAGCAATTCTTTCCAAAACAGGTGTTTTTACTAGCATAAACAATACTATGAACATCTTTATGCATAAATCTATTTCTATATTTTGGATTCTTTCCCTGGGACAACTAAGAAAGAACAGCGATCAGATTACCTGATTTTCTCAGGGAAAGGATAAGCCCCAAGAGTGGGATAAGCCTTCCTTTCAGGTCCTCTTGGCTTCCCATATGTCGCAGTGGTAAAGAATCCACCTACCAATGCAGGAGATGCAAGAGAAGCAGGTTCAATCACTAGCTCGAGAAGATGCCCTTGAGTAGGAAATGGCAAGCCACTCCCATATTCTTGCCTGGAGAATTCCATGGACAGAGGAGCCTGGTGGACTATGGTCTATGGGGTCACAAAGAGTCAGACTAGACTGAGTGCACAATCACACACATTCAAATGCACTTGGAAACCTACCCTGGATTGTACCAGGGATCACAAGTGTCATCTTATTAAAAAGCTGCAGAATATGGTACCAAGAAGACTTGGGGACATGATGGAATGATTCTATACCATTGTGGGTGAGGATGCATGGCTCAGGGAAGGAGAGCAGCTCATTCAATATTGTTCAAGTACATGACCGACAGAGACAAGTCTAAGGACCAGCCATGCCTTGCTCTTGCTTTCAGCATCTCATGCCTTCTTTGGAATAGCAAGCAACTAACAATCCCCTGAGCAGAAGAAGGCTAAAGATGATCGCAAGAAAGAGTGAAGGCTCTGGGGAAGCAAAGCCCTTGAGGATATGAAACAACTGGCTCCTCCTAGGAAGCAGATCTTCACAACCTCTTCCATTCCCCTGTCCTCACAAGAACAGTAAATAGGCGCTTCCCCAAGGAGACAGGAATAGCAGAGGGAAGAAGGGTGGGACTGATGCACTTACAGGATGCAGTGGAATCACCCTGTCTTCTCTTCACCATTCTTAAGATAATACATAGTAATAACAACACCAGTAATAATAAACACCTCATGTGAAGAGTTGCCTCATTGGAAAAGACCTTAATGCTGGGAAGGATTGGGGGCAAGAGGAGAAGGGGACGACAGAGGATGAGACGGCTGGATGGCATCACCGACTCGATGGACATGCATTTGGGTGGACTCTGGGAGTTGGTGATGGATAGGGAAGCCTGGCATGCTGCAATTCATGGGGTCGCAAAGAGTTGGACACGACTGAGTGACTGAACTGAACTGAATTGAATAATAAACATCTAATTGTCTAAGCCTCTCAGTATTGAGCCATTATGTTAGTCTTATCTTCATTTTACACATTTGTAATTAGGCTCAAAGAAGTCAACCAACTTGTTTTAAGCCGCACAACAAAGACCAAAAAGGCCTTGATGCTGGGAAATATTGAAAGCAGGAGAAGAAGGGGATGAGAAGGTGAGATGGTTGGATGGTATCAATAGACATGAGCTTGAGCAAACTCGATGGTGAAGGACAGGGAAGCCTGGTGGGCTGCAGTCCATGGGGTCACAAAGAGCCAGATATGACTGAGCAACTGAACAACAGAGACTGAAATGCAGATCTGCCAGATTACAAAGTCTACAGGATTAACTTCAAGGACAGAAGTTTCCTAACTTCTAGCCAGTCTCAGGCCAGATATCTGCTGAGAAGGAGAGGCAGGAGACTTGAGTGTAGACCCTTCCCCTCAGAAAGAGTTGTGGTGAAGAATAAAATAGATATATGTGAGCAGACAGGCATATCTATGGACACCTGATTGATGACAAAGGTGCCACTGCAGTGCCACAGGGAAGTGATAATATTCTCAGTAAACAGTGCTGGGTCAGTTGGATATCCAGAGAAAAGCATGATGCTGAACCCCTCCGCCTCATACCATACACAAAATCAACTCTGTTTGGATTACAAATCTAAATGTGAAATGTCACACACCAAAGCTTTAAAAAAAAAAGTGGAACATTTTTGTGACTTTGGCAAGTGATTTCCCAGGCAAGAATACTGGAGTGGATTGCCATTCCTTTCTCCAGGGGATCTTCACAACCCTGGGATCAAACCCACATCTCCTGCATTGTCAGGCAGATTCTTTGCCACTGAGCCAGGCCCAGGGAATTGCAAATTAAAACAACAATGAGGTAGAGTCCACTACAGACCATTAGAATGCCCCAAATCCTAAATATGGATAATACCAAATGCTGACAAAAATGTGGAGCAACAGGAACTTTCATTCATTGCTGGTAGGAATACAAAATGGTACAGACAGTTTGGAAGACAGTCTGGCAGTTTTTTTACAAAACTAAATGTATTCATATCATATGATCTAGTAACCACACTTGATATATACCCAAAAGAGTTGAAAACTAATGTCCGCACAGAAAAATTGCACATGGATGTTTATAAGTAGCTTTATTTATTTGCCAAAACTTGAAAGTAACCAAGATGTTCTTCAATAAGTAACCTGATAGATAAACTGTGGATATCCAGATAAAGGAGTATTATCCAGCACTAAAAAGCAAATGAGCTATCAAGCCATGAAAAGACATAGAGGAAACTTAATGCTATATTACTAAGTGCGAGAAGCCAATTTCAAAAGTCTACATACAATACTGCATTCTAGAAAAGATAAAACTATAGAGATAATAAAAAGATCAGTATTTGCAGGAGTGAAGGGGAGGGAGAGATGAATATGCAGAGCATAGTGGATTTTCAGGGCTGTGAAACTCTTCTGTATGATTCTATGATGATGTATACGTGTCATCATACATCTGTCCACAGCCATAGAATCTACAACACCAAAAGTGAACCCTAATGTAAACTATAGGCTTTAGATGATAATTATGTGTCGATGTAGATTTACTGATTATAACAGATGCACCACTCTGGTGCGGGATGTTGATAGTGGAGAGGGTGCTCATGTGTAGGGGCAGAGGGTTTTAGGAACTTCCTGTACTTGCCACTCAATTTTGGTGAGAAATTACAACTGCTCTAAAAAAAAAAAAGCCTTAAAAAAAGGTGACACACAGACTGCAAGAGGCTATTGCAACACATATATCCAACAAAGCACTCATATGCAAACTCTTACAAACCAAGGGAGGGAAAAAAATGCAAAGTAATTAAAAAAAAATAATTTCACCAAAACTTGAGCAGATACTTCTAAAAAAATTATTTTCAAGTGGCTAATAAATGTATGACATGGTGCTGAGCTTCACTAGTTATTAAGGAAATGAAAATTAAACCTATCACACAATTTACATGCATTCCATTACATGACTAAAAGGAAAATGACAGAAAATCCCAAGATTTGGTAAGGATGTGAAAGCCAGGACGCTGTGAACTGCTAATGGGAATGTAAATTAGTAGTATCATTTTGGAAAATTGATTTGCAGTATGTATCAAAGGTAAACATATGGACAGCCTAAGGCCCAGCAATTGCACTCTTCACTATATGCCCAGCAGAAATGCTTACATATATTCACCCAGAGATAAACCAGAATGTTCATAACAGCACCATTCATAGCAGACAAAAATTGGAACCCACCAAAAGTGTCTACCAACAGTATAATGAGTAAATAAATTGTGAGACATCATGGAATACAACAATAAGAATAAACAAATTATACCTACACACAGCAACAAGAATAAATCTTGCAAACATAATTTTCAGTGAAAGAAGCCAGAAATAAAAGTATACTGTATGGTGTCATTCAGATGAACTTCAAATCCAGGTGAAACCCTTTGTAGTGAAGGAACATTTCTGTATCCTGACTATGATGGTGCTTACATGTATGTGATAAAATTTTATAGAGCTATATACCAAACAAATGTGTACATAAACCTGGTGAAAGCTGAATAGATATGTGGCTAAGTTTCTATCATTATATACTGATGTCAGTTCCCTGGTTTTGATAATATACTATAGTTCTGTGATATATTATTGGGGGGAGCTGAGTAAAAGATATGCAGGAATTCTCTGTACTACTTTTGCAGCTTAGCAGTCTAAGATTTTTTTAAAACAGAGAAAATCAATGGTGCAAGAAGTAAGGAGAGTAGTTTCCCAGGGGGAGTCAGAGTAACTGGTAGAGGTCTTAGGATCTTCTGCAATACTGTAATGGTTTGTTTCTTAATATGGGGGGTAACTACACAAACACATTAATTTTATGAAAATTCATCAATCTGTACATTTATGTGTATTTTTTTCTGTGTATACTACACTTCAATAAAAAGATTTTTAAAAATATTTTAAAAAAACAATGACAGGAGCTTGGCCCAGGGTCCAGCACACTGTAAGAGCCTGGGAAGAGTGTTCTCTGTCTGTGGCCTTCTCCTGCCTAACTCTCCTGTCAAGTTCTAACTTGTGTTGTCCCTACTGTGGTCATGCCCAGGTGAGCACAGTTCATAAAGAAGGTCCCTTAACCCATACACTCCAACACTAGGAATTCCAGGCAGATATTAGGGAATAACAAGACCTTCAGGCAGGAAAAATATACTACAGTGCAGTCTCAGCTGCCTCTACCCAGGACTGAGCACAATAAAGAAGGCTTATTGTAAATACTAGTCACATAACTTTACTAATAACCAATAATTGGCTTATTGGTTAAAACAAAAATACACCTCCTGAGAAAACAACCCTGAAAATCTAAAACAAATCTTGACAATATAATAATCAAACAATATCCTATTGCTGTGAAGAATTTTATACAAATTACAAAGGGTACACTCTGATTTTGAAACGCCTCTGGGTGGGAGAGTGTTCAGCTATTTGAGCTTTTTTAATAAGCTGTACTACACTCACAAAGGATGCTGCTTCCCATAGTTCCTCAACGGATTTTAACTTTTCCTAATTTGGAGAAAGAATATTCTTCCAAAGTCAAAAGGCATAAAAATTGTTCAAACTGCAGATTACATTTCAGAAAATCAGGTGCTTAGGCTGTAATATTTCACAGCAACCATCCTAGCAAACTCAAGCTTATTTTTTTGTCATTTAGCATTTAATGATTTTACACAAAGCAGCATTGATAATACTTCTGAAGGATCACTTGAGAAGTACTTTTACATTGTTAGTGTGTCTGCTACACTGGATTTTTCATCCAGTTTTAGTGGGTTTGGAGTAAGACATGCAAACAAAGCTGGACTTTGCCTCTGAAAATATTTGGTCTCGATGGGCAGCTAGTGTATCAATTACAGGATGAAAAATGATGAACTATAATCCTTTTCTCTAAAGACTCTGAAGATCAGAGAACCATCTTATGCTCTGCAGCAGATGACACAAAAATGTTTAAAGTATTATCCTTTCAACCAAGAGAGTTTCACAATGTGGGAAATATGATTTAAAACAGTTGAGTTTTTACAGGCCAATATCACTGATGAACTTAGATGCAAAAATCTTTAACAAAATTCTAGCAAATAGAATCCAATAACACATTAAAAAAAGTCGTACATCATGATCAAGTAGGCTTTATCCCAGGGATGCAAGGATTCTTCAATATTCGCAAATCAATCAATGTAATACACCACATTAACAAATTGAAAAATAAAAATCACATGATTATCTCAATAGATGCAGAGAAAGCCTTTGACAAAATTCAACATCCATTTATGATAAAAACCCTCCAAAAAGCAGGAATAGAAGGAACATTCCTCAACATAATAAAAGCTATATATGACAAACCCACAGCAAACATTATCCTCAATGGTGAAAAACTGAAATCATTCCCCCTGAAGTCAGGAACAAGACAAGGGTGCCCACTCTCACCACTACTTTTCAACATAGTTTTGGAAGTCTTGGCCACAGCAATCAGAGCAGATAAAGAAATCAAAGCAATCCAGATTGGAAAAGAAGAAGTAAAACTCTCTCTGTTTGCTGATGACATGATCCTCTATATTGAAAACCCTAAAGACTCTACGAGAAAATTACTAGAGCTAATCAGTGAATATAGCAAAGTTTCAGGATACAAAATCAACACACAGAAATCCCTGGCATTTCTATACACTAACAATGAAAAAACAGAAAAAGAAATTATGGAAACAATTCCATTCACCATCGAATCAAAAAGAATAAAATACTTAGGAGTATTTCTACCTAAAGAAACAAAAGACTTGTATATAGAAAACTATAAAACACTGATGAAAGAAATCAAAGAGGACACAAACAGATGGAGAAATGTGCCGTGTTCGTGGATTGGAAGAATCAATATAGTGAAAATGAGTATGCTACCCAAAGCAATCTATAGATTCAATGCAATTCCTATCAAGCTACCAGAGGTCTTTTTTAGAGAATTAGAACAAATAATTTCACAATTTGTATGGAAATACAAAAAACGTCGTATAGCCAAAGCAATCTTGAGAAAGAAGAATGGAACTGGAGGAATCAACCTACCTGACTTTAAGCTATACTACAAATCCACAGTCATTAAGACAGTATGGTACTGGCATAAAGACAGAAATATAGATCAATGGAACAAAATAGATAGCCCAGAGATAAATCCACGCATCTATGGACACCTTATCTTTGACAAAGGAGGCAAGAATATACAATGGAGAAAAGACAACCTCTTTAACAAGTGGTGCTGGGAAAACTGGATAGCCACTTGTAAAAGAATGAAACTAGAACACTTTCTAACACCATACACAAAGATAAACTCAAAATGGATCAAAGATCTAAGCATAAGACCAGAAACTATAAAACTCCTAGAGGATAACATTGGGAAAACACTCTCTGACATCAACCAAAGCAGGATCCTACATGACCCACCTCCCAGAATACTGGAAATAAAAGCACGAATAAACAAATGGGACCTAATTAAAATTAAAAGCTTCTGCACTGCAAAGGAAACTATAAGCAAGGTGAAAAGACAGCCTTCAGAATGGGAGAAAATAATAGCCAATGAAGCAACGGACAAACAATTAATCTCAAAAATATACAAGCAACTCCTGCAGCTCCATTCTAGGAAAATAAACAACCCAATCAAAAAGAGGGCCAAAGAATTGAACAGACGTTTCTCCAAAGAAGACATAAAAATGGCTAACAAACACATGAAAAGATGCTCAACATCACTCATTATCAGAGAAATGCAAATCAAAACCACAATGAGATATCACTTTATACCACTCAGAATGGCTGCAATCCAAAAATCCACAAGTAATAAATGCTGGAGAGGATGTGGAGAAAAGGGAACTCTCTTACACTGTTGGTGGGATTGCAAACTAGTACAGCCTCTATGGAAAACAGTGTGGAGGTTCCTTAAAAAACTGCAAATAGTCCTGCCATATGACCCAGCAATCCCACTGTTGGGCATATATACCGAGAAAACCAGAATTGAAAGAGACACGTGTACCCCAATGTTCATCGCTGCATTATTTACAATAGCCAGGACATGGAACCAACCTAGATGCCCATCAACTGATGAATGGATAAGAAAGCTGTGGTACATATACACAATGGAATATTACTCAGCATTAAGGAAAAATTCATTTGAATCAGTTCTACTCAGATGGACGAAACTGGAGCCCATTATCCAGAGTGAAGTAAGCCAGAAGCAAAAACAACAATACAGTATATTAACGCATATATATGGAATTTAGAAAGACGGTAACGAGAACCCAGCATGCAAGACAGCAAAAGGAACACAGATGTATAGAATAGACTCAGGGCCTCTGTGGATGAGGGAAAGGGTGGGATGATATGGGAGAATGGCATTGAAACATGTTAATTATCATATGTCTAAGCAATAGCCGGCCCAGGATTGATGCTCGGGGCTGGTGCAACGAGATTTCCCGGGGGGAAGGAGGAGGGAGGGGGGTTCTGGAGGGGGAGCATATGTAAACCCATGGTGATATCATGTCATTGTTTGGCAAAACTAATAAAAAAAATGTTTAAAAAAAATAAAACAGTTGAGTTTTGCATTGGCTTCAAGACAATGCCATTGGCCACTGCACAGTTTAGTAATAACTGGATAACAATTTATGCATCACAGGTCAGATATGCAAGAAAATGTACTTCTGTTTATTGTTCTCTAAGTATTTTTTTTCTCAATTAAAAGTTTCCAAACAAATGCAGGTAGGAGAAAAACTGTACTCCAACTCTCCTAGTTAAAAAATTCTGTGCGTAAGTTCTCTCCGTGGTAGTTACTCAGTCCTTCAAGGTGCTCCACACTCACTCCTCTGTCTCTGCCCTCTGGGTGCTACAGGGACCCCCGGAGGAGAGGGGTCTCTGGTCTGGCTTCTGCTCATCTGGGGAAAGGGGAGTTCAACCCGCTTGGCTTCTGGACACAAGCCTCACCCATTGCTGAAGTGCCTGTGACTGGACATTTTGCAGTCTGTGCTCAGCACAGGCAAGTAACTCAGTGATTGTTCTCTGGGAGATGGCCCTCTCACCCTGCTCTTGGGCTCCAGCTTCAGCTGCTACCTGGACCTCCAGTTTTGGGCTGCTAACTGCAGCCTCTTGTCCTGGGGTCTTCATGCCTCCACACGATGGGGGAGTCCTCGTGTCTCCACATCATGGCCGCCAATACTCCGTTCTACGACACCTTCTCTGTTTGCCAGAGACCTGTAGAGGCTTTGGGATCTCTTCCATAGTATGTGAAGACCACTTCAGGCTACCAATCCAGATACAGCCAGACAATGAGATTGGGAGAAAGTATAACAATGGCATGAATGCCTGCAGCATTTCCTGATCTTGGTGGTAGATAAGTATTTCCTCTGTGGCATCTTTCATCTTCATTCTCTGTATCCCTGGGCTAAGGCAGTACCCTGATCTTATGTTATCTTTTCCTAGCAACTGAAGGGCTCTCAGCTTCCCCCTTCTGTCTGACAGGGATGCTTTTACATCATCCTCTCCTCCTTCCCCACTCCAGCCCTACAACCTCAAGGTTGATGGTGGAAATGCTATAGAGCACAAGCCCAAACCACTTGGTATTACTCTGTGTGTGTGTGTGTGTGTGTGTGTGTACACACACATATACATAATCCCTGACACTTGATTCTGCGGATTTCCATATACTTTCAACTAACAAGCAACCAAGTCTCAAAGGACCAACAGATACTGACACAGTGGTCTGTCTGTATCAATGTTCACACAAGCTTCCAGATTCTTCTTGCAAAGAGCAGGCAAGACCAGTTCACATAGGACCTTCTAGGATATACTGATCAGGTATATGTATATTATTTCTGCACATGAAAATGATTGCATTGGAAAACCTAACCCTAAGATTTTAGAGTTGGATAAGGGAATGGCAATCCACTCCAGTATTCTTGCCTGGAGAATCCCATGGACAGAGAAGCCTGGCGGGCTACAGTCCATGGGGTTGCAGAGTCAGACATGACTGAGTGACTAACGCAACCCAAGATTTTAGAGTAATAAATACAGGTGAAACATTCTTTGACAAAGTCTAAATTCCAAAAGCTGGATTTGACCAATACAGCAATTTCCTGTATCCTGAAAAAAAAAAAAACCCACTGGTGTTTTTATTTTTATCTGAACAATGCATTTTGCTTTTGTGGCTGCTTGACAAAGTAAGGACTAGGAGGATAGTTATGAAGTGTTATTGGACAATTGACAGAATGTTGTATTAATGGAATGGTGCAAAGATACACTTTAACACACCTTAGATCTTTCTTCCTCTGTTGTTTAATTGTTGCACGTCATGATACTGTAGTCATGAGTTTGAAACCAGATTCTTCATCCTATATTTAAATCCTATGCAAGTATGCATTTCTTCCTTTGCTAATGCTTTAACGTTCATTTTAAAATGCTTTAGAGTATTTAATAGCCACAGCCAATATTCTTGCCACTCCTGAATCATGTTGTTCTCTCGGAGCACGGGTCTTAATGCAACGCCTTGATACCTCCTCCTCCCTGTCTTGAGCCTCTGGTCTACTCATGAAGACTCTGCCTGCCCCTCAGGAAGAACAGGTCCAGGTAGGACCAGCCACTAAAGTTGTCCACATCCAGAAAGATAAGAACTGCATCCATGAGATCACTGACCACCATCTAGGTCTGCTCATTGGCTGATCTTTGGACAGTGTCCTTAATCACTTAGGACTGGGTCTTTATTATTCTACAAGTATCCTTTTCTCTAAATGCACAATATAAATAGCTAATACTTGTTGAGAATGTATTATGTGCCAAATATTTTATATTCATTATCTCCTTTAATCCTCATAACATGTAGATACTATGTACTCTGTGTGTGTGTTAGTTGCACAGTCGTGTCTGACTCTTTGGGACCCCATGGACTGTGGCCTGCCAGGCTTCTCTGTCCATGAAATTCTCCAGGCAAGAATACTGGAGTGGGTTGCCATTCCATTCTCCAAGTATGTATTGCTACTACCCCTATCTTATATCTGTGGAAAGTGAGGCTCAGAAAACTTAAGTAACCCATCTGAAATCACACAGCCAGCAAATTATATTTGAACCCATCTAACTGTAATGCTCTCAGCTATTAAATTTAAGGCATACAAAACTCAAACAGTCAGTCTGTAATCATAAAGCTAAGACAAGTCTAATCTGGGATTCAAATCCAGAGCTCATCTTTCTCCAATCCTTCCTTACCCTACAGCATACGGAGCAAGCATTTTTAAAGTAGGTTTCTTAGAGTTGCATAAATGCATAAGATCATAGCAGGAATTATTAGCCTTTAAGTAGAAATTATTTGGAAGGTGTGTGAGAGCAGGGTTCTTCCCACTGACTGGCTGGTGGGACTTATCAACCAGAAAAGGCAATCTTTGGTGAGCACATGGTGGATTCAACCAATGAAAGCTGCATATTGCGAGGAGTGGGTGGTGGATCTGACCAATTGGTAACTTCAAAAAGGGCACTAGTCAGTGAAACTGACCAATTGAGGAGTCACGGCTAGACCTGCATCTCTGAGCTGGGAACGTTTGCTTTGGAGAGGTAATCTGACTTCCAAATGGCTAAAGGCCACTCTGAGCTCTGACTGGCGCCAGAGTTCCAGGAAACAGGTCGGAGGCCATTCCCGCGCCAGTGGTAACTGCCAGCGCGCCTTTCCTCATAGATTAGCCATGAGGTCAACCGTTTCAGTGACTCACCTCGTGAAAATGAGGCAGCAGTGTCAGGCCTTACTGTTTCTCTGTAAGCATTTAAATTGATTTTTACAGCTTGTTAAATTCTCCCCTTTGTTTTTATACAGAGGCTTAGGATGTGGCTGAATATCAGCTCCAAAGACACTACCAGGTAAAACAGTCCCCCACTCCATGCAAGATGGAGCCTCTGGGACCAGTGAAACTGGCTCACTGAAACTGTGGCCAGCAGTGATTTACCTGAGACAGCGCCACTGGTGAAAGCTTGGGGAGAGCCACTACCAAGGACTGAGGGACCTCCCTAACTAGAGACAGAGACAGCCCCATCCTGAAACACCCTGCTCAGTGATGACCCTACCCGTTGCCCCAAATTGAGATCACATGTCTTTGCCAGGTGATGCCTCCCATTTGGACAGAAATTTCAAGAGCTCCCAGAATTTTATATATGGAGAATCTCCATGGAAGGAGATCCTGGCTCCTGTGTCCCTCCAAGTTTATTTTCTGTTCAAAGTTCTTTCCTCCTTTGCCACCATAGCCCCCACCCCAGCCCTGCACACAAACGAGACACTGCTCCCAATTCACACAGCCTTCCAGGCACCACACCAGGTTAGTTTGGGTCACCTTGAAAGTAGAACAAGCAAGGCAAGGATTTGATGGAGATGGTCTACTCAGAAGGTGACCACAGGAAGAAGTGTGGAGTAGGAAGAGCGAACCAGGGAAATGGGGAAAGCCAAGATGAGGATGTGTTTCCTTGAGGTCTGTAGGCATAGAAGGCTTGAGTCCACTGGAACCTTGGAGAAGGCGGCAGCTGCCTCGCAGAAGGGTCCACCTGATGAAGGATAGCTGGAGTCTTTGTCTTCCCCCACCTCACTGATTGGGAAGTTGTTCTGGGGAAGTTAACTCCCTTACGCATCCAGGTAGCATTTGCAGGCTGTGAGTAAGCTCGTGTGGTGTAGGAGATAACCCTGAATCAGAATCAGAAAGACTCTGCTCTGCTTGAGGGAGGACGTTGAGGATGAGTCTGAGCTCACATAGTTTCACATAGGTCTGTCCTCTTTGGCTGTGTCTGAAATCAGAGGCCGGCCAGGCTCTGGCGGAGCAGACAACACTGGCTACACACCCTGACTGCAGCCTTCCTGAACAATGTTACAAACTCTGAGGGAAAGCAACAGGGAAATAAAGTCAAAAGGCACGAGAAATGTGAACGCAAACTGAAGTATGGAGTACTTCACACTTCTACCCAAAAGGCACTGGAGAAAAACATATGACTTTTGAACTCTAAGTATTTGGGTTCAAATCTACTTAGTAAATTAGTGACATTAGGTATGCCACCTGACTGCTTTAAGCCTCAGTTTCCCCAAATATATGATAGGTATAAAAATACTTACCTTATAAAAACAGTGATGTGCAAGCCCTTGGGATGTAGTAAGCCCTTTCTCAACATACAGCAGCTCTTGACAAGGGGCCAGCATGTTTTCCACACACTCAGCCGCCTCGAAGCCCCAGATCATCTCTGAGGAAAGGAGGCTATTTCACCTTCTCTAGACAGGAGCTGCCTGACATCCTGGGGCTTTGAAGGCCAAGACCAGATAGCTCTATGGTATCTGCTGTCCTCACCCTCAGAACCTCAACAAAACCAATTCTTGTCTTAGATATTTGGTTCAAATCATTTAGGGGGAACAAGGGAAGCAGGTGTGAGTGAGATATGTAAAATCTGGGTATTTAAAAAATGAAATTATGTGGGAAAGATCAGTTTTTAGGAAACTAGTTGTCTTTTTTCTCAATTACTAAAGAAAAAGTTCACACTGTCCTCTATAAAATTTTCTGTTTCATGGTCTAGGTGTCCATAGTTTGGGGTGAAGTAATAACCTTTGGGTGAACATGATAATAAACTCAGATTCCAGAGATGAGTGTTCCTATGTGTCAGATATATCCATCTGTGTTCCTCAATTGTACTGAAAAGTGTTACGTCTATAAAATACATTTTTAAAACATATTGCTCTTATTTCAATTATTTCCATATTTTATTCCCGCTACTCCCTAAATTTCCAAATTCCAATGACCTGAAAATGGACTTCTTTAATCTGAGATCATGTGCTTTGCAAAGTTCAAAACTTCCCTCCCCTGATCTCCTCTGCCTGGTGTCTGGGGTTGGATGGGAGCCCCTACATCAGACCCCATCACTCTCACAACGGTCTGCAGAAACACTTCTTCAGGAGGAGCCAGGGAAAGAACCTGGACTGGGAGCAAAGAGATCAGAGCTCTATGTAAGCTCTTCCATGGACAGGTTGTGTGACCTTGGGCAGGTGACTCGCATCTCTGGGCCCCCAGTTCCTGTTCTTTAAGGTAAGGCGCTTAGACAAGAGGTGCTCTAAGAATAAGTGGATATGATCCTTGGGGGCCTAGGCAGAGGTCCCTGGATAGCTGGGATTTCCTGAGCTCTGCCATGGCGTCCCTGGTTTGGCTAGGGGCTCCCGCAGGGCAGGATCACATTGCCCCAGATTCCAGGACTGGCTGCAGCACAGACCCAGGATCAGGTGACAGATCCATCCAGCCTGGACTGGCTCAATCTCTCAGCTACAGCCACAGCCATGGGGGCTGGAAAACCAGAGCTAATGCAAGCCAGCTGGAGGCCAGGACAAGATTGATGAAGGACAGGGAGAGGATTTGGCCAGGGGGTTGGGGGACAAGAGCATAATTAGTCCTGCCTGCTTCCCAGAGGCCCCCAAGCTGGGTAAACCTCATTAATTGGGAACCCCCAGTGGGGAATTCCTGCTCATGACCCAGGGAAGGAAGGGCTTGTTAGGAGTTAATTAGGAGTAGAAGTGCCAATCAGGGAAAGTGTTTAAACTATTAAATGACTAAGCACCTGTTTACTTACAAACAACTGATATGTCAATTATCCAACAATCAAAGAAGGCCCCCTAGATAGTGATTACCAACCTCGGGTGATCCTCAAGGTCATCTAGGAACCTTGTTCAGCATCCATCTCCAAAACAGTGTTCCTGATTGGTCAGCCAAGGTTGAGAACCACTGCCCTAAGCTAGCCATTAGCCCAGGATCTTCTTGGCCCAATCTCAGTGGCTACTTGTAAGCAAGCAATAAGTAACACCCAACAACTACTCTAGCTATTGCTCTTTCTGTAATTAATTTAACATCTGCTAGGCACCAAGAATAATGATTTACTTTTAGAATGAATGATTTCTTTTAATCCTTATAATGCCATTTGTGGGAGGTGTTGTTATCACTTGACTACAGAAGATGAAATAATTGAATTCAAAGAGAGGGGAAACTCACTAAAAATAATGGTAATAACGGCAGAGATTGTATTTGATCCTAGATGTTTTAACTCCAGAGCTCAAATCTTTATATTTTGATGATCCCCGAAGTCCTTCCTGTCCTTTGGTTGAATAAGACAAATACTCTATTAGGCTTTTAAAGATAGTCATAGGACTATTCAAGATATTGTCCATTATACTGATGGGAAAACCAAGTCACCCAAAGGGGACATTAACTGATTCAAAGATTCCAGGTTTATGGCTTCCATGCCTGGACCATTTTCCTTTAGACAAGACTATCACCTGGAATTATGGATTAGAAGGAAGAAAAGAGGCCAGTCCCCAGTGCAAAATGTCAACATATGTGCCCAGGTATTCAAAATGCAGACTGATTTAGTTAAGAGCACTGGGCTCTAATCACAGCCACACCACAGATCCTACGTGTGATCTGGAGCAAGGCACTGAACTTCTGTGGGTCTCAGTTTCCCCATCTGTCAAATGGGAATTCTGCTGTTTGCTTTTTGCTTTGTAAGAAACAAGTGAATAGACTATAAGCTAGGGAAAAGAGATTTCTCTGTAAGGAATTGCTCCAATTGATGTGGGGCATTCTTGATGTTAGGGAGCTTTTCACACAAATATGTGGCATCTTAGGGCTTGATAAGATGGCGTTTTAGGCCCCAGAGCCAATCTTCCCCTCCCTGGGTAGCAGGAAGCTAAAGAAAACACTTCCTAATTTTCTTTAGAAAACCAACAAGATGGTTGACCAGATGGCCCCCTTGGCCTTCCTGTGTGACACCTAGATTTGATTTTACTGGTCAGGCAGACCTTCTAGCCCTACCCCTCAGGCTAATGGCAGCCTCTTCCAGAGCCAGCCTCACCTAGGGGCCCCATCCAGATGCCCGCTTAGCTCCCTTCCGGCCCTAGCAGAGGCATGAGCCTCCCCCGCCTCCTGCTCACTCCTCGCTCCTCGGCCGCCAGCCCAGCAGCTGTTGCTTCAGATCAGTGTGGACCATCTAATCCGCTCTCTAGAGCCCTGGCCCCCTCCTCAGGCAGTAAATTAAGGAGGATGTAAGAACAGAGGGCACCAGCGTCAGCAGAGCGGCATCCAAAACATCCTCCCCCACCCTGTGCCTGAGTCATAGGGCCCTGAACTGGCCCCCTCTCTGCCTGGGGTGAGGGAGGAGGTGGCAAGGAGAACCAGGCCTGAGGGAAGCAGGAACCCAGAGGATGGAAAGGGTATGGGGATTATGCAGAAGAACCAGGCTGGACTCCTAGAGGTGTTCTAGCTTAACTGCCTTCCCTGTCACCTGTGTGAGGCCCCAAATCCATACACCAGAGTAATAGGGCATGGAGCCTGCATATTAGCTTCTTTGTCATCCCCTGACTGCCTAACCCCATCTCTTTCACATGCCACACCCCTAAATGTCATGTCTTCATCCCTAAAATGGACAGGGAATAGTCAACTGACAAGAATAGGGAGCACCCCACTCTAGGACCCACCCCAAATCCCTGTGTTGAGGGGCTGTGGTGGAAGGAGTTGTGCTAACCTCCTGCCCCTAAGAGCATGATCTATAGGGCTGACCTTAGAATTCTATCATTCTCTGACTTAAAAACACCATCTAAGACTCTCTACACATATGATGTATTGAAGCTCACACCAAGAGCTTCCTGGTCTGAGACTGACCTCCCAAAAACTGAAAATGGAGGAAGAGGGAGAAAGATGGCCAGATAAAACTGGTGTGGCACCTACTGGTCTGACCTAGAAAGAAGAGCTATTCAGCTTTTCAAAGATGTACCCTGGGAGGAGGAGCTGGCAAATATTGCAGTGGCTTTTGATGTAGAGATCAGAGTTGGGTGATGAATCCCATGAGCTTGAGATTTTAAGTCAGCAAAGTCAATATCATCTTTTAGACTTCATGGAGACATAGTGGGATGAGGACTCAGGCCTCGGAAACCAGATAGAAACATTTCATGTGCACAAAGAAAATGGATCTGTTCAGAGAGAAGAACAAAGAATCCTGTGCATCAAAAGCATCAATGTTTGCGTTTCAGCCCTGCTTTAAATACCATGTATATGCTGATGGCTATCCAATTTCTATCTTCAGCTGAGATTTCTCAATTAAACTCTGAACTTATATTAGTCTGCTTGATATCATCACTTGGATATACAATAAAGCTCTCAAACTTAACCCATCCAAAACTGAACTCCTGATCTGCTCCATGAAACTTGCTCTGCATATAACCTTTCCCATCTGAGCTTGTGGCAACTCCATCCATCATGTTGCTCAAGCAAAACACTACATTTGAATCTTCTCTTTGTCTCTCCTCTCCATTCCCACATCCAGTCTGTTGTGAGATTCTATTGGCTCTACTTTCAAAAACTGTGTCAAAAAGCTGACTACTTCTCACTCTCTTCACCGCTCCCACTCTGGACCAAACTGTGACCATCTTTCACTACAGAAGCCTTGTGCAAGACCTCTTGTTTCTAACCTCCCTCCTCCCTGGCCAACGACCCAACTCCCCTGCCCTCCCTCCGACCTGTTCTAAGCACAACAGCTAGGGGAATCCTTTTGAAAATGCAAGTTAGTTCTTCATAATTTTTCTGCTCAAAACTCTTCAAGGTTCCACATTTCTTTTAAACCAAAATCCAAAGTCCTGGCAATGCCCACAAAGCTCTACATGATCCTGTTTTATCCACAGATGGCCTTCATCTCGTGCTCCTCTTTCTCTTTCTCTGCCCCAGGTATATTGACCACCTTGTTGTTTCTCAAACTTGGTAGACATGCTTTTGCCTTAGAACCACCTTTGTAATTTTTCTCACTGCCTGGAATATTCTCCCATCAGGTATCTGCCTTCCTAACTTCTCTTTCCAAAGAATCCTTCAGGTCTTTGCTCAAATTTCACCTTTTCAACAAGCCAAGGTCTGCCTGATTATCCTTCAACTGCAATCAGTTTCTCCCTTCCAGCAGCCTGATCTCCCATACCACAACCTACTTTTTTCTTTTTTTAATATATAACACAAATACATAGAGTATATAATTCACTATTTACTACCTTTATGCTTGTTGCCGTCTCTCCCAGCTAAAAGGTAAGTGACACAAGACCTGTGTTTTGTTCACTGTTGTTTCCCAAGTACCTAGAACAAAACCTAGCCCATTCATGAATGAATCAAAGTGGTGAAGGGGAGAGGAAAGTCACCTAAAGCTCACTGGCTACATTATGGAAATGGAGTTTGGCATATTGAAGCATGTCCCAGGCTGACCCAGAGATCTATTTAAGCAGATGAGGTCTCCATCCATCCGGACGTCCTGCTACATGGGACTTACGGCTGAAACTCAAACATGTTGCAGACTCCAAGGTGCCTTCAGCATAGCTATATTTATGGTTGATTCAACAGAAAAGGGCAAAAACTAGAAGCAGCTTACTCCCAATATTCCCCTGATTTATTCCAGGTATGCTGCCCTGTTATAACAGGATAACTGTCCTAGTTCTTGATTTAGTCCCACCTCTTATCATTAGAGGAGAAGGCACTGGCGACCCACTCCAGTACTCTTGCCTGGAAAATCCCATGGACAGAGGAGCCTGGTAGGCTGCAGTCCATGGGGTCGCTAAGAGTCGGACACGACTGAGCGACTTCACTTTCACTTTTCACTTTCATGCATTGGAGAAGGAAATGGCAACCCACTCCAGTGTTCTTGCCTGGAGAATCCCAGGGACAGGGGAGCCTGGTGGGCTGCTGTCTATGGGACCTCACAGAGTCGGATACGACTGAGCGACTGAACTGAGCTGAACTGAACTTAACATTAGATGTCTGTCCTCCATCCAGGGTGGTCCGGACCTACCTAATGACAATGCCATTTATTGACTCCTTTGCCACTCAACTCAAATGGCTTCTTTTGTTGTCAACTTTTTCCCCACTTCCTTTTTTGCCATCTGGGTTTGAGGAAGCACCTTTATTAGCCTTCTATTGCTGTAGAACAAGTCACCCCAAACTTAGTGGATTTAAACCATATCTACTCAATATCAATTGTCATTAGGGAAATGCAAGTTAAAGCCACAAAGAAGCAATACTTCATCCTCACTAGGATGGTTTTAATAAAAAAAAATGAGAGAGAGAGAAATAACAGTGGTTGGTGGGGATGGAGAAATTGGAATCCTCATACACAACTGGTGGGAGTGTAAAAGTGTGCAGTTACTTTGGGAAGCAGTCTGGCAGGTCCTCAAAAAGTTAAACATAGGGTTATCATGTGACCCAGCAATTCTGCTCCTCGGTATATGCCTGAGAGAATTGTAAATGTAAGTCCACATAAAAACCTGCTCATGAATGTTCAAAGTGCTTTCTTCATAATAACCCAAAAGTAGAAACAACCCAAATATCCATCAACTGTTGAATGGATAAATATAATGTGCTATATCTATACAAGGGATTATTACTCATCCATAAAAAGGAGTGAAATACTGATACATACTACAATTTGGATGAATCTTGGAAATATTATGCTAAGCAAAAGGAGCCAGATGCAAAAGGCTGCATATTACATGATCCTATTTATAGGAAATGTTCATAATAGGCAAATGCATATATACAGAAAATGGATTAGTGTTTGCCAGGGGCTGGAGGAAGTGAGGCTCAGGGAATGCCTGCTTAACAGGCTTCATCTAGGGGAAGGGAGTAAAATGTTCTGGAATTATACATTGATGATGGTTGCACATTTGTGAATATACTAAAAAGCATCGAATTATATACTTAAAAATACTCATTAATTAGTTCACAGTTCTGTAGATCAGATGTCTGGACAGGCTTGGCTGGGCTCTAATCTCAAGGGCTTACAAATCTGAAATGAAGGTGTGGAGGGTGGCATGAGGTGAATTCTAAGAATCTGCTTCCAAACATACTTGTTTATTGGCAGAGTCCAGTCCTTGTGATTACAGCGCTGGGGTCCCTGTTGCCTGATGTCTCTCAGCACCTAAACGCCACCTCCATTCCTTCTCACATGGCCCCCTCTACCTCCAAACTAACAAATCCGAGCTCTGAGTCCTTCTTATGCTTCAGATCTCTTTGACTTCCCTTTCTGCCACCAGGGTGTGAGAGTTCCTTGCTGGCAATGACTTATGCAAGTAGATTAGGCCTCCTCAGATAATCACCCCCTTTTAAGGTCAACTGTATAACACATAACATAATACAATCAGGGGAGTGTATTGTATTGTATCACATCCTCAGATTCTAGGGATTAAAGTGTGGCATCTCGGGAGCCATTCCTAGAAATTCTGTCACAACAGCACCTGATAAATATTTGAGGTGGACTTGCTGACAGTTTGATCTCCCAGAGGAGCAAGCATTCCTGAGCACCTGTTCCATTTTGATCTGGGAGTTCCATGAATGACCCTCTTGTCTCCCTGGTCCCAAGCCCAGCCCCAGCACAGGATATGCACTCCATGAATGCTCAACAAGTGTTTGCTGAACTGTCCCGACCCTAGAGCAGGTCTCTGTTCAGCTGAGAAGACAGAACCATAAACACAAGGGAAAGCTTCAAGTCCTGATCACTGTGAGAGTGGGTACGAGTGCTAGGGGCTCGCGGGAGGCCATTTCTTTGAAACTAGTCTTGACTTAGATGAAGAGAAGAGATAGGAACCCTGAAAGAAAGTAACCAAGTCACCTTAGAACTTGTGATAACCACAGAGATTATCTGTATGAGATAATGCCAAGCATGTGCCCAGTTTTGGAAAGGCAAATTATAGAAAGTGAGAGAGCAGACAAACTCCAAAGAGCAGATATGTTATTCAAAGGTAACATGATTTATAATTTTAAATGACTTCCAAGAAGAAAACTGGGGGCGGTTCAGGGTAGGGGTTCATATCCAAGGAGAACAATCTAGATGATAGGGCCTCTGCCAAGTGTCTTCTGGTGACTGCACTCATTCTTTCAACAAGCATCTACTGAGAGCACAGGGATAGGTGGGCTAATTCAGGGACAACCACACTGAGAAGTGTGCTAGGTGATCTCTGCTCCCTTGTTTAATGTAACCTCTCCCCTTTTAATATGAATATCAGTGGAAGTAATGGAAGTTACTTACAAGATCAGGTTAGAGAAAGATGCGTCTCCTAGGAGGGGACAGGGCAGGATTTGAGCTCAGGTGTCTTTGTCTGCATATTTTGTCTGGGGCACCAGAATCTGCTAAGTGGTCTGCACAGACATTATCCAGTCCAGAGTTGCTCCCCGTGTAACCCCAGGTATCCAGGTCAGGTCACAGCTGTGCTATCCAGTGTAGTAGCCACGGCCCACAGCAAGCATTTGAGACCTGGAGTTGAGAAGCACTCTCATTAAGACCAACAGGTAGTTTGGAAGTGATTTGGCCCAGATAAGAAAAGGGAGGCAAATTGTCCTTCTAGACCTGTGAGTGTTTGGGAGTCTCCTGTGGAGGCGTGGGTTGACAGTGGCCTGCGGCAGGGTCAGGGGCACTGGCAGCAGCAATATCAAAAGACACACCTTTGTTTTGGGTGCCTTCTCTGTCTCTTTCCTCTCTCGGATCACTCACTATGAGAGAAGCCAGCTGCCATGTTGCAACTTGCCCCATGGAGAGGTCCTCTCCATGGCAAGGAACTGACGTCTCCAGCCAACAGCCAGCACAGGACTGAGGCCTGCCAACAGCCACATGAGTGAGCTGGACATGGATCTGCTCCTAGTCTTGCAGCAAGATAATGTTAGCCCCAGCCAACACCTTAGTTACAGCCCATGAGAAACCCTGAGCTAAGCTGCTGCTGGACTCTTGACCCATAGAAACAGTAGGAAAATAAAATTTTATTGTTTTCAGTGGGTAAATTTGACTGTACTCTGTTGTGCAATAATAGATAACTAATACAGGAAGCTTTATACTAGAACTGACAGTACTTTACAATAGTTATGGTAAAGAATATAAATGAAGAATATACCTCAAATCAGGCAGTACACACACATGAGGATAAAACAAAGATAGGGCTCGAGAGGAGGCAGTCAGGAGGGAGAGGACTCATGTGGAGTGAGACTCAGGAAAATGCTCAAGGTGGGAAACAGGATTTCTTGAGTTTTGTTTAGAAGCAGAACAAAAAATACTTCCTGTGGGGGTGAGAGTGGTGGAAAAGCAGGAGAACTCCCCAACTTTATCCTGCATCTATTGTCTCCACTGGGATCATGAGCCTTATTCATTCATTACTCAAATATTGCCAAGAGCAGACTTTGGTTGGAGCAGACTGAAGAAGAAGATGCTGAAGAAGATTGTTCTAGAACTCAAAACTCTGCCAAGTGCAGTCTTCTCTTTAGGCCCCAAGAAATCCCAATCTCAGGGCCCAAGAGCATGTGAAGTAAGATTGTTGAAGTGCTATGGGTGGCTCTTAGGAAGATCTGGGGGATGGAAGAGGTCATATAGGATGGAGCAGACATTGTCCTGATTTTCAGAAAGGAGGAGGATCCATAGACACATGGACTGGGGGTCCTGATCCAGGGACAGGGTCTAGCCTAGATTCTGAAAAGAAGATAGTGAGCCCCAGGCCCCAGCCCAGCACTCCCTAAACAACTCAGGTCTAGCCTTGTGCAGTTTCTAGTTTTTAAACAGCAAAGCATGAGCAATCATACCTGACCAGGATCCAGGGAAGGCTGTGGAAACGGCATATCCTGATTTCATCTGCCAGTTGACATGTCCTAATGTGGAAAGTGGAATAAAAGTACTTTTAGGGAGATTTATAACCATTTGAACAGTTATGGACAGAAATGACCAATTAAAGGAAAATTATCAATGAGAATATCCCAGAATCCTGTCAGCCCCCACTGGATAATAATATTGACAGTTAACATATATTATGGATTTCAATTGTATTAATACTAGGAACCATTCTAAGTACTTTGCATGGATTGTTTCATCTGACTCTCAAAACAATCCTATAAGATGAATATTTATTATCAGTTCTATTGAACAGACGGAGATTCTGAGGTCCAGGGAAGTTAAGTCACTTGACAAAGTCACCCAATTAGGATACCACAGAGTCAGGGCTGGCAGCCCAGATTGCCTGCCTTCACCTTTATCACGGGGCCCTGTGGCCACAGAGAAGGCAATGCTCATGTTGTCCTATCTGGGGAGAAGCATCTTGGCTTGCATGACTATGAAACAGGCTCAGACATGGGCATGCATGCCTGCCACCCCTGTATGTATCTGTCTTTGTTGTGTGAATATGCATAATATTAACCTGATATTTGTGTGCCTGTGTGCTTTGAACCAGCAAGTTGTTGGGAAAAATCTGAAAGGAAGGGGACAGGGCACAGCAGCCCTGATCGTACAGTGCCCAGGGTGCAGCGAAGCAGCAGGAAGTTGGTCAGTGGGTCAGGCAGCTGGTCACCCGAGCAGGAGGGTGACAGGTGGGCAGGGCTGTCGGGGGTGACTGGCCGGCTCTCACCTGCCAGGGCTGTCCATCATCACCAATGCTGACAGTGCCTGAGGCCAGGACCCCCGCCAGGCCAGTCCCAGATGTGCACCCTTCCAGGGAACATCCCAAGGTGGCAGAGACTCCCTGCCCACAGCCAGTCCCAAGCCTTGGCCAAGCCCTAAGCACCCAGATTCCACCTTGTTGTCTCTTACTCATCCCCCGATGCGTTCATGCATCCTCAGTCACTCAGTCGTGTCCGACTTTTTTGTGACCCCATGGACTGTAGCCTGCCAGGCTCTTCTGTCCATGGGATTTCCCAGGCAAGAATACTGGAGTAGGTTGTCATTTCCTCTTCCAGGGGATCATTCCCACCCAGGGATTGAATCCGCGACTCCTGTGACTCCTGGCAGGCAGATTCTTTACCATTGAGCCACATGGGACACCCACTCATCCCCATACCAGAGGCTAAAAGTTGCCTTGGGCGACTCAGACTGTGAAAGCTAAATAATGGGATGAGAGAGGTGGGGACACATGGCCACTGGGTGCCCTTCCACACTCATGTGTCTGCAACATTCAGATGACAGGAAGTACATGACCTTACTAATGTTATGGGATTGGAAAAGACAAAAGCTTCTCAGAGGTCATCTCAATCACACTTCTTTATTTTTCAGACAAGTAAATTTGAGATTCAAAGAGGCCGCAGAATCTCTCTAAAGGTCCTGGGATCCATCCCAAGGTCCAGCAAGAGTCAGAAATATAGAACTGAAGTTCAGCTGCCCTGGGGGGAGATGACCTCTGCCTGGGAACAGGATTAGCAGTTGGAGGCTGGAAATATGTGTGGTAGGGGAAGAAGGGATCCTGGAACTTTACAAATCTGGGTAGGGGAGGGGGACCCCAGCTCTGGCCCGTAGAAGAAGGGGCAGGGCAGGTAAATGAAAGGGGTGAGGCGCGAGGAGGGTGGAGCCCAAGTCAAATCTGGTGGAGGAGTGGGCATGGAGCTGTCAGTGAGTGGCCCTGGGGCAGAGTAGGGCAGTGGAGAGATGGAATGGGGTCGGGGAGGTGCGGGGAGCTCTAACCAGCCGGAGGACCCAGACGGAGCTGTAGTGGGAGGAGCTGGGGGCGGGGCAGTGGGCGGCTAGATGGGGTGGGAGCCCATGGTCAGTGGTGGCGGAGGGAGCGCGAGGGTTGCCCGGGACTGGCGAGGTGGGAGCGGGGTGGAGGGTGGGCTGGGGCTGCGGTGATGGGCGGCGCGTGGCCGGCCGCCCCCAGCTGTGGCGTCGCTCAGGCCCGGCTTAGCGGGCCAGGGCCAGGGATTAGGGGCAGTGGCCGCACCTGGCGGGGCGGCCGCAGGGCTAATGCTGTGTGACCACGCGGCCCCGCCCGACAACTGGTTCCCTCCCGCCCGCCGAGCAGCGCTGTGGGCTCGTTAGCCCGCGCCGGCGTGTGCGCCGGGGTGTGCGGCCGCGGGCGGCGAGCGCACGTGTGCCACCGGGGGCCCTGCGGCTGTCGCTGACGGCCAGCGGCTGCGCGGGTCTGAGAGGGTCTCAGCAGTAAGCTGCCGAGGGGCAGTGGCCTGAAGCTGTGTCGGAACTTTGAGGGTCAAGTGGGGGCCACGTTATTGTGTGCCGCTGTGACAGTTGTCCATCACAGGACACTTGTGATGGTGTCCCTCTGGGTCCGATTCCCGGGGGCTCTGACTGGGCGTGTCTCTCCGACATGAACGTTTCTATTATCACCCTGTGCTGACTGTGTGTCACTGTCCAGGACCTTAAGGCTACTGTGAGACCCACAGTCTCTACAGGGATATCTCCATGTGTCTTTAGTATCAGGAAGAACCTCCACCTTCCCCAGGCCAGGCTGCCTAAGTCCCCTGTGCAGACATGGCCTTTGAAGCACAGTCACCTCCCTCAAGCTGTCTGTTTCCCCACAGCAGTGTCTCAGCCATGTATCCGCCTGGTGCGGAGTGGGGCTCTCTAAATTCAGACCTGCCCCATCAAGCCCATCCGGAACCCAGCACCTTAGCTCAGGGTCCCCAGACTTGCTTTCACATGGCCAAAATAACCAGATCTGGGCAAAGTCAGAACTGAAAATTCTTATTTAATGTCACAGATAAGCCTCTGAGCCCTTGCACCTGGGGTTCTCTAGGCTTCCCCGGTAGCTCAGACGGTAAAGCGTCTGCCTGCAATGCAGGAGAGCCGGGTTCTATTCCTGGGTTGGGAAGATTCCCCTGGAGAAGGAAATGGCAACCCACTCCAGTATTCTTGCCTGGAGAATCCCATGGACAGAGGAGTTTGGTAGACTACAGTCCACAGGGTCGCAAAGAGTAGGACACAGCGACTTCACTTTCTTTTCTGCCTAGAAGGGGGCCCCTCCCTTTCCTAGAAGGCAGGAGCCACCTCCACCAGGAAGCCCTTCCTGTAGCACCAGCCCAGCCCGCTCTTTTCTCTCCTTGAAGAACCTTGGATCACACCTGGCTTAGGCCACTCTGGTGTCATCTGCATCTCCTGGAGACAGGAGCTCTCTGAGAACAGAGGCAGGTCTAGACACTTGATAACCGAGAGTGCTCTCTGAGCGGAGACACTGGGCAGGCAGAGACATGGCCCCTGCCCCTGCCCCTGCCCCTGCCCCTGCCCCTGCCTACCAGCAGCTAGACAGAGGCTGCTGGGGACTTATTTCTGAGAGGCAGGAGAGTCTGGCTCACTCCTCCACATACACTCGTGTCCTCTGTCCTTCCAGGGAGGCTCCAAGCTGGTAGAGCAGCCCTAGGCTCCCAGCAGTGAGGAGCTGGGCTGAGCTGTCCTCACCCGCCCTCCGGCCTCACCCTGGCCCTTCCCCGGTCCTGTCTGCAGAAGCCAGGCTCCACAGCAGGTGCCTGGACAGACTTGGGGCTGGAGAGCAGGGCTGGGTGCAGCAGGCCAGCCTCTAGCCAAGAACAAGACTCATAGAGAAACAAGTTCCTAAATCCTCCTCTTCCTCCTTCTCCCTGCCCCCTCCTTGTGTGCTAAGTTGCTTCAGTCATGTCCAACTCTTGGCGACCCCATGCACTGTAGCCCGCCAGGCTCCTCTGTTCATGGGATTTCTCAGGCAAGAATACTGGAGTGGGTTGCCAGGCCCTCCTCCAGGGGATCTTCCTGACCTAGGGATCGAACCTGTGTCTCTTAAGTCTCTTGCCTTGGCAGGCGGGTTCTTTACCACTAGCGCCCTTTTCTGTGTGCTTATTGTCTGCCGTACACAGTGCTTGATGCTGTAGGTACACTATTTAATCCTAAAACAATCCCACAACGTGGGTGTTACCATCCCCAACTTTCCGATGACACAGTTATGATTCAGAGAGGTCAGATGCCTTGTCCAAGGTCACCTCACTAGCCAGAGGCTGAGGGAGGATTCCCACTCAGATCTGTCTATGCCCTTGTCCCCTGTGCTGACCCTTGAGTGCTGCTCTCCTCCCCATGAATGGTGACTATGGTAGACCTCTGCCTCCAATGTTATGTGGGAGCTGCGGGTGTGGGCAAGGCTCCCTCTCAGTTGCCCCAGTGGAGGCATCAGAAATGCTAATGGGATGGTGTTACCTTGGCTGTTAGCACAGTAAGTGGTAGCCTTCAAGCCCCAGCTCTATCTTACCTGTTCTGTGACCTTGGAACACTAATGCTCTGTCCCTGTTTCTTCATCTACAAAATGGAAGAGATAACCATCCACTAGCGTTAGGAGTGGAGTGAACTCAGAAGTAATTCCTGTCATACAGTAGGTGGTACATGATATTATTGTTGGTATTGTCTCCCACTAGACTAGAAGTCACTTTACACTGGTAATCAAGACAACATTTTAAATCTTTTCCAGATTCTTTTTTATTATAGGTTATTACTGCTTAGTTGCTCAGTCACTTCCAACTTTCTGCAGCCACATGGAGTGTAACCCACGCGGCTCCTCTGTCCATGGGATTCTCTAGGCAGAAATACTGCTGTGGGTTGCCATGTCCTCTTCAAGGGGATCTTCCTGACCCAGGGATTGAACCCCTGTCTCTTGTGTCTCCTGCACTGGCAGATCAATTTTTTTTTTTTACCACTGGAGCCACTTGAGAAGCCCATAGGTTATTATATGCTATTGAACATAGTTCCCTGCGCTATACAATAGGACCTTATTGTTTACTTTATATAAAGTAGTGTGGACACCTCATCTTTGGATCCAGGGTAGGGGCTTCAACCAGCATAGTCCCCTGGCCCACATACCCTTCAGGTCTCAGGACAGAGGGCAGACAGAGCCTCCTCCACTGTGTGGGAAACCCCCACACCAGTGGCTACCCAGGGACCAAGATGCCTCCTCCTCACCCTTTCCTGGGTCTTTCCTGAGTAACTGGCAGCTTAGGCTTTGGAAATGGTGTCAAGTGGACCAGAAGTCACCCAGAAGATATCCCAAGCCAAACTTCCTTAGAAACAGAATCCTACCTTCAGATCCATAAAGCAGATATGGATGTGCCATTTTGTTGTTACAAGTTAATTTTATCAGTTCAAATGTATAGTTTTTATTTCTTATAAAGAACACCATTTTTCTCTATCAGCTACAACAGAGCCTGGCACAGGGTAGGCCATCAATAAATAATTGTTGACTGAATGGATAGTTAATTGGTAGGGAGAAAATAAGGTTATTTTGATGAATACGAATATGTGAGATGGGGGAAGGGGTAATGAAGACAATTGGAGAATCTTACTGAGCTGAAATGCTCATCCAGCCTTTGCGGTAGCCCCGAGGCACTTCTGAATGGCCCAGGACTCCACCGAGCACTGTTTGAAAGCAATTTGTCCAGCCCTCCTTGTAGTGAATGAGGACAGAGAGTCAGCAGCAGAACTGGGCTGAACCCAGGCCCCCTGCTCCCTGTCCCAGGGCTCCCTTTCAGCCTCTCAAACCCTCAACAAGATGCATTCTGGAGCCATGATGCAATGTGGTCCTTCCTGTTCATTTCGCCCTGGGTGCCAGCGGCCCACCATCCTATTCCAGGCATTTCCCACCAGACTCTGCCCCAGGCCGGAGCCAGGAGAGAGCCAGGCCCGTCCCGACTGACTCCGGTCTGGGCTCTGTTCCTAATGTGTGTCATCCGGCAAAGGAAGGCCCATGGTCCAAGACCCTTCTTGGAACCCTAAGTGGCAGGCATCCCCAGTGGGTTCCAGATTAGGGTGAATGAGGAGTTGGGGGGACGGGTACAGCCACTGAGGGCCTCGGCAAGGGGGGGATCCAGAAGCGCCTCGCATCATGGGCCCCACAGCAGTTGGGGGCATTTATGGGCCTTCCTATAAACTTCTGAGAGGGTAACTTTATCCTGCTTCTTTCGGCCAAGTATTCTCCTCCAGCAGCTGGTCACAAAGCTGGTTAATCTCCCAGAGTGCTCAGCCTAAAACCCGTGACTCACAGCGCAGCCAGTGTGGGGGAAGGGGCAGCCGCCTCCAAAACGTGGCGCCCGGAGTCAGCTGTTCTGGGGGCCTTCTCGAGTTTCTCCAACTCAGGTCTGATATTCGGGGCCTTGCCTCCCCACCCGGAGTCCTCTCCTCACTGACCCCTAGATTCAAGCCATGAGATGTCGGGGCCCTGGGAGGAGGGCCAGCTCCAGGCCTTGGGTTTGGCCAAGACCTCAGGCTGTCCCCAGGAATGACCAGCAGGCAGTGGCCTTCAAGGGAAGGGTGAAGTTTCAAGTGTAACTCTGGGAGTGAGCATAGGAAGCCCTACAGTTGGGGGTCCCTTGCCTGTACGGACCTGGAAAAATTCCCTTCAACCATGACCCCCTCACTTCAGAGCTGCTGTTCCTTGTCAGTGTGTGACATGAAGCCCATGGATAACGGCTGAAGCAGGCTTGCAAAAAGTAGCTCAAATGTCAACTAGCCTGACTTGAGCAGAATAAGCACAAGAGCTTTAAGGGAGAAAAAGTGAAGTAGTTAACAGTACTGGCCTTGGAGTTGTAGAGAATTGGGTTCAAGTCTCAACTCTGCCACTTGTTAGCTGAATGACTTCTCTGAACCTCAGTTTCTTTATCTATAAAATGGGCTGAGTAATAGTACTAACTTCGGTGAGTTAATGTGAGAATCAGATGAGACTCAGTTTTGCCTACTTGGTAGATGGGAGCTATGAATATTATTACTGATATCATCATCATCATTATTGCTCAGAAGGCAAAAGGCAAAGTTTTATTTGTCAGGGACTTGTGTCTGTGTAGTAGTAAGGAAGCTCATGGTTTGAAAATCTTTCAGTGACTCCTCTCGTTTGACAGGAATCTGTTTAGATGAACAAGACACTGCAAATGATGAATAAATGTCTGTCAACCAGTGACACTGTGCTCATCAAGGCTAAAGACCAAACTGGAGAAAAAGCCATGACAGGTACATGAGGCAAGGGCTCTACAGAGTAGGGCATACATCTTGCGTTACCCTTGCTGCTGTGTCTCTGGCAATTCTCGGCATCTTCTACTCTATCCCACTATTCCCAGAAGCAGCCTAAGATTCCCGTGTGAGGAGGAACTAACCACTTTATAAGTTCCTTTCATGGGCCAGGAAGGCCTCTGTTAGGCTCATATATCTGACCACATCTGATGTTTGTGGGGAAGGCACACTATTGTCCCCACGTGATAAACTGATCACATTAGTAGACCTAGCTCTTCATGCCTAACACTCATTGTCCCCATTGTGATGTGACTCTGCAGCTCTTCACATCAAGAGGCCTGTTCCTTCATCCCTCGGTTCTCAGTTCAATCAGGTAACTTGTTGTGGCTCCCAAGGGGCTTGAGCAGAGTATTGAAAAAATGCTGTGTGCTTCAGCTTTCACTTTTGCACCACTTCTCTCACCATGAAAACATGCCCAAGACAGCCTGCTAGATGATGAGAGACCTGCAGAGAAGTACTGAGTCACCCCAGTCAGGTCCCACATGGAGCCACAATAGGTGAGTGAGCCCAGCTGACCTGACAATAGCCATATCTACATTGCCCACCTGCAGATTCATAAGCTAAATGCTTATTGTTTGAAGCCACTGAGTTGTGGAGTGGAACATGACATAAGTGTTACCATAGGAATAGATAACAGACACAAACCTTTTTCAAAAAATAGACTTAATTTTTCAGAGTAGTTTTAGATTCACAGAAAAATTGAGTGGAAAGTACAGAGGGTTCCCACCTATCCACCATCCCCTGAACACACACAGCCTCCCCCACTATCATCATCTTTCACTGAGTGGTACATTTGTCACCATCAGTGAACCTTCACTGACACATCATAATCACCCAAAGGCCATAGTTTATATCAGGGTTCACTCTTGGTGTCTTACAGCCCATGCTGTGCTGTGCTTAGTCCCTCAATTGTGTTTGACTCTTTTCAACCCCCATGGACTGTAGACCACCAGGCTCCTCTGTCCATGGGGATTCTCCAGGCAAGAATACTGGAATGGGTTGCTGTGCTCTTCTTCAGAAGATCTTTCCAACCCAGGGATTGAAACCAGGTCTCTCGCATTTGCAGCAGATTCTTTACCATCTGAGCCACCCGGGAAGCCTCTTACATCCTTTAAGTTTAGACAAAGTTATTGTGACATGTATCTACCATTAGAGTTTCAAACAGAATAGTCTTACTGCCTTGAAACCCCTGTTCTCTGCCTAGTCGTGTGTCCCTTCCTCCTGACCCTTGGTAACCATTGTTTTTCGCCTTTTTTAGGATATCATACAGTTGGAATCATACAGTATGTAATGTTTTCTTCCACTTAGCAGTATGCACTTAAGTTTTCTTCATGTCTTTTCATGGCTAGATAGCTCATTTCTTTATAGTTCTAAATAATAATTCATTGTTGGATATACACAGTTTATTTATCCTTTCACCTGCTGAAGCACATCTTGGTTGCTTTCTAGTTTTGATACACTATTTTTAGGTGAGGAAAGTGAAGCACAAAGTGGTTAAGTAGCACATAGCCATAAGTGGCAGGTGTGGAATTCAAATTTATGTTTCATTCCAGAAATCATAAACTGAGGACTGTGGGATCTCTCTAACATTCAACAGGTAGACCCCATCACTGAGCTGTGGACAGGTGAGACCTTAAACATAGCACCTTACTATGTTCCCAGCTCTATGCTTTGGATCCACTTTTCATACAAGCTCTTACTTAATATCCACAACAGCACTTTGACAAATTAAATTACATTAAATTTGTATCTCTACTTTTCATATGTGGAGAGTGAGGCTCACAGAGATTAAGGAGCTTGCCAAAGTCACACAGTCAGTAGCAGAATCATCGTAGGCAGCTTGACTCGCAGAGCCCACAGTCTTAACAACACTATTGACATTACTTCCCTATCTGTGGCTCTTAATTTTCATCTTCCTTAAAGGTTACCCCAGAATCTCTGCTTCCATCTCAGGGGCACACCACCTGTTAACCCTGGGAACAGTCACCAACATCTTGGCCATCTCTGCAAAATGAAGAAAACTATTCTTGCTTACCTATCAGGAGTTTGTTGTTGCTATTCAGTCCCTCAGTCATGTCCAGCCTTTTGCAGCTCCATAGACTGCAGCACACCAGCCTTCCCTGTCCTTCCCTATTTCCTGGAGCTTTCTCAAACTCATGTCCATTGAGTTGGTGATGCCATCCAACCATCTCATCCTCTGTCATCCCCTTCTCTTGCCTTCAGTCTTTCCCAGCATCAGGGTCTTTTCCAATGAGTCAGTTCTTCACATCAGGTGGACAAAGTATTGGAATTTCAACTTCAGCATCAGTCCTTCCAATGAATATTCAGGATTGATATACTTTAGGATGGACTGGCTTGATCTCCTTGCAGTTCAAGGGACTCTTAAGAGTCTTTCAATAACACAGTTCAAAGGCATCAATTTTTTGGCACTGAGCATTCTTTATGATCCAACTCTCACATCCATACTGCTGCTAAGTCGCTTCAGTCGTGTCTGACTCTGCACAACCCCATAGACAGCAGCCCAGCCAGGCTCCTCTGTCCCTGGGATTCTCCAGGCAAGAACACTGGAGTGGGCTGCCACTTCCTTCTCCAATGCATGCATGCATGCATGCTGTCACTTCAGTCATGTCTGACTCTGTGGACCCCATGGACAGCAGCCCACCAGGCTCCCCTGACCATAGGATTCTCTAGGCAAGAAGACTGGAGTGGGTTGCCATTTCCTTCTCCATACACGACTACTGGAAAAACCATAGCTTTGACTTTATGGGCCTTTGTTGGCAAAGTGATGTCTCTGCTTTTTAATATGTTGTCTAGGTTTGTCATAGATTTCCTCCAAAGAGCAAGCATCTTTTAATTTCCTGGCAGCAGTCACCATCTGCTGTGATTTTGGAGCTCAAGAAAATAAAGTCTGTCACTGTTTCCATTGTTTCCCCATTTATTTGCCATAAAGTGATGGGACCAGATGCCATGATCTTAATTTTTTGAATGTTGAGTTTTAAGCCAGCTTTTTCACTCTCTTCTTTCACCTTCATCAAGAGACTCTTTACCTTTTCACTTTCTGCCATAAAGGTGGTGTCATTTGCATATCTGAGGTTATTGATATTTCTCCTGGCACTCCTGATTCCAGCTTGTGCTTCATCCAGCCTGGCATTTCATATGGCATAGTCTGTGAAGAAGTTAAATAAACAAGGTGACAATATACAGCCTTGATGTACTCTTTTCCCAATTTTGAACCAGTCCATTGTTACATGTCTGGTTCTAACTGTTGCTTCTTGACCCTCATACAGGTTTCTCAGGAGGCAGATAAAGTGGTCTGGTATTCCCATCTCTTTAAGAATTTTCCACAGTTTGTTGTGATCCACACAGTCAAAGGCTTTAGCCTGGTCAATGAAGCAGAAGTACATGTTTTTCTGGAATTCTCTTGCTTTTTCGATGATCTAGCAGATGTTGACAATTTGATTTCTGGTTCTTCTGCCTTTTCTAAATCCACCTTGAACATCTGGAATTTCTCTGTTCACATACTGTTGAAGCCTAGTTTTGAGAATTTTGAGCATTACTTTGCTAGCGTGTGAGATGAGTGCAATTGTGTGGTAGTTTGAGCATTCTTTGACATTGCCTTTCTTTGGGATTGGAATGAAAACTGACCATTTCCAGCCTTGTGACCACTGCTGAGTTTTCCAAATTTGCTGATATATTGAGTGCAGCACGTTCACAGCATCATCTTTTAGGATTTTAAATAGCTCAACTGGGATTCCATCACCTCCACTAGCTTTATTCATTGTGATGCTTCCTAAGGCCCACTTGACTTCACTCTCCAGGATGTCTGGCTCTAGGTGAGTGATCACACCATCGTGGTTATCTTGGTCATTAAGATCCTTTTTATATAGTTCTTCTATGTATTCTTGCCACTTTTTCTTAGTGTCTTCTGCTTCTGTTATGTCCATACTGTTTCTGTTCTCTATTGTGCCTATCTTTGCTTGAAATTCTCCCTTGGTATCTCTAATTTTCTTGAAGAGATCTCTAGTCTTTCCCATTCTATTGTTTTCCTCTATTTCTTTGCACTGATCACTTAGGAAGGCTTTCTTATCTTTCCTTGCTATTCTTTGGAACTCTGCATTCAGATGGGTATATCTTTCCTTTTTTTCCTTTGCCTTTTGCTTCTCTTCTTTTTTTAGCTATTTGTAAGGCCTCCTCAGACAACTATTTTGCCTTTTTGCATTTCTTTTTCTTGGAGAAAAAGCAGCAATTTAGTCCAGTAAATATTTCTTGTCTCCTTTGTTTATGCCTACATAATTTCCTGGATGTGTCTCAGCTATCACACTTACCATGTGCATTATACATTTCATTTTTTCAGGTCCCATGTCATTTCCAGACATGTAGTAGAGATGCATATAATTAGGATATAGGTTAAGCTGCTATAACAACAAAGATGACTAAAAGTACAGTTTGTTTCTTTCTTACATAAAATTCCAGGGAGGGGGCCAAAGACTTGTAAGGCAACTTAACAATACTGGGGATCCAGGTTCTCTCTATCTTGTTGCTTTGTGATCTTTAGTAGATAAATTCCATCACATGATCTAAAATGGTTATATTAGTTTCCTATTGCTGCTGAAACAAAGTGCCACAACTCAGTGGTTTGAAATGACCAGAGGGGTGGGACGGCAGGGGTGGTGAGAAGGTGGCTTGAGTTGGAGGGGATATATGTATACTTATGGCTGATTCACTTTATTGTACACTGAAACCAACACAACATTGAAAGTAATTATCCTCCAATTTATAAAACAACACACCTAGAGCCAGACATCCTGGAGTGTAAAGTCAAGGGGGCCTTAGAAAGCATTACCATGACCAAAGCTAGTGGCGGTTATAGAATTCCAGCTGAGCTATTTCAAACCATGAAAGATGATGCTGTTAAAGTACTGCATCCAGTATGTCAGCAAATTTGAAAAACTCAGCAATGGCCACAGGATTGGAAAAGGTCAGTTTTCATTCCAGTCCTAAAGAAGAGCAATGCCAAAGAATGTTCAAACTACCATACAGTTGTGCTCATTTCACATGCTAGCAAAGTAATGCTCAAAAATTTTCAAGCTAGGTTTCAGTAGGACATGAACCGAGAACTTCCCAGTGTGCAAACTTTGCTTAGAAAAAGCAGAGGAACCAGAGTTCAAATTGCTAACATTCGTTGGATCATAGAATAAGCAAGAGAATTCCAGAAAGACATCTACTTCTGCTTCATTGACTAGGCTAAAGCCTTTGACTGTGCAGATCACGACAAACTGTGGGAAATTCTTAAAGAGATGGGAATACCAGACCACATTACCTGACTCCTGAGAAACCTGTATGCAGGTCAGAAAGTAAGTTAGAACTGGACATGGAACAATTTGCTGGTTCAAAGTTAGGAAAGGAGTATGTCAAGGCTGTATATTGTCACCTTGATTATTTAACTTATATGCAGAGTATGCTATGCCAAATGCTGAACTGGATGAAGCACAAGCTGGAATCTGGATTGCTGGCAGAAATATCAACAACCTCAGATATGCAGATGATACTACTCTAATGATAGAAAGTGACAAGGAACTAAAAAGTCTCTTGATGAGGGTAAAAGAAAAGAGTGAAAAAGTGGGCTTAAAACTCAACATTCAAAAAACTAAGATCATGGCATCCGGTCCCATCACTTCATGGCAAATAGACGGAGGAAAAGTGGAAACAATAACAGATTTTATTTTCTTGGGCTCCAAAATCACTGTGGATGGTGACTGCAGCCATGAAATTAAGAGATGCTTGCTCCTTGGAAGGAAAGCTATGACAAACTTAGACAGCATATTAAAAAGCAGAGACATAACTTTGCCAACAAAGGTCCATATAGTCAAAGCCATGGCTTTTCCAGTAGTCATGTATGGATGTGAGGGTTGGATCATAAAGAAGGCTGAGCACCGAAGGACTGATGCTTTTGAACTGTGGTGTTGGAGAAGACTCTTTGAGAGTCCCTTGGACTGCAAGGAGATCAAGCCAGTCAATCCTAAAGGAAATCAACCCTGAATATTCATTGGAAGGCTGATGCTGAAGCTGAAGCTCTGATACTTGGCCACCGATGAGAAGAGCCGACTCATTGGAAAAGACTCTGATGCTGGGAAAGATTGAGGGTAGGAGAAGAAGCGGGGCAACAGAGGATAAGATGGTTGGATAGCATCACCAACTCAGTGAACATGAGTTTGAGCAAACTCCGGTAGATAGTGAAGGGCAAACAACAACACCATTATCTTACAAGTGGCCTTACAGGCTAAGGCTAAGATTAAGGTGTTGGCAGAACAGCATTCCTTTTGAAAGCTTTAGAAGGTAATTCTTTCCTTGTCTGTTCCAGCTTCTAGAAGCTACCTGTGTTCTTTGGTTCATGGCCATATCACCCTGACTGCTGCTTCTGTAATCAGTTTTCTTCTCTGACTTTCTTGCTCTCATTTTTTCCTTTGTGGACTCTTGTGATTATACTGGTTTTACCTAGGTAATACAGAATGATCTCCCTATCAAGATCTCTAAATTAATCACACCTGCAAAGTCCTCTATGCCACATAATCCACAGGTTCTGGAGATTAGAAAATGGACATCTTTGGTGGCCCATTATTCTGTCTAACAGAGATGGCTACTGTCATTCACCCTTATTCCAACCAATGGCGAGGAGGAAAGGAAAAGTCATAACCAAGAAGTTGCTTACAAATTACTTCCATCAGTACCCCATTGGTCAGAACTTACTCACATGGCTGCAGACAGCTGCAAGGGAATCTGGAAAATGTAGTCTTCTGGTCAGGTTTCAGTCTAAAAATTATATTAGCAAACAAAGCAGCAATAAAACAAACAAACAAACACATGCTATAGGAGTGCAATAGGAAACCCCAGACTGTAGGAAACTCTGCAGGACGAACAACCCAGCTTTTGTTTTTTTGGACATGCCACATGGGTTGTGGGGTTTTATTTCCCAATCAGGGATTGAACTGGGTCACAACAGTGAAAGTACCCAGGCCTAACCACTGGACCACCAGAGAATTCCTTAAACAACCCAGTTTTTGTTTTTCGATAAATAAATCACAAAGGAAGAAATATACTGAATTTAGATTTACAGGGGCTTAAAAAGATGAGCTAATCACAATGTGTAAGCCCAATTCAGATCATGATTCAAACAAACAAAGGAACAAATAAAAACATATCTGATATATCTGGAAATTTGATTATTGTTTGGATATTTGGTGGTAAAAGATATTGCTATCAAATTTTTAAGTAGCCTGACAGAATTGTGCTTATGACAACAAAAGTTCTGATCTTTTAGAAATACATAATCAAATATGCACAAGTGAAATGATAAAATGTCTGAAATTTGTTTCAAGACAACAGAAGGGGGAAAAGGGGACAAGGCATGGACAGGTCAGGTTTGGATATGAGCTAATGGTTGTCAGAGCTGGTAGCCAGGCTCATAATGCTCCTATGTCTCTTTCTACGTTTGAAGTTATTCATAATTTTTTTAAAAAAATGGTAAAAAAAAAAAAAGAAGTTTTGCTTATGGAGGGAATAAGAGGCAGAGGAGGGGCTGAATGGACAGGGAGCATATTTGATGGGCCCAGCAAGACCCCAAGCCCAGACTTCTCTTTCCATGTTCTTCCCACCTCCCGGGCCTCTGGGACAAGCCATTGAGCCCCAAGCCCAAACAGCTAAGGAGAGACAGTGAGACCAGAGACTTCTGAGCCTGGTGAGTCAGGGGTCAGATGTCAGGGCAAAGGTGGCCACCTCTTGACAACAGAGAAACCAAATAAATGCCAGCCCCTGGCGACCTCGCAATTGCCCATGTCCAGCACATGGGAGTGTCCCTGCTTGGAGGGCATGAAGTGGGGGAAAATTGATCCCTATCTATTCAGAGAATCCTGGGCATAAAGGGCCCTCAAGAGCCATCAAGTCCTTTCCCCTGTCTCCAAGGTCTGGGCTTGCAAGAGCTGGCCAGATGTGTAGAGCCAAAAGACCAGAGTTCCCATCCCAGGGCCTCCGTAGCTAAGCCTTCCTGAGCCCTGGACAAGTTACCTAGAACCCTGGGCCTCAGATTTCTACACTATACAGCAGGGATGAAAGTTGTTACTGGTGTTGGGGTGGGGCAGGGCAACTGGCCACTGGCCACTGAGCTGGACACTCTGCTGGACCCCAGCCTTTTCAGGGGCTGCTTTCTGCAAAGCTGCCTCCTCTGGCCTCTCCCAGCCCCCACCCCCCATCCTGCCCGCTCCAGCCTCGCTGCATCTGTCATCAGCCTGCTCTGCTCCCTTCCCTGGGCCAGGCTTTGTTTGGGGGCGACTGGCAGGCTGCCCGTATGCAGAGTGGAGGCGGCAATACCCAAGCGGCAGACAAGTCTTCATGGCTATATGGTTCCCCATGTTTCCAGCAGCCCTGCGCCCGCCATGGCCCCCAGCTCCAAAAGGTTCAGAGCCCAGAATAACCAGGCCAGGCTCTGCGCTGCCCCATTCTCACCCCACCCACTGCTTACTCAGAATTTCCATCCAAAGGGAGAGCTCGCCAGGCAAAAATAATTCCCAAGTCCCTACTGAGCACCATGAGATGGGCCTCACTCAAGGACGCCACAAGCCCTTACAATTGATCCCTTACAATCTTGAGAGATGGGCACTGGGAGCAGTCACGTTTTACAGCTAAGAAAGGTGAGACTCGGAGAAGGGAAGTGAGTTCACCCGAGGGAAGTAAAGGGCAGGGCCAGCATTTGAGTCTTTGTCCATAGACCCTTAAATCCAGTGGAGGTGCTGGGAGCACGGCCCCAGGCAAGTGACCCAGTGTCTGTGTCAAGGAAGAGCAGCGCCATATTCTCCAAGGCCAGGTTCAGACAGAGCCTGAGAGAGGGTGTGCCACAACTTCGAGCAAAGCCAAGGACTATGACATTCACGGCCCCCCAGTGCTCCTTGGAGTGGGGACCCTCAAGTTAGCTGCCTTTCCAGTCTGAGGAACAGGCTTCCGCAGCTATGCTGAGCATCCCCCTCACTCAGGGTTCCCTTTCACTCACCCTGGCCCTACTGGGCCAGGAGACAGATCAAAGGACAGGCCTCTGCTCTGCATGCCAAGAAGGGAGGACCAAGAGGGAGGCAGGGAGGCCAGGCAGGCAGGACCCCGGCCAGACCCCTTCCTGGATGGGAGTAGAGACAGGAGTCCGATGTCTCTCTCCTTGTCCAGAGAGTGAGCCCCAAGTAGGGGTGTGGAAGGATTCAGGGCCGGGCATCCCCAAGCGCAGTGAGCACTCTGGTTTGGGGTCCAGTCCAGCCTCTCTCTTTTGTACAAGGTTGCTGTCCTCCTCCTGCAAGCCCTCCTTACACCACTCTCTGCCCTCGACTGAACCCATTGTCCTACCTGGGAAACTAGTGGGCTGGACCTAAGAAGGGGGTCCATTTATCCTTCTGGGGGCATCTGAGACCACAGGTGCCAAATGACCAGAGGAGCTCCAGATAGTGTCAGCTGCATGGGGACATCCTCTGGCCTGGCTTGGGCTGGTCTCTAAGCCTAGAATGCCTTTCCCTCCAGTAATCCTACTGGGCAACTCTGCTCACCCTCCAACACCCCAGGAAGAAGGACTCCCACACATCCTCCTTGGGGCCTTCTTCACAGCTAACCACAGGAGAGTTCCTTGCCCCTTTGAAGGGTGTTTTGAGGATTAGTTCATGGGTCTTCCTCCTCCCACTAGATGGAACTCCCAGAGACTCTGTCTGAATCAGCTTCAGAACTTGCTGCATCGCCCAGCTTGGAGCCTGCAACCAGATTGGGTGCTTACAGAACACTTGAGGAATGGAGGGAGGGATAGGCCAGTTGGGGCACCTGGGCCATAAATCACTTGCACAAACCAAAGGGGAGACAGCAATCAAGGAGGCTTCATGGAGCAGCGCAGGATGTAGGGTGGAGGCAGATGACAGATGTCCGGGGTAGCCTGGGTACCAGTCATGAGGTTCTCTGCCATCTGTCCCTCTGCCGGGAAACCCCTGTCCTGGGCGCCACTGGCCAATGGTGGGCAGGTTTGGGGGAGAGAACCAGACCTCCCCCAGGCGCCCGACCTCCCCTCAGAGGCGTGTGGCTGGGGCAGCTGCCCCCAGCAGCTGGTGTCTGTCCCTGGAGCCCAACGGCTGTGTGTGCCTTAATCCTGGTTCCTTGGAGCCCCCAGGCTGGCAGGTGCGCTGATTAGGCAGAGAGGAGGCAACCGGAGGAGGTGGGGAGCTGAGGCCCCTCCCCAGACCCCACAGCTGCCCACTGGATCCTGCCACGTGTGTCGGCCCTATGGCCAGGCCCTCCATCACTAGCTCTCCCCTCAGCCCAGAGCTGCTCCTCCTTCAACCCAGATGTTGAGGCCTGACCTTCTCTCAGCAGGAAGACTCAGCTTAAAAAGTTCAAAGTAGAAACTGCAAGAAAAAGATGGATGCCACCACCATTATGCCCCCTTAGTATCTTTTTTCCTGGGTGGAGCAGGGGACATCCAGGCACATAGGTGGAGACAAGTGTTTATACTGGGACAAAGGTATAGATGTTGTTGTTCAGTCGCCAGTCGTGTCCAACTCTTTGCGGCCCCATGGACTATGGCCTGCCAGGCTTTTTTGGAGTCTTCTGGAGTTTGTTCATGTCCATTGAGTCAGTGATATTATGTAACCTTAAGTCGATGATGTATCTAAGGTATAGTTAGTTGTACCTGGCCTAGAATAAGAGCATGTGGGACAAAGGAGTGTTCCGTAAGGTTGGTGTGCACAGTGTGTAAGATATACAGGTTTGTGAGGTATACATGGAGTGTGAGGCATACACATTGCATATGATGTGTAACGAGTGTGAGGTGGACATGGTGTAAGAAGTATGCACAGTGCGGAAGATACTTCCTCTATGTGGGATATACAGATATATGAGGTGGGCGTAGTGTGGGAAATACAGACAGAATATGAGTCGTACATGCTGTGTGAGATGTGCCCAGAGTGTGACTGAGAGGTCCATGGAGTGTGAGGGACACGCAGTGTGACAGACGTCCTTGGTGTGTGAGGGGAACTCAGCGTAAGGGGTGTCCACAGATGCATGGAGGAATGGCAGTGAGGGTAATTGTCCTTCCAAGAAAATGCACCTGGCAGCTCTGTCCTGGGCCCACACACCGGACCACTGGCACAACCTCCTGTGGGCTGTCATAGGCAGAGGAGACAGATGGACATCTGGTTTTTCACAGATCCTTACGTGCACAGAGTGGAGGGTGACTTGGAGAGGCCTCTTCCTCAGCCTTCTGCAGCATCCACACCATCTTAGCTCAAGGACAATGTGCATACTTTGGTAATATTACTTCTTGTGCCTGACTTAAATCTGTGATGCTTTAAGTTAAACTTGCATTTTAAAAACTATTTTTGAGAGTATATTCGATGAGGATGGTAAACTTTCCTCCCATGAAGTTCTCCTCACCCCAGGAGCTTAAAGCACTTGGGCTGGAAGGCTAATTAGCACCTTCCAGAACCCTGCCTGCGTTAGCACCTCTTGTCGTTAAGCTCTTGTCACCTTATTTGTGCAGTTTAGTAAACCAGAGCGAGTTTATACTTCAGACTTCAGGAACCTGAGTCCACCAAGACCTCTGTGCTCACCTCTGTGACTGAGAAAGGCTTTAATTACATAAAGGATAAGCTTGAAGGGCAAGAGACTGTATGAGTGAAGTCCTTTGGTCTTTCCAGAAGCCAGGCATCAGTGGTTCATAAACTGGGCCTCAGCTTTCCCTGCCTCAGTCAAACAGTCAGGGCTCCCATTAATTTCCCTTATCTGGCTTCTCCGGGCTTAGAGCAGAACCTGGAGGTGTGAGACATACCCAGAGACTGAGGTGTGCATACAGGGAAGTGCATTTGGCACCTGTGTGAGTTGGGGTGAAAGTGAAAGTGAAGTCGCTCAGTCGTGCCCAACTCATTGTGACCCCGTGGACTGTAGCCTACCAGGCTCCTCCATCCATGGGATTTTCCAGGCAAGAGTTCTTGAGTGGGTTGCCATTTGCTTCTCCAGAGGATCTTCCCAACCTCAGGATCGAACCCAGGTCCCCCGCATTGTAAGCAAGATGCTTTACCGTCTGAGCCACCAGGGAAGTCTCTGGTGGAAAGCTCTGCAACCTGTGGGGACACCTGCCCTTCCCTTCCCTTGGTGCCAAGCTCTCTCCCAAGCCTTCCACCCACTCTGTCAACATGCAATGCCCAGTACACGCATTCCTGTGTGAACGAAGCATCACATCCTCACCTCACCCTGTCGTTACAAGTTACCCATCCAAGCCATCCCCAAGCCCCAACTCACACCACCCTCTCACCTTTAGCCTGCCTACACAGCATCAGACATTCAGGCCAAGGGCTCCTAGAACAGCAGAAGCCACACCTGTCTCTTCCCCAATGAATCATCTGCTCCTAGAGAAGATACTCAACAGTGATCTGTTCTCCCCACCCAGAACTTTCTTCCTCAGATGGGCATGAGGCTGGCTCCCAAGCCTCTTTTACCTCTTCGCTTAAATGTCACTGTGTCAACCTGACCCCTCTGTTTAATTCTGCCCTGGCGCCCCAAGTCCACTCACCCTGCTCTGCTTTTAATATCTCTCTGCCTCCTAACCTACTCCATGATTTACTTATTAGCATGTTGATTGTTTACTCTTAGTCTACCTGTTAGAATGTCAGCTCCACAAGGGTAGGGAACATTGACTGTTTTGTTCTCTACTTATACTTCCCGGCACAGAAGGTGAGCTGCCTAAATATTTGCTGAATAAGTGAACGAATCACAGAGCAGATGAGCGGCAGGGGGCATATACCCCCACAGTGCACACACCACCCCATGAAGCCCTACCCTGCACACGAGGGGGTGCGGGTTACATCTGTCATTTGTGGCCTCCCTGTCCCCTTCCCTGTCCAGCTCCCAGTCTGACCCTGTCTCTCCAATTCCCAGTTCAACTATTAAACTCTCCAGCCCTGTTTGTATGTGGAAGGCTGGGGAGTACTGCAAAGAGGGAAGTATGGCCACCTGTGGAGAATCTGGGACCCTGACCCTGAATCTAGGACCACATCTATTACTGTCCTCATCAACCCAGACTGGCCTCAGTGCAGAGCTAGGGATCTCATTGCCAGAGACAGAACAGGGTTATCGAGGTGGATCTAGGGGCAGGAAGGGGAAGCTGGGAGACAGAGAGGGGATCTGAGGCTGGCCATCCCCCACCTGGCCCGGTCCTGTGTTCACCCTCTGGCGCTGTGGCATGTCCCCTCCCCCAGCAGATACATGGCCTGTGCCCAACCCTGGGGGAAGAGGCCACAGGTCCAGCCTGGGCAAGGGCAGGGTGCTTGAAGACCGAGGCAGGTGCAGGCTGGATTGGGTTTCCAGAGGCTATATATATATATATAAAGGCTGCCGGGTGCCCTGGAGCTGGCCGCTCCCTGAGGGTGCAACTCTGTGGGGCCCAGCCAGGCATGCATTCCTGCCCAGAGGCCGGCTCTCCATTTATAGCCCCACAAAGGCAGGCCAAGGGAATTGAGGAGGGGGGACTGGAAAGGGTGGAGAGAGAAGGGAGCCCTCCCTCCGTACCTGGCGCCAAAGGAGCCCCTCATTGTAAGGGCGGGTGAGGTGCACCCTTGCTCCAGATCACAAAGCCCAACACTCTGCTTAGCCTTAAGATGGAAGGAGAGGTGCTGGGGGAAGCCCCCTCTGTAGGTCCCTCAGTCCATTGCTGTTGGCCTCTCCCAGGACAAGTCCTTGACTAGACTCTACAGTGTAACAGCTTGGACTCTTTCTGCTTCCAGACTTGACATTCTTTTCCCTCTCTGCCCCCAAGCCAGCACTACAACTAAAAAAAGGTCCCAGGTTGCTGGGCAGACACACTCCTCCTCAATCTTTTGGCAACAGGGATGGGATGGTGGTGTTGGCAAACCTTTGCCAAAAGATGTGGTGGCATGTCCAAGAGAGTGACCCCGCGCAGGCATGGGGGCCAGCCCTGGAGAGGTCTGTGAAGGTCACCAAGTTCAGTATTTCCCAAGCTCTTCAAGCAGCAGAAGCCTTGCAGCAAACAAAATCCCATTTGGAAGTCTAATATAAAAATGGCATCATACCCCCAGAATGTGCATGCATTTTAAAACTATGCTTTCTAATTTCCAAAGAAGATGAAGCTACAAATCAAGTTAAAAACTGCCAATGGAGTTTATATTTCTAAGCCAAAAGAGATGAAATATTAAATGTGTTTGGTAAGTTTGAACATACAACATTTACTTACTGTAAAGGCACCTTGATGACAGCCCTGAAGTGGTTTTTATGAATGCAAAACACAAAAAGCAAAGTTGTGATCATTTAAGTCTCAGAATCCAATATATTTCTGTGTTTTCTTTGCTTGCTCAGGTTTGAGAAGAATCCAGGTGCATGAATAAATGGCTTTAGGAGCTTTACCTGGAAATCTCAGGGTACCCTTCAGGTAAAGAGTTTGATTCATTCGTCCAAGAAACATTTATTGAGTGCCTGCTATGTGCCTGCCTTCCCCTCTGGTGCAGTGGTAAAGAATCTGCCTGCCAATGCAGGAGACCTGGGTTCAATCCTTGGGTTGGAAAGATCCCCTGGAAGAGGAAATGGCAACTCACTCCAGTATTCTTGCCTGGAAAATTCCTTGGACAAAGGGGCTTGCGGGGGCTACAGTCTATGGGGTCGCAAAGAGTCAGACACAACTGAGCACACACACATGTATACACACACACACACACACACACACACACACACACACACACACACACACA